>JBBBDQ010000895.1:1520000-1630000 GCA_037127315.1 Ascarosepion bandense | reverse complement strand
AATGCTAAATAAGTCCTCAGAGTAAATGGTATCATGGCTGAGACTAAGAACTACAATTATACCTACTTAGAGCCAAATCCGAAGCAAAAACTAAAATTAAAGGGCTGAAAAAATACAGACATACAGGCAGATAAACAGACACACACACAAGCATCTTGCCTTTTATATATATATATATATATATATTATCGATTTTCCGCACTGTTGTAAGAACTGCAACCTTGAAACTTCTGAATATCGTTTCTTATGTCTTTGTCTATGAGTGTATCAAATTTGATTAAAATCGGACCACTCCTTCTATAGCCCGATTTTTTTCAATTATCGATTTTTGATATTTATCGGGGGTACCTCGACACAAAACCTAGCTAAGAACACTCGCAGACGCTTATAGTACAACTGTGTCAACTTTCAAGAAAATCGGTTTAGCCGTTTCGGAATCTATAGGTAACGGACACACACACACACATACACACACACACACACAAAGTTCCATTTATAAATAAGTTTAGATATATCCTTTAATTCATTTGTTCATTTCATCCTTGCAACCATTAATTTCGTCATTCATTAATCATTCATTAATTTAGTTTTTCAGTCACTCATTTCTCAATCACTTCTTCAAATACTTATTCTTTCAATGAATCATTCCTTTGTTCATTGATTCAATCTTTTTTTCTTTTTTAAATAATTTTACTACAAGCAAAGCGAGACCGCCACAAGTGCGCAGAGGGGGGCTACAGTGAAAGAAAAACCGGGTATAGAGGGTTTTCAAGAAATGATAAGAAATGGAAGGGATTCAAGGAGATAGAAAATGCAATTAACGTTACATTTAAATTTATGGATATTGTAGCGATCAGGGAAGCAAGTAAATGGAAGTTCCACAGTCAGGAAGTGCGAGAAAAGAAACTATTACAGTAGAAGAGGTGGCTATAATTAACAATTTCAACAGTAAAGGGGTGGGACCTAGTTACCAATCTAGTAGAACGCTTAAATGAAAAAAAAAAGCTCGTCAGTGTATTTGCCATGAAAATATTTGTAGAAAAGACAGAGGGAAGCCACATTATGTCGGTGAGAAAGTGACTGAAGTCGAGATGGCAAGTCATAATACCAAGTCAGTATATTTTGCCTTGATTATATTTCTTTATTAGATTTTGATTCTCATTCATTCGTTCGCGCGAATTGGTCACCTCGACATGGTATAATTGTTAGCAATCTTGTATCGCAAGAATCATTACAATTGCGGAGAGAGTACCCCATGTTTTATCCCTGTGCCACATCTAAGCTGTGCTCGGAGGAATCACCATTCTTTCCTCCGTTAATTGTTCATTCTTTCAATCAGCCATTCGTTTATTCTTTAAGTTGTTAATTCTGTAATTCCCTCTTCTTCTTCTTCTTCTTCTTCTTCTGCTTCTTCTTCTGCTTCTTCTTCTTCTTCTATGTGCCCTGTCCCTTCAGGACGTAGGCGATCATGGTTCTCCACGTCTCCCTATCCCTTGTGGCTCTTAGTATGTTTGCTCCTGTTACTCCTGGCATCCCCCGTTCCGTCATCCACCTGATCAGGCCCTGCAAATATGTTATCCGCTGCCTTCCTCTGTCTCTCTTTCCTTCTATCTGGCCAGTCAGTATCAGGTTCTCCAGGCTCTCCTTCCTCATTGCGTGTCCCAGAAACTTCAGTTGTCTCTTCCTGATGCTCACTATTAATTTCCTTTTTGTTGCCATTCTTCCCAACACCTCATCGTTGCTTGCATGCTCAATCCACGATACAGTGTAACTAAAACACAGATGCAATTGCAACGCATTTAAAAAAATAATAATTTTAATTTTAGCTTTTCATTCTTGATTTTTCAAATATGTCTGACTAAGAATTTGGAACGGAGATTGAAATTTATGTTGAGTCAAGAAACCCTGGCCAATTTAGCTAATTTCTTTAATTGCCCAGAGCTTTTATTTCTTCTCGAAGACCCTCGTTTCTTTATTTCTCCATTTATGGATATTTTTTGTTTGTTTTTTGTTTTTGTTTTTTTCAACTAGTCACGAAGGCTGTTATTTTTATTTATTTGCCGCTAAAAATCAGCGAAAGTGGAAGAAAGTGAAAGAGAAACTTCACTGAAGATTTTATATTCCCAAAAGGCTCGATGATGTTTCACTGTTGAAACTCTAAGAGTTATTTTAAACTGTAGCCTTGTCAGTCAGTTAAGTGTCATACGTGATACACGCTTTGGGCAATCATGTGTCGAAAGAGACATGACTGACTGGGCAGAAGATTATCCCACAGTGAGTTGCCATTGCTTTCTGAGGTAGAGTGGTTGCCAGCCAAGGCTATAGAACCCAATCTGCTCTATTATTTAACCCATAACTGGAAGGAAGAGACAGATTAATACCTTTCCTAATGGTATTTGCGCGTAAGTGAATGCAAGGAATTCAACTAGAATTCGAACTCAGCACCCCGATTTTTCCGAGTCGATATCCACTGCACCACGACGCACATCTGTAGTCGAGAATATTCGTAAATACTTAGGCAGTTCCTGCCCAGTTTCTAAATATCTGTCTCGTTCCTTTTTTTTTTCTTTTGTTGTTTTTTTTTGTTTTGCTCCATCCTTTTTCTGTATTTCTCTTTCTCTTTTTCTCTTTTTCTCTGTCTCGCGCATACACACACACTCGCGCATACGCACACACATACAAACACACACACGCACTCATTCCCTACTGAAAAATCTTTCGCCTATCTCACTGTTTTTTCTTCTTCCTCCTCTTTGTTCGTCTTTTTCTGTTGTTCTCTGATATTCTCTATTTTTCTTTCTTTCCCATCTTTCCTTTCACCCCTTTTAGCTTCATCTCTATCAGTTTCTTTTCCCACTTTTTCAATCCTTCTTTCTCACTTTCTTTATCTTTCTCTATCTCTCCCCCCCCCCTCTCTCTCTCTCTCTCTCTCTTTCTCTCTGTTTTCCTCTTTTCCGTTTTTACTTTTCTCACGCCTTTCTTTCTCTATCTACATTTCACGTTTTATCTATTGACCACCCACAATTTCTACTTGCCTATCTTTCTCACTTTCACTGTGTGTGTGTGTGTGTGTGTGTGTGTGTGTGTGTGTGTGTGTGTGTGTGTGTGTGTGTGTAAATACACAGTGAACAAAGCATTTCTTATCTTTTTACTCCAGCAACAATAATCAGGATTCGAACCTATATTCTCAGGGTTTGGGCAAATATTTGGAACGTATATTCTTAGGGTTTGATATACAAAGTGAAGGGCTCTGATCCTGCGTACGTTATATCGACACATAACGCTGAATTTAAAGTCAGTTTCTCAGCATATTACCAGTAAATGTTTTAATATATAACCGTCAACAATATGCCAGGTTAAACGGATTCATCGATAATCTTATAATCGATATTATTAGTTACAAGTTGATTAATTCAGGGTAGTCACTGGTAACACTTGCACAGACATCTCAATCACCTTCCTTATATATATATATTTTAGAACATGTACATAATTATTCTAAGTTCTAAAATATAATTTATAATAAATATTCACAGCTCTATATATTATATATCGAGCACTGTTTTAAATTAATGTTTTGGACGTTGTAAGAATTCTTTCTTCGTTCTGTATTCACTCGGAGATAAATATATATATATATATATATATATATATATATATATATATATATATGGTGGTTCAATATATATATATATATATATATATATACGGTGGTTCAATGTATATATATATATATATATATATATATATCTTGCTTCAATACGCTCTTTCTGATCTACATTAATGATCTCCCTGATACCATAAGATCCCAAGTAGGTATGTACGCCGATGACACCACAGTTTATTCTCGCCTCAACCAAAAATCTGGTTTGGGCGACAAAGCTAACCTTGCAGCCGAGCTTGGAAAGGACCTCCAATCCGTAGTGGACTGGGGTAAGAAATGGCTCGTCAGCTTTAATGCGTCTAAAACGAAGCTACTATCAATTAATCATCATAGACAATCGCACCTACCTCCCATTAGCATGGACCAGGCTTGCCTCCCAGAGAGTAAAACACTACGCCTCCTTGGTCTCACACTTTCAGCGGACCTCAAGTGGAATGACTATATCGAATCCATTGCTAAATCCACTGCTATGAAAGTTGGTTCTCTGTGCAGGGCCCGGAGGTTTTTTCCGTCTGAATCTATCCTGCATATTTATAAATCTACCATCCGCCCGTGCATTGAATACTGTTGCCATATCTGGTCGGGTGCCCCTGCTATTCTCCTTCTAGACAAGGTACAGCGGAGGGTCTGTAATGTGATCGATACCGACTTAGCAGACCGCCTGCAGTCTCGCTCTCACCGGCGCGACGTGGCTTCCCTGTGTCTCTTCTATAAATACTTTCACGGCTTCTGCTCCGATGAACTTAGATCACTGGTGCCCCCTAGGTTCGAATTTGCACGAGATACTAGATTAGCAACTAGATCCCACACTTTTACAGTGAAACCGATAAAATGCAACCGCAACTTCTACTCCAACAGTTTCTTTTCTCGCACTTCCCGACTGTGGAATTCTCTTCCACATGGCTGCTTCCCCGATGGCTACAATCTCCAGGAGTTTAAATGTAAGGTCAATAGACACCTCCTAACAAACTAACTCGCTTCCATTCTTTCAAACACTCTTCCCACCCACCCAACTATCTATCACCCCACTTCTGACATTTTCTATATCTAACCACACTTCCTATTTATCTCCCCCTATGTAGCCCCAAGCGCAATAATGGCAGTGGAATGCCTTGCTTGGGGTGAAATGATTATATATATATATATATATATATATATATATATATATATATAAATGAATAAATATAGTTTTAAGGTGTGCTATATTTATCGGATAAAGTGTTCAATATCAGAGATAGAGCGTATGTAAATATAAAAGAGTGAACATTGAAGTCAGCACTCAGAGGCGACAGACTGTTTCATGTTAAGCGCATTTATCAGGCCACAGGAAACAGTGTCATCCCTGGGTGTTGACTTCAATGTTCAGTCTTTTGTATATAAAATTAAATTGAACTGGTTTGCATTGATCTCTCTATTGGATCAGTTTTAATATCTTAACGATATTACTAGGATCCTCCAGGATTATTTACCAACCTTATCCTGGATTTTACCAGTCCTTCCCGGAATTTTACCGCCGTATATGTATATATATATATATAGTCATCCGCAGACAGATCTGTTTCGCTGTATCACAGCTCATCAGTATGGTTAGACTCCGATCGCTTCCTAACCCAGTATTGAAACACGACCGAATCGGCGTCAGTCGGCGATTCTACCTCTGGGCCACGAGCATCCGGTAGAAGAAGGCAGACCTTTTAGCGTATATCATTACACACGCCCAATAGCTAGAGTGCTCTAATTCATTATTGAATGAGCGATGTGTATATGCCAGAGTAGGTACTGTTTTCAAAGTCTCCCACTCTTCCAGAGTACTCAATCAGGGTGTGAGAGCGTAAATAGTGTAACAGGTGTGAGAGGTAAATACTATAACATGGATATTGTAACATATCCATGTTATAATTTCTGAATAAATATTATTAGCTCTACATTGTATTGAGCACTTTTTTAAAAATAGTATTTCTTTGGACAAGGAATATTATTCCACCCATACTTGGTTTTATATATATATATACGGTGGTTCTATATATATATATATATATATATATATATATATATATTGGTTCAATCACAAGTCTACATTCAAAATAGAAAATTTTAAAAAAACTGTACAAAATTGGCTAGCCCCGTGTGGGAATTGAAATCAAAATATGGAAAAGACCCAGACATAATGTGGAGTATAGTGAAAACAGCCAAGCCTTACAACGATGGCAAAATATGTAAACTGTGCCAGGAAACAAAAATGAACTATTGAATGAAAGAACAGAAATTATAACTAAGTGTAAGGTTACTAAAAAATACCTCTTAGGTTCATGCAACAACGGATGAAAGCGTTATAATTTCTTGTAATTTTTAAAATTGCACGTTCAAAAGTTCCCTGACACGTGAGCGGTCAGAAAAAAAAAACAGAAAAAAACACCGTTACATGAGCGTTCTTAAAAAAAACGGTAAGCAGTAAAATCAGTTACTACAAATCGCCTGTAGACACAACTCATGGTAGAAACCGAGGTCGCGTAATAACTCGTTTATAAATGGAAAATATTCAAAAGTTCTACAATATAATTGTATTGAACTCTTTTTAATACAAATGTGCACTGGTCTAATTTTATTATGACCAACAGAACGTACATTTAGTAGACACAAATTGTAACATAAATAGATAAAATCAAAGAATAGTCAGATAAAATCAAAGAATAATCAGTACTAAAAAACCAGTCCAACAGCAACTGACGAACTACAAAAATAAGAAATTCACTCGGAAAAATATGTAATGTACCTAAGTTAAAATATTTGCGAATCTTGTATATTCGAGTTAAAATATTCGCGAATCCTGTAAAGACATAGGTGGAAGACTAAAAAAGTGAGCCGAATGAAAAGACATCAATAGACAATTAGAATGCAATATAAATTTAGTGAAATTAAATTGCTCAGTAACCTCAAAATGGATCCATGAAAATAAAATCTTACTGAGTTATCTCCCTTTTCATTATCGCTGACGTCAGATGCCAGCTTGTCAGTTGCGTCTTGAATCCAGGTAGAAATGGCAGTGGTCTCTTTTAAGTCTCTCCTTCGATCTGTCAGTGACTGGTCAGGATGCTGGATAGCTTTGTTTAATGTTGCATCCATTCCAGGCATCCGATCTTCACTCTCCCATTGACTGGGTGACTTGCCCTCGGATTCATCGGCTTCATCCGGGTTTTTATTCGTAGATTTGTCCTTAATCTTGTGCTTTTTAGACAATTTCTTTTTTTTCGACGGTTTAGATTTCGTCGCTGAAACACAAAGAAAAATAATGTCAAAAATATATATAGAAAGGACGACGATTGTCCAGTTTGAGTGAAAAGAAATGAAAAAAAAAGATTCAAAAGCTGTGTTTATTGATCTCAGTCTGTTCACATCGATATATATATATATATATCGATGTGAACAGACTGAAAGATCAATATATATATATATATATATATATATATATATATATATATATATATATATGTCCATCTATCTATCTATCTCTTACAGTCTGTTCGTATCTATCTCATTCTGCACGTATTTATATATCAATCTATCTCAATCTGTTCATATCTGTCTATTTGTATACCTTCTCAATCTGTTCTTATCTTTCTACTTTAATCTATCTATCTATCTATCTATCTATCTATCTATCTATCTATCTACCAATTCATCTATCACGGTCTGTTTACATTATCTATTTATCTATCTCATCTTTTTCCTGTCTCTTTCCTGATTTGTTCATATATATATATATATATATATATATATATATATATATATATATTGCCATATCAGTTTCGTCTTCATCATATCCATCTACTTCAACCTGTTTGTATCATTTTTAATTATCATCTTATATTTTTATTGCTTATATACTCTCTCTAGAACAAAGCGGAGGTTAAAGGAATTTAAAAGGAAAGAGAAGACTTAAGTAGGGAGAATTGGGAAAAGGTAAAAAACCAACATGGTTCAAGAAGACAGAAGTTGGCGGTTGACGCTGCATTTAAACATTTGAAGAATATTGTAGTTTTCAGGGAAGCAAGAAACTGGAAAGGAATTCCGCAAGTAAGAAGTTCGAGAAAAAACAAGCTGTCAGAGTAGAAGTTGAAGTTGCGTCTAGCAAGTTGAACAGTCAAACGGTGATACCTAATTGCCAATCTAGTAGCACGCTCGAATTCATTTAGTCGGGGCACCAGAGAAAAAATCTCATCAGAACAATTGCTATCAATATATTTGTAGAAAATACAAAGGGAGGCCACGTCACCTCGGTGAGAAAGTTACTGGAATTGAGACGCCAAGTAAGGACCGATTACATGGCAGATCCTTCTTTGAATTTTATCGGGAAGCTTGAAATGAATAGCAGAAGTACCCGACCGGATATGGCAACAGTATTCAATGCGCATACGAATGGTAGATTTATAAATGTCCAAGATGTCCAAGATCGATTCTGACGACAAAAACTTTCTGGTCTAGCACAAAGACCCAACCTTCCTAGTGAAAGGATTTTAAATTGTTGTAGTGAAATATCCTGTCCTGCCCAGGAATGGGTATTACCCGGGTTATAAAAGCCCGGGTCTAGAACGAACTGGAAAGTCTTCGTCATTATACGGGAGATTTTCGTCATTATACGAGAGCCATCGTGATTATACGACCTGAGTCGAGAGCCATCGTCACTAGACGAGAGTCAGACGTCACTAGACGGAAGCATTCTTCACAAGACGGACGCATACGTCCTATACAGAGACATTGTCTTCTTGATTGTTATTCTTGTTAACTGTTCGTTGGTGTACGTGTATTAGGCTTATTGTACTGAGGTATAATAAATCTCTATTCATATATCCTCAGTGTTAAGAATTATTTCTTGCACTATTCTTTGTCTGTTTATCCCCTCCCAGGATATAACAAAATTAAAGGCCATTTAAGACGGCTTTCATAAGTTCCGATCAGTAAAGATAAGTCAAAAATCAAGGTATTTATTTGTGCATTTTTTTTAATCATTTCAACCCAAGTGGAAGCACCACTAGTTCGCAGGTGATTACAGTGAGATAAAAGATTGGATACAGTGGGTATTGAAGAAAGGATAAATGATAAAAAAAAATATAGCAACTGTATTCAATGTACGGACGAATGGTAGATTTATAAATGTACAAGATGGATTCTAACGAGAAAATTATCAAGCACCACACAGTGAAACAAATTTCCGAGTAATAGACTTAGAAATTGATTCAAGGTATTCACTCCACTTTTTCTTCGAGGAAAACGTGCTGCGAAGAAGGTGTAGAGTGTTGCTCTTCTGGAGATTAGCATCAGCCATGTGCTGATGTCAGACAGAAAAGTTTCTCTGCGATGACTATCTCTCTATCGATCTAGACTTTTATAGAAAATATATATTTTTGAAGAAAAATATTACCAACAATACTTTTTTGAAGAAAAAATTATTCCCATAACACATTTTTGAAGGAAAAAAAATATTCCCAACAAAACATTTTTGAATACAAAACTAGAAGACATTTTCAGTTTTCTAAAATAAAAAAGAATAAAAACAAAACATTTTCATTAAAATCTGATTCAACTTTCTATAATAGAACATTAAAATAAAAATACGTTAAAAGCCCACCTTTTTGGCATTAAATAACCCACAGAGGTGTTGATATGCCGTTAAACAAAACTCAATGAATGAAGTATCGAAAGAATAATAGAAAGAAAGCAGAACGAATAAAAGAAAGACAACTAAACAAACCGAACATTAAAATAAAAATACCTTAAAACCCCACCTTTTTGGCATTAAATGACCCACAGAGGTGTTGATATGCCGTTAAACAAAACTCCAACTCCAACTGAAACGCTCGATCTATTCCAATCTGTTCATCTCTAGTTATCTGTCTAAATATGTTCATTTAATATCTGTATGTGTGTTTGTGTTCGTGTGTCACGTAGATGAATTCGAATTTAGTAGTCGCTTGCCTGGAGGGTGTCTCCTCGGAGAAGAAGAATCATGTAGTTGTTATCGCTACTACATCAGTCAGTCAATTAAGTGCCATACGTGATACACGCTTAGGTGATCATGTCTCGAAAGAGACATGACTGAGTGGGCAGAATATTTTCCCGTAGTATTTTCCCTTACTTTCTGGTTGCCAGCCAAGGCTATAGAACCCAATTTGTCCTGCTATTCAACCCATAGCTGAAGGGAGAAATGTGGATTTCCAACTATTATATTCAGTCAGTTAAGTGCCGTACGTGATAAACGCTTGGGAGATAAACTTTCGAAACAGACATGACTGACTGGGTACAGTATTTTCCCGCAGTACACTGCCATTACTTAATGCTGTAGTCTGGTTGCCATCCAAGGCTATAGAACCCAATCTGTCCTGTTATTTAACTCATATTTAGAGGGAAAAGACGAACTAAAACCTTTCCCAATGGTATTTGTGCGTAAGTGAATGCAACAAATTCAACTGGGATTCGAACTTGGTTCTCAGAGTTCTCATTCCGAGCCGATATCCACTGCACCACAAAAAATAATGAAGTAATATTTATGCCCTCACTTTCATACTCTTGATTGCAATGATAATTAGTAAGCGTCCTGGCAGGCAAAGAGATGTAATCTAATATTAGGTTGTCCCAAAAGTTCGTAAACACTTACGAAAAATTAAATTTTTATACAATTTTGCGTTCATATTGTTATAGTGATCTTCATCTTTGTATTCCAGATGGCAATTGATAAAATTGAGCTGCGAGTTTTGATTCGTTACTGCTGGAAGCGAGGTCTTTCAACCAGAAAAGCTACAGAAGAGATTTGTGCTGCCGAAGGTAAAGGAACAATTGCATATGCGGCGATCTCAAAGTGGTACAAACGTTTCGATTCTGGCGACATGAGTCTTGAAGATAAGCCTCGTTCGGAACGGACGTTGAAGTTGGATGATGGAGACTTGCAAACCGGGTTGGACATTGCGCCTTCATCGAGCACTCGATAATTGGCTGGGAGTTGGCAAATCGACAATTCACCGACATTTAAATCAACTTGATTTTGTTCACAAAAAGCCGCCCCAAGATCCGCACAAACTCACAAGCCAACAGACGAGTTGAAATTTGCCGTCAATTGCTTAGCAATCCATTGGACGAGCGTTTTTGGAAGCGCATTGTGACATCCGACGAGAAATGGGTCTATCTGATCCAGCACAATCGAGACAAGCGATGGGTTCAGAAAGAGCAAGAGACACCGTCAGTTCCAAAACAAGATCGATTCGGCAAGAAAGTCATTTTGTGCGTTTGCTGGAACTTTGAAGGAATCGTGCATCTTGAGTTGGTTCCGAATAGTCGTGTCATCAGTGCCGAACTTTACTGTCAGCAACTTGAGCGAGTCTACGAAGATTTGAAGCAAAAATACCCGGCTCTGATCAACCGAAAGCGCGTTTTGATGCAGCATGACAATGCCAAGCCACACACCGCCAGGAAGACCAAAGACAAGTTTGAAGAGCTGGACGGCGTTGACGTTCTGCCACATCCAGCCTACAGTCCTGACTATGTTCCATCAGATTACGGCCTTTCTGAAGGGCCGCCGATACGACTCGTTTGATGAAGTCGAGGAAGCGTGTCAAGAATTCTTTGATACGAAGCCGGCTGAATGGTATTTTGACCAGATCCGAAAGATTGCAGATCGATGGCAGAAAGTCTTGGAAAATGATGGTTTTTATTTTGAGCAATAATTTTTGTTGTTTTTGCGAGTAAAATTTCAATTTTTTGCAAGTATTTTCTGGTAACCTTAGATTACTTGGCGAGTAAAATTTCAATTTTTTGCAAGTGTTTACGAACTTTTGGGACAACCTAATAACAACATTTAAAACACAGTAATCGTCAAAATTTAAAAACAAGACCTCCTACAGAATGTAGCTGAAGAGAGTAACAAGAAAAGACTACAAATAAACTGCAAGAAAACCAAATGCATGGTCATCAGCAAAAAGGACAGTTCAATATGCCAAATACAGATCGGGGATACTATAATCAAACAGGTACAAAAATTTAAATACCTGGGTAATGTTATAACAGAAGACGGAAAGTGCGACACAGAGATCCGAAGGCGAATTGGCATGGCGAAGGAAGCATTCCAGAAGTTGTGTAAAGTAAATTTCGCTAGAAACAAAGAGGAGAGTACTGAATTGCTATGTGTTGTCCGTTCTTCAATATGGCAGTGAATGGTGGACAATATCATCAAAGATGAAGGAAAAACTTGAAGCAACTGAAATGCGGTTCTACAGAAGGATGCTGTGAATATTATGGATCGAGCATATGAGCAAGGATGAAGTCTTAGAAATGATGGAAACAAAAAGGAAATTAATACTGAGCATCAGGAAGAAACAGCTGAAGTTCCTGAGACATGCAATGAGGAAGGAGGGGTTGGGGAATAAGATACTAGCAGGTCAGAAAGAGGGGAAACAGGGGAAAACCACGGATAACATATTTGAAGGACCTAATCTGATGGAACGAGGGTTGCATGGTGTAACAAGAGAAGGGATAGGGAGACGTGGAAAGCCATGATCGCCTACGTCCTGAAGGGACAGGACACATAGATAGAAGAAGAAGAAGAAGAAGAAGAAGAAGAAGAAGAAGAAGATCTCAAGAATCTCATAATTTTATTTTTCTCAGATTTTGCCATACACAACTTTGCTGAATGATAAGTTTCGTATTGTATAGCGCAAAGTTATGGATACCTTCTGTCTGTGTTGACATTTATTTTCTTGGCTCTCATTGCGGTGCGAACACTGGTCATTGGCACAGAAATCAAACGACATTCAAACACCACAAAAAAACCGTTCAGAAAGAATCAGTTTCATGTAACACATTTTTTTCCAAAAATTCTATATTTCCATGGGGGTTGGCTTATGCTTAAGATTAATGTGAAATCAAACATGTTTTGAATGACATAGGCGCATTACTCCCCGAAAACCGCCGAGAGAAGTGACTATTTCAATGGATTTGGAAGAGAATTTATTCATTTATTATCAGAGACAACAAAACTTGGGGAAATAAAATATTTATTATATTCCCCACGGAGTTTTTCGATGACTTTTGATTTAAAATCGATTTAATTTAATTTAAATAAATTTATCAGCATTATCACCATCGCCATAAGTATTAGTGTTGCTTTAGGGCTTCTTTGTACTTTCAATGACATCCGAAACAACAAGACTGAGTTGAAAAAAAAAAACAATGAATAAGCTAAAGAAAGAAAATTATTAACAAAAATCTTAAGGTGAAAAAGAAAAAATATATTCAAAGAATGGACGTTTCGCATAATTTATATCTGGATGAAAATCTCGTTTATCACTGACTTTTATTTGCCATCAGCTGCGTCTTCCAACAATTTTTAAAATGACAGTATTTTAGCAAGTGACTAATTATCCGACATCCCTGCCAATTTTTAATAAAGCCGTGTGGCCTTGGAAAGGAAGGTCCCCCTGGAAAATAGACCGAAAGGGAAGAGGGAAGTAGTTTGGAGAAAACATAAATTTCGGAAATAAAAGGAGATGATGGTTGAAACAAGAAGGAAAAAAAGAAACAAACAAAAAAATTTTAATGACGAAAAAGAAATCTCGGCGGAAAAAAAGAAAGCAATAATTAAACAAAAAGAGATTGTTTACTAAGGAAAGAAAACGATGAAAAGAAAGAAAGAAAGAAAGAAAGAAAGAAAGAAAAAGATGATAAGAAAAAAAGAAAGAAAGAAAGAAAGAAAGAAAGAAAGAAAGAAAAAGATGATGAGACAGAAATAAAGAAGGAAAGCAAGAAAAGGATGAAAAGAAAGAAAAAAGAAAGAAAAAAGAAAGCAGGAAAAGAAAGAAAGAAAGAAAGAAAGCAAGAAAAAGATGATGAGACAGAAATAAAGAAGGAAAGCAAGAAAAGGATGAAAAGAAAGAAAAAAGAAAGAAAAAAGAAAGCAGGAAAAGAAAGAAAGAAAGAAAGAAAGAAAGAAAGAAAACGCAGTAAAAGGATGAAAAGAAAGAAAGAAAAGATAGAAAGCAGGAAAAGGATGAGAAAGAAAGAAAGAAAGAAAGAAAGTACAAATATTTTAGCAAATTCTTGCTAAACGATGATTTCAAACCTCACTAGGAGGTTTAAGAAATAAAAAGAAAACATAGAAAAAAAGGCAAAACAGATTGAAAAAGTAAAAAAGAAAGTACAAATATTTTATGAAGTTGCTACCAAGCGAAAATTTCAAATTTAGAAATTAAAGAAATAAGAAAACAAAGAATAAAATATATGCAAAATAGATTGAGAAAAAAAAAGAAAACATAGAATAAATGCTGACCAGATAAAGAAAGAAAGAAAGAAAGAAAGAATATTTTATCTAGATCTGCAAAAGGACATTTTCAAACTTTACTTACAAATGAAAGAAAGAAAGAATGAATGAAAGCATGGAAGAAATGCAACAAATTGCGAAAGAAAGAAAGAAAGAAAGAAAGAAAGAAAGAAAGAAAGAAAGAAGGAACGCAAAACAGATTAAGAAACGAAAAAAGAAAGAATAGAAGCATAAAAGAAATGCAAAACAGATTGAGAAAGAAGGAAGAAAGAAAAAAGAAAGAAAAGGATAATAATATATACTCCTGCCAAACGACGATTTCTAACTTAAATTAGAAATAAAAAACAAAAAAAAACGCAAAACAAATTTAAAAAGACAGAAAAAAGAAATGATAAAAGAAAGAAAAGAAGAAAAATGAAAGAAAGAAACAAAGCATAGAAGAAACGCAAAAGAAAGAAACAAAGCATAGCAAAAACGCAATAGAGATTAGAAAGAAAGAAAGAAAGAAAGAAAGAAAGAAAGAAAGAAAGAAAGAAAGAAAGAAAGCATAGAAGAATTACAAAACAGATTGAGAAAGAAAAAAAAAGAAAAAAGAAAGAAAGAACAAATTGTTATGCAGGAAGAAAGTGTTGATACACACACCTGCGGTCAAACACGGATCTCCAGACAACAAACGTAACCGTTGAATGAATTGTGCTACCGGGATCACGTGATCATAAATATTTCGTATAAAAAGCAGTGAGAATTTTGAGTGTGTTTTGTGTTGTGCATCATTCCGGTATTGCACGTCATTGAAGAGATTGTTCGCTGAGTGAATTACTCGAGAGATTTATTCCGAGAGCATTATTATTATTATTTGATAGATTTGTTTAGTACGTTGATATTATGGGAAGATACCGAAATATTATAAATCGCTAATAGCGAGTTACCAAAATAATGTTACGAAAATCTCCTTCTAAACTTTCACGAAGACTACAGAGAAAAAATACGTATCTTACACGTAGTCATTGAAATATTCAACGGAATACAAGGCTAACTGAAACCAATTATGCTTCAAATGTTGGCGCTGCAAAAGCAACAGCAAGAACTACAGTTACAACAACAAAAAGACCAACATGAACGGCAACTTCAATTACAAAAACAACGTTTTTCGAACTGTTGTTGAAGAAAACAGCAAAAGAAAAATACGTCTGACTCATTCACTCCAGACGCTATTGCGAATTCTATTAGTGAGTTTGTATACAATCCGGATAAAGGATGACTTTTCAAACGTATTACAGAAGATACGAAGGGATCTTCAAAAACGATTGTTTGCATTGGGATGACGGAAAAAAAAACAACTGTTATTGAGAATATTGTCCCCTTCTGAACATGAAAAATACATAAATTTTATTTTGTCGAAACAATCAGGCAAGATAAATTTTGAAGAAACTGTACGTGGCTAAAGATAAGATGTCCGTGTGCACTTTAAAAATGTATAACTTTATTTGTATTTGCAATAAAAATCATTTGTAAAAAGGATTAAGAAAAAGAAAATCTATATTTTGTAAGATTTTATTAAAATTTTATTTAAGTTTCCACATGTCTGCCGTCATTAGAAATAGAAAAGATAATACTATTTTACAGTTCACGGAAAACATTTGCCAACTGATTTACAGTAATGCCTGAAATCGCATTTGTTATTTTAGCTTTCAAATCTTCTGATGAACTAGGTTTGGTTGCATACACAAATGTTTTCACATTAAAAAAAATCTAATGAAGTCAAATCTGGCAAACGTTGAGGCCAATAAAATGGTTCACCCTTCCGATCCATGTGTTTACTTATCTAAAAATTATTGCAAATTTTTTTGGTAAAGAATTATTCAATAACTATACTTAAAACTATACTTAAAAATTTATAACATGTTTTTACAGATTATTTCTATCACAAATACAAATAAAGTTATAAATTTTTTAAAGTGCACACGGACTTTATGGACTCCCTGTATAAAACAGATGAAGACTAGCTTTCCTCATTCCCAATTTTTGGCCTTGTTGAAATCAATCTAGATTATACTTACAGACGTCACGGCGAGTAACCGAAATAAAATTTAGTATTATAACTGATAAAATGCGAGTTATAACAATGGCGACAAGTATCGAAACTCATACCAGTTATATTAGGAGTCAGGAGGATATCAAAACTGATACAGAGTAGTAAACAATACTTGTTGCTTCGGCGCACAGGAAAACATTGACGACGAGAAGTTGAAACACGTGGTTTAAATTTCTCTTTTTGTGTTTGGAAAAAAAGAGAAAAAACAAATATTCTTCAAATATGGAGGAAATATTCTCTTTGTGGTACAAATTCAACAACAACAGCAGAAAGATCATTAACTGTAGGAATTACAGGAACAACAACAGAAATTAATAAAAGTAATCAGGAAGAAAACGGAAAATTCTCCAAATTCCTTTACTCCCAACGCGCTCTCAAATGCCATATCTGAATTTAGACACAATCCAGACGACGGACTTACGTTTTTTACGTGTTTTCAAAGATACGAACAAATTTTTAGAGAAGAATGCAGTGACTGGGAAGATGAATGAAAAATGAGGCTTTTGTTGAGAAAGTGAAGCACCGGTAAAACATAAAAAATCCTGTAATTTGTACAACATTACTGGATTTTTGCCGAAAAAGAAAAAAATTGTATGGAAAAAAACAAATATTCTGACAAAATCTTTTAGTGACAAAAGTTCTTTATTCAGCAATCGTTAGAAAAATGTGAATCTAACGAAAAAAGAAAAACGAAGATTTTGTCACCTCTGCTAAAATCGTTAACAAGGAATGTAAAAGATTCAGATTAAATGAAATGATTCCGTATATGTGTAAAGAGTTAACTTTCGTCCAACTATTAACCGCGAAAAAAAAACGCAGAAATACGGCCGAACATTCTAACAAAACTTAAACAAAATAATAAACTTACACTACAGGAAATATCGGACGAATGTCATTGAATCCTCATTCTGAGACACCATACCGAAGAAATTGAGAGAAAAGAATGTGCATACGAACATGCAAAAAAAAAGGTGTTCAAAAAGGAAAATGAATTCATGTTTTAGGTATGGAAGGTTACAACTTGTTGACGACTATCGCTTTAAGAATTTGAAAAGCTAAGGTTTATGTGTCAAAAATACTACGAAATTATTCGGTACTGACTGGATAAATTCATTTGAACTTTACGGTTTGTTTATTGCAAGAAAGGTTTAGTGCAAAAGCGACCAATTAAAAATAATAGTAATAAAATAATACATAGCAAAAATTTAAAGAAAGAATTGAAAAAAGCTTTTCCGGATGTTCTCTCGAATATTTCGGGTCACTGTTCCAAAATCAAAGCGAAATTTCAAGTAAAACATGTTCGACGCCAGTATTTGAACCGAAATGGAGTGTGTCATTGGCGCCATTGAATCAAGTAAAAGAACAATTACACAGACTCAAAAAATAAATGGAATTGAAAACATTAAACATTAAAAATTGGCTGTGGCAGCAATGTATGTACAGAAAAAATTATTGTTTGTGCAGATTTTTTGACAGCGTTAAAAAAGTGCTTAGAACCCCATAACTACACATCACCAAATCCGGAGGAAATTTTTTGCCATGATAAACGGGGAAAAAATCGAAGCTTGAATTTTCTTAAGGGTTGAACAAGAATGTTCACTGTTAACAACTATAAATATGCACAGGGGATTGTATAAGTCCAACCGCCTTCCTTTTTGGTATAAAGGTAGCTCCAGCTATATTTCAACAAGCTATGGACACCATGTTTGTAGATTGCGATTTCACAGTTGCTTATCTGAGTGTTACATTAATTAAAAGAGTATCTAAGGAACAATGTATCGAGCATGTCAAAACAGTTTTTTTTAAAAAGGTCGTGAATACGGGTTCAAACTCAGTGACGAAAAGTGTGAATTGCTTTTAACGAAAATTAATTACATAGAACAAAAGTGGTCGTCAACCATATCCGTCGAAGGCAAGTGCAATTAAGAATATGCCTCCCCTAACAAATGTTACAAGCATTACAAACATTCCTGGGACTAGTAAACTGCTATCAAATTTATCTATCTAATTTTCAGAATTTGAGAGCTCCACTAATCAATTTGCTTCGGGCATAAAATGGAACGGGACTGATAAGTCTCAAAAGGTGCTAAAAGAAATAAAAAAATATTAGCATCATACTTATCATTAGCGCACTACGATCCAAAAGTAGAAATCGTAGTGGCTTCAGATGCTAGTGATTATGGTATAGGAACAGTAATTTTTCATAAATAGGATGACAGTAATATGAAAGCCTTCTCACATGCTTCGCGTTTGGTGTTACCAGTAAATACAAAAAGAAAAAGAGAAAATAAATATTTTATCTAGTTCCTTCCAAACGAAGATTTCAAACTTAACTTGGAAATAAAAGAAAGAAAGAAGTATAGAAGGGGCGCACAAATGATTGGAGTAGATAGACTAAACTATCGCCCGGTTCACACTCCACCCACGTCTATTGAACAGGTGAAGAAGCTCATCCCTTGTTTCCTGTATAGGATGTGGTTTCCGGTTTTTCTCTTTTCCAATCTTTTCACTCTTTTTTTATTATTTTTTTTTTCAATTGGAGTAGATAGACTAGACTATCGCCCGGTTCACACTCCACCCACGTCTATTGAACAGATGAAGAGGCTCATTCCTTGTTTCCTGTTCAAAATGTGGTTTCTGGTTTTTCTCTTTTCCAATCTTTTCACTCTTACGTAGCCCCCTGCGCATCAGTGGCGTTTTCGCCTTGCTTGGGGTGATATGATTAAAAAAAAAAAAAAAGAAAGAAAGAAAGAATATTTTATCCACTTCCTGCTAAAAGACAATTTTAAATTTGAAAAAGAAAGAAAGAAAGAAAGAAAGAAAGAATGAATGAATGAATGAAATAACAAATATTTAATCTGGTTCTGGCAAATCGACGATTTCAAACTTAAGTTAGAATAGAAAGAAAAAAGAAAAATGAATAAATGGCAGAAAAAGATATCGCTCTTTTAAAACAATAAAAAGCCAACCAAACGGAAAAGGAAGACAAACAAGCAAATAAATAATTCTTGAATGGTATTTTTTATCATATTTTGGTGTAACTTGTAAATTGATTCATTGCGGTAGTCAAAAAGAAGTTGTAACAGACAATGTTACTGTCTAGCTTCACCTCACTTAAAAAAATTAATGACGTGTGACAAGCAAGCGATAAAGGCAAAAATATTGAGTGATAAAGGTTTTCAAATGTATGTGTGTGTGTGTGTGTGTGTGTGTGTGTGTGTGTGTGTGTGTGTGTGTGTGTGTGTGTGTGTGTGTGTGTAAGAGTTATGTCATGTTTACGTGCTTCCGTCGATTGTAAGCAACAAATTTCTTTCTTTACTTTTCTTTTTCAGTACCATATCATTATTCTGCTCGTTCCTTTGTGCCTTAGTTAGGTGGCGCGTACATTACGACCTGTCAATACCTCATAAATAATGGACTATTCCGTTTTGATCGGCGAGGAAAGGGGGGAAGACATTTCAGAAACATTTTTTGGTTTCAGTGTGAAAAAGAAAGAAATGGAAGATAGAGGCAATAACATTCGCATGAGTTTAACGCCTGCTTCTTATGAAATGGAAAGATTTCTCAATTTTCAATCTTTTTTATTGTATCCTCTTACTTCTTTAAATAATGACCTGCATTCATATATTTAAGTGTTATTTATAAACAACGGAAAGACTTGAATCCCAGCAGCAGAGCTCAGAATAAACATTCCTACTAGTATTCAAAACAACGCAAAAACACATTTTAAACAGTCTCGGAACGAGAAATCGGGGAGCCGAGTTCGAATTCCAGTCGAATTCCTTGCATTCACTTACGCAAATATTAATCCGTCTCTTCCGTCCACTTATGGGTTAAATAACAGAATAGATTGGGTGATATAGCCTTGGCTGGCAACCAGTCTATCGCAGAGAATAATGGCAATCTACAGCGAGAAGATCTACCCAGTCACTCATGTCTCTTTGAAGACATGATCGTCCAAGCATGTATCACGTATGGTACTTAACTGACTGAAACATGAAATTAACAACACCTAAAAACAGCCCTCTTGAAATTGGGACAATAAACAATACCGGATAATGTTTGCACTCTTTTACACCTACGAAATGGGAAAATATAAGTCCCTGGAAAAATTAAATATAATTTAATTAGAGTTTCCTTGTGTCATATTCAACAATATCTGTTTAAAGAAAGGCTACTGCCCAAATATTCATATATATATATATATATATATATATATATATATATATATATATATATATATATATATGAAGAACTATTTATTATTAGATCCCTTAAAAATAAAAAATTATTAAATAAACGCAACGAAATTAATGTCATATGTAGACATTGTAAATTATTCACATTAGAAAATGGATAAAAACCCTAAATTAAATAACATGCATATAACCAACAAGTACACAAGAAAAATAATCACGGACGAATTAGGTAAAAATAAAGCCAAAAAAAAGAATACATTTTTTAAAAATAAATTCCCCATTTGTATCTTGGAAAAAAATTTACAACAAATGGATAGCTGGAACAAAAAAATCACAGTTTAGGGTTTTTTGGGGGAAAAAAAAATCTTTTCTTTAGCAAATAGACTAAAAAGGATAAGTAAGGAAAGAATAGGGGATTGGTACTCAAAAGGAATATCACATCAAATGTAATAAAACTGAAGGGAAAATGATAAGATCAGATTAATGGGAGGTAAAACATTAAGGAAGGGAAACAGACAAGGGAAGAATAGGGTCAAGGAAAAAGAAAAAGAAAGAAGAGGAAAAAAGTTGGTTAGCATGTATTCTTCGGGGTCATACCCCAAAGTGAATCACCATTCTGATTAGCCACATAAAAAACACCCAACATACATTCACAGCAAACCAAAAGAATTTGTCATTTAAATGTAAATCATCTGCACAACCACAGCAACATTGCCTGATGATGAGAACCTATCTTGAAACATAGAAATTTCCATGTCGCAATGTAAAATTGATGCATAACTATATAATTATATTATATTAAGCTCTATAATACTCATTATATTGAGCACTGTTTATAATAAAATAAATGCCAGAGTGCTCAAAATAAAAAAAAACCTTGAGTCCTCTTCACTTGGCATATATATATATATATATATATATATATCAGATCAATTTTAGGAAAAAAAGACGTATGACAATTTGGAAAAACGTTCTTTAGGCGCGTTTCATCCGGAAGGACTTCAAAGGAGTAGGTTTGTTCGTTCTGTGACAACGTATGTGCATGTGCGAAAGACGCTTATTGTTTCAATATTATTAAACTTTTTTTACATCTAACCTGATTGCCAACGTAGGCTATAAAACCCAACCTATCTTGCTATTTAACCCAATAGCTGGAGTGAGAAGATACAGATTCATACTTTTCCAAAGGGTTGATGCAAGTATGTGAATCCAACTAATTCAACTACAATTCGAACTCGACTCTCCGATTTCTCGTTCTGAACCGACATCCACGGCACCATAACTCACAATCTTAAAAATCTGTTAATTTGTTTTGCTCAGCTTCAATCTGCTCTCATACGAGATACACGCTTGAGCGGTCACGTACAGTTGGTAATGCTTTTCCCACGTCAAAAATGTACTGTTGGTAATGTCATTGTCCCGTCAAAAAAGTAATGCTGTTAATGGTTTTCCCTTGTCAAGAATGTAGGGCTGCTAATGTATTTCTCTCGTCAAAAATCTACTGCTGGTACTGCTTTTTGCATGTCAACAATGTTATGATGGTAATGTTTTTCTCCGTCAAAACTGTACTAATTGCAACGTTTTTCACTGTCAAATATATACTGCTGTTAATGTTTTCCCTTGTCATTAATGTACTGCTGGTAATGTTTTTCCACAGTAAAAGATTTGCAGCTAGTAATGTTTTACCAACGTCAAAAATGTATTGCTGGTAATGTTATTCCCGTCAAAGAATGTACTGGTAGTAATATTTTTACCCTGTCAAAATGTACTGACGGTAACGTTTTACACCGTCAGAAATTTACTGCTATTAATGTTTTCTACCAACAAAAATGTACTGCTGGTAATGTTTTTCTCCCGTCAATAATATACTGATGGTAATTTTATTCCCTGTCAAATATGTATTGATGGTGAATGTTTTCCAAAGTCAAAAATTTACTGCTGTTAATGTTTCTACCGACAAAAATGTACTGCTGGTAAAGTTTTTCCCCATCAAAAATGTACTGGTGGTAAAATTTTTACCCCGTTAAAAATGTACTGAAGGTAATGATTTTCCCTATCAAAAATGCACTAGTTGTAATGTTTTTCCCCGATAAAACTATACCGATTGTATCGTTTTTCACTGTCAAATATATATTGTCAAAAGTTTACTGATGGTAATCTTTTTCCCCGTCAAAAACGTGCAGATGGTAACATTATTTGCTGTTAAATATGTGCTGAGAGTAATGTTTTCTCCTTCAAAAATGTACTCCTATTTATATTCTTCCCCCTCAAAATGTACTGCTGATGTTTTCTGCCTTCAAAAATGTACTGCTTGTAATATTTTTCCTTTCTAAAAAATGTAATACTGGTAATAGTGTTCCCCCATCAAACAAAGTACTGATGTTAACTTTTTTCCCTTCACAAATTTACGTGCTGGCAATGTTTTTACCCTGTCAAAAATGTACTCCTGGCAATGTTTTTACCCTGTCAAATATGTACTTCTGGCAATGTTTTTCTCCCATCAAAAATTTACTACTGGTAATGTTTCTCGACAGTCAAGAATGTAAGGCTTCTAATGTTTTATCCCATCAAAAATTTACTACTGGTAATGTTTCTCGACAGTCAAGAATGTAAGGCTTCTAATGTTTTATCCCATCAAAAATTTACTACTGGTAATGTTTCTCGACAGTCAAGAATGTAAGGCTTCTAATGTTTTATCCCATCAAAAATTTACTACTGGTAATGTTTCTCGACAGTCAAGAATGTAAGGCTTCTAATGTTTTATCCCATCAAAAATTTACTACTGGTAATGTTTCTCGACAGTCAAGAATGTAAGGCTTCTAATGTTTTATCCCATCAAAAATTTACTACTGGTAATGTTTCTCGACAGTCAAGAATGTAAGGCTTCTAATGTTTTATCCCATCAAAAATTTACTACTGGTAATGTTTCTCGACAGTCAAGAATGTAAGGCTTCTAATGTTTTATCCCATCAAAAATTTACTACTGATAATGTTTCTCGACAGTCAAGAATGTAAGGCTTCTAATGTTTTATCCCATCAAAAATTTACTACTGGTAATGTTTCTCGACAGTCAAGAATGTAAGGCTTCTAATGTTTTATCCCATCAAAAATTTACTACTGGTAATGTTTCTCGACAGTCAAGAATGTAAGGCTTCTAATGTTTTATCCCATCAAAAATTTACTACTGGTAATGTTTCTCGACAGTCAAGAATGTAAGGCTTCTAATGTTTTATCCCATCAAAAATTTACTACCGGTAATGTTTCTCGACAGTCAAGAATGTAAGGCTTCTAATGTTTTATCCCATCAAAAATTTACTACCGGTAATGTTTCTCGACAGTCAAGAATGTAAGACTTCTAATGTTTTATCCCATCAAAAATTCACTACTATTAATGTTTCTCGACAGTCAAGAATGTAAGGCTTCTAATGTTTTATCCCATCAAAAATTTACTACTGGTAATGTTTCTCGACAGTCAAGAATGTAAGGCTTCTAATGTTTTATCCCATCAAAAATTTACTACTGGTAATGTTTCTCGATAGTCAAGAATGTAAGGCTTCTAATGTTTTATCCCATCAAAAATTTACTACTGGTAATGTTTCTCGATAGTCAAGAATGTAAGGCTTCTAATGTTTTATCCCATCAAAAATTTACTACTGGTAATGTTTCTCGACAGTCAAGAATGTAAGGCTTCTAATGTTTTATCCCATCAAAAATTTACTACTGGTAATGTTTCTCGACAGTCAAGAATGTAAGGCTTCTAATGTTTTATCCCATCAAAAATTTACTACTGGTAATGTTTCTCGACATTCAAGAATGTAAGGCTTCTAATGTTTTATCCCATCAAAAATTTACTACTGGTAATGTTTCTCGACAGTCAAGAATGTAAGGCTTCTAATGTTTTATCCCATCAAAAATTGACTACTGGTAATGTTTCTCGACAGTCAAGAATGTAAGGCTTCTAATGTTTTATCCCATCAAAAATTTACTACTGGTAATGTTTCTCGACAGTCAAGAATGTAAGGCTTCTAATGTTTTATCCCATCAAAAATTTACTACTGGTAATGTTTCTCGACAGTCAAGAATGTAAGGCTTCTAATGTTTTATCCCATCAAAAATTTACTACTGGTAATGTTTCTCGACAGTCAGAATGTAAGGCTTCTAATGTTTTATCCCATCAAAAATTTACTACTGGTAATGTTTCTCGACAGTCAAGAATGTAAGGCTTCTAATGTTTTATCCCATCAAAAATTTACTACTGGTAATGTTTCTCGACAGTCAAGAATGTAAGGCTTCTAATGTTTTCTCCCATCAAAAATTTACTACTGGTAATGTTTCTCGACAGTCAAGAATGTAAGGCTTCTAATGTTTTATCCCATCAAAAATTTACTACTGGTAATGTTTCTCGACAGTCAAGAATGAAAAGGCTTTACAATGTTTTATCCCATCAAAAATTTACTACTGGTAATGTTTCTCGACAGTCAAGAATGAAAGGCTTCTAATGTTTTATCCCATCAAAAATTTACTACTTGTAATGTTTCTCGACAGTCAAGAATGTAAGGCTTCTAATGTTTTATCCCATCAAAAATTTACTACTGGTAATGTTTCTCGACAGTCAAGAATGAAAGGCTTCTAATGTTTTATCCCATCAAAAATTTACTACTGGTAATGTTTCTCGACAGTCAAAGAATGAGAAAGGCTTCTAATGTTTTATCCCATCAAAAATTTACTACTGGTAATGTTTCTCGACAGTCAAGAATGTAAGGCTTCTAATGTTTTCTCCCATCAAAAATTTACTACTGGTAATGTTTCTCGACAGTCAAGAATGTAAGGCTTCTAATGTTTTATCCCATCAAAAATTTACTGCTGGTAATGTTTCTCGACAGTCAAGAATGTAAGGTTTCTAATGTTTTATCCCATCAAGAATTTACTACTGGTAATGTTTCTCGACAGTCAAGAATGTAAGGCTTCTAATGTTTTATCCCATCAAAATTTACTACTGGTAATGTTTCTCGACAGTCAAGAATGTAAGGCTTCTAATGTTTTATCCCATCAAAAATGTACTACTGGTAATGTTTCTCGACAGTCAAAAGAATGTAAGGCTTCTAATGTTTTATCCCATCAAAAATTTACTACTGGTAATGTTTCTCGACGATCAAGAATGTAAGGCTTCTAATGTTTTATCCCATCAAAAATTTACTGCTGGTAATGTTTCTCGACAGTCAAGAATGTAAGGCTTCTAATGTTTTATCCCATCAAAAATTTACTACTGGTAATGTTTCTCGACAGTCAAGAATGTAAGGTTTCTAATGTTTTATCCCATCAAAAATTTACTACTGGTAATGTTTCTCGACAGTCAAGAATGTAAGGCTTCTAATGTTTTATCCCATCAAAAATTTACTACTGGTAATGTTTCTCGACAGTCAAGAATGTAAGGCTTCTAATGTTTTATCCCATCAAAAATTTACTGCTGGTAATGTTTCTCGACAGTCAAGAATGTAAGGCTTCTAATGTTTTATCCCATCAAAAATTTCACTACTGGTAATGTTTCTCGACAGTCAAGAATGTAAGGCTTCTAATGTTTTATCCCATCAAAAATTTACTACTGGTAATGTTTCTCGACAGTCAAGAATGTAAGGCTTCTAATGTTTTATCCCATCAAAAATTTACTGCTGGTAATGTTTCTCGACAGTCAAGAATGTAAGGCTTCTAATGTTTTATCCCATCAAAAATTTACTACTGGTAATGTTTCTCGACAGTCAAGAATGTAATGCTTCTAATGTTTTATCCCATCAAAAATTTACTACTGGTAATGTTTCTCGACAGTCAAGAATGTAAGGCTTCTAATGTTTTATCCCATCAAAAATTTACTGCTGGTAATGTTTCTCGACAGTCAAGAATGTAAGGTTCTAATGTTTTATCCCATCAAAAATTTACTGCTGGTAATGTTTTCTCGACAGTCAAGAATGTAAGGCTTCTAATGTTTTATCCCATCAAAAATTTACTACTGGTAATGTTTCTCGACAGTCAAGAATGTAAGGCTTCTAATGTTGTATCCCATCAAAAATTTACTGCTGGTAATGTTTCTCGACAGTCAAGAATGTAAGGCTTCTAATGTTTTATCCCATCAAAAATTTACTGCTGGTAATGTTTCTCGACAGTCAAGAATGTAAGGCTTCTAATGTTACACCATCAAAAATTTACTGCTGGTAATGTTTCTCGACAGTCAAGAATGTAAGGTTTCTAATGTTTTATCCCGTAAAAATTTACTGCTGGTAATGTTTCTCGACAGTCAAGAATGTAAGGCTTCTAATGTTTTATCCCATCAAAAATTTACTACTGGTAATGTTTCTCGACAGTCAAGAATGTAAGGCTTCTAATGTTTTATCCCATCAAAAATTTACTACTGGTAATGTTTCTCGACAGTCAAGAATGTAAGGCTTCTAATGTTTTATCCCATCAAAAATTTACTGCTGGTAATGTTTCTCGACAGTCAAGAATGTAAGGCTTCTAATGTTTTTATCCCATCAAAAATTTACTGCTGGTAATGTTTCTCGACAGTCAAGAATGTAAGGTTTCTAATGTTTTATCTCATCAAAAATTTACTGCTGGTAATGTTTCTCGACAGTCAAGAATGTAAGGTTTCTAATGTTTTATCCCATCAAAATTTACTACTGGTAATGTTTCTCGACAGTCAAGAATGTAAGGCTTCTAATGTTTTATCCCATCAAAAATTTACTACTGGTAATGTTTCTCGACAGTCAAGAATGTAAGGCTTCTAATGTTTTATCCCATCAAAAATTTACTACTGGTAATGTTTCTCGACAGTCAAGAATGTAAGGCTTCTAATGTTTTATCCCATCAAAATTCACTGCTGGTAATGTTTCTCGGCAGTCAAGAATGTAAGGCTTCTAATGTTTTATCCCATCAAAAATTTACTGCTGGTAATGTTTCTCGACAGTCAAGAATGTAAGGCTTCTAATGTTTTATCCGATCAAAAATTTACTGCTGGTAATGTTTCTCGACAGTCAAGAATGTAAGGCTTCTAATGTTTTATCCCATCAAAAATTTACTGCTGGTAATGTTTCTCGACAGTCAAGAATGTAAGGTTTCTAATGTTTTATCCCATCAAAAATTTACTACTGGTAATGTTTCTCGACAGTCAAGAATGTAAGGCTTCTAATGTTTTATCCCATCAAAAATTTACTACTGGTAATGTTTCTCGACAGTCAAGAATGTAAGGCTTCTAATGTTTTATCCCATCAAAAATTTACTGCTGGTAATGTTTCTCGACAGTCAAGAATGTAAGGCTTCTAATGTTTTATCCCATCAAAAATTTACTACTGGTAATGTTTCTCGACAGTCAAGAATGTAAGGCTTCTAATGTTTTATCCCATCAAAAATTTACTACTGGTAATGTTTCTCGACAGTCAAGAATGTAAGGCTTCTAATGTTTTATCCCATCAAAAATTTACTGCTGGTAATGTTTCTCGACAGTCAAGAATGTAAGGCTTCTAATGTTTTATCCCATCAAAAATTTACTACTGGTAATGTTTCTCGACAGTCAAGAATGTAATGCTTCTAATGTTTTATCCCATCAAAAATTTACTACTGGTAATGTTTCTCGACAGTCAAGAATGTAAGGCTTCTAATGTTTTATCCCATCAAAAATTTACTGCTGGTAATGTTTCTCGACAGTCAAGAATGTAAGGTTTCTAATGTTTTATCCCATCAAAAATTTACTGCTGGTAATGTTTCTCGACAGTCAAGAATGTAAGGCTTCTAATGTTTTATCCCATCAAAAATTTACTACTGGTAATGTTTCTCGACAGTCAAGAATGTAAGGCTTCTAATGTTGTATCCCATCAAAAATTTACTGCTGGTAATGTTTCTCGACAGTCAAGAATGTAAGGCTTCTAATGTTTTATCCCATCAAAAATTTACTGCTGGTAATGTTTCTCGACAGTCAAGAATGTAAGGCTTCTAATGTTACACCATCAAAAATTTACTGCTGGTAATGTTTCTCGACAGTCAAGAATGTAAGGTTTCTAATGTTTTATCCCATCAAAAATTTACTGCTGGTAATGTTTCTCGACAGTCAAGAATGTAAGGCTTCTAATGTTTTATCCCATCAAAAATTTACTACTGGTAATGTTTCTCAAGTCAAGAATGTAAGGCTTCTAATGTTTTATCCCATCAAAAATTTACTACTGGTAATGTTTCTCGACAGTCAAGAATGTAAAGGCTTCTAATGTTTTATCCCATCAAAAATTTACTGCTGGTAATGTTTCTCGACAGTCAAGAATGTAGGAAGCTTCTAATGTTTTATCCCATCAAAAATTTACTGCTGGTAATGTTTCTCGACAGTCAAGAATGTAAGGTTTCTAATGTTTTATCTCATCAAAAATTTACTGCTGGTAATGTTTCTCGACAGTCAAGAATGTAAGGTTTCTAATGTTTTATCCCATCAAAAATTTACTACTGGTAATGTTTCTCGACAGTCAAGAATGTAAAAAAAAAAAAAAAAAGGAGGCTTCTAATGTTTTATCCCATCAAAAATTTACTACTGGTAATGTTTCTCGACAGTCAAGAATGTAAGGCTTCTAATGTTTTATCCCATCAAAAATTTACTACTGGTAATGTTTCTCGACGATCAAGAATGTAAGGCTTCTAATGTTTTATCCCATCAAAAATTCACTGCTGGTAATGTTTCTCGACAGTCAAGAATGTAAGGCTTCTAATGTTTTATCCCATCAAAAATTTACTGCTGGTAATGTTTCTCGACAGTCAAGAATGTAAGGCTTCTAATGTTTTATCCGATCAAAAATTTACTGCTGGTAATGTTTCTCGACAGTCAAGAATGTAAGGCTTCTAATGTTTTATCCCATCAAATTTACTGCTGGTAATGTTTCTCGACAGTCAAGAATGTAAGGTTTCTAATGTTTTATCCCATCTAAAATTTACTACTGGTAATGTTTCTCGACAGTCAAGAATGTAAAGGCTTCTAATGTTTTATCCCATCAAAAATTTACTCCTGGTAATGTTTCTCGACAGTCAAGAATGTAAGGCTTCTAATGTTTTATCCCATCAAAAATTTACTACTGGTAATGTTTCTCGACAGTCAAGAATGTAAGGCTTCTAATGTTTTATCCCATCAAAAATTTACTGCTGGTAATGTTTCTCGACAGTCAAGAATGTAAGGTTTCTAATGTTTTATCCCATCAAAAATTTACTACTGGTAATGTTTCTCGACAGTCAAGAATGTAAGGCTTCTAATGTTTTATCCCATCAAAAATTTACTGCTGGTAATGTTTCTCGACAGTCAAGAATGTAAGGTTTCTAATGTTTTATCCCATCAAAAATTTACTACTGGTAATGTTTCTCGACAGTCAAGAATGTAAGGCTTCTAATGTTTTATCCCATCAAAAATTTGTCCTGGTAATGTTTCTCGACAGTCAAGAATGTAAGGCTTCTAATGTTTTATCCCATCAAAAATTTACTACTGGTAATGTTTCTCGACAGTCAAGAATGTAAGGCTTCTAATGTTTATCCCATCAAAAATTTACTGCTGGTAATGTTTCTCGACAGTCAAGAATGTAAGGTTTCTAATGTTTTATCCCATCAAAAATTTACTACTGGTAATGTTTCTCGACAGTCAAGAATGTAAGGCTTCTAATGTTTTTTATCCCATCAAAAATTTACTGCTGGTAATGTTTCTCGACAGTCAAGAATGTAAGGTTTCTAATGTTTTATCCCATCAAAAATTTACTACTGGTAATGTTTCTCGACAGTCAAGAATGTAAGGCTTCTAATGTTTTATCCCATTAAAAATTTACTACTGGTAATGTTTCTCGACAGTCAAGAATGTAAGGCTTCTAATGTTTTATCCCATCAAATTTACTACTGGTAATGTTTCTCGACAGTCAAGAATGTAAGGCTTCTAATGTTTTATCTCATCAAAAATTTACTGCTGGTAATGTTTCTCGACAGTCAAGAATGTAAGGCTTCTAATGTTTTATCCCATCAAAAATTTACTACTGGTAATGTTTCTCGACAGTCAAGAATGTAAGGTTTCTAATGTTTTATCCCATCAAAAATTTACTACTGGTAATGTTTCTCGACAGTCAAGAATGTAAGGCTTCTAATGTTTTATCCCATCAAAAATTTACTACTGGTAATGTTTCTCGACAGTCAAGAATGTAAGGCTTCTAATGTTTTATCCCATCAAAAATTTACTACTGGTAATGTTTCTCGACAGTCAAGAATGTAAGGTTTCTGTCTTTATCCCATCAAAAATTTACTACTGGTAATGTTTCTCGACAGTCAAGAATGTAAGGCTTCTAATGTTTTATCCCATCAAAAATATACTACTGGTAATGTTTCTCGACAGTCAAGAATGTAAGGCTTCTAATGTTTTATCCCATCAAAAATTTACTGCTGGTAATGTTTCTCGACAGTCAAGAATGTAAAGGCTTCTAATGTTTTATCCCATCAAAAATTTACTACTGGTAATGTTTCTCGACAGTCAAGAATGTAAGGCTTCTAATGTTTTATCCCATCAAAAATTTTCTGGTAATGTTTCTCGACAGTCAAGAATGTAAGGCTTCTAATGTTTTATCCCATCAAAAATTTACTGCTGGTAATGTTTCTCGACAGTCAAGAGTGTAAGGTTTCTAATGTTTTATCCCATCAAAAATTTACTACTGGTAATGTTTCTCGACAGTCAAGAATGTAAGGCTTCTAATGTTTTATCCCATCAAAACTTTACTACTGGTAATGTTTCTCGACAGTCAAGAATATGAGGCTTCTAATGTTTTATCCCATCAAAAATTTACTGCTGGTAATGTTTCTCGACAGTCAAGAATGTAAGGCTTCTAATGTTTTATCCCATCAAATTTACTACTGGTAATGTTTCTCGACAGTCAAGAATGTAAGGCTTCTAATGTTTTATCCCATCAAAAATTTACTACTGGTAATGTTTCTCGACAGTCAGAATGTAAGGCTTCTAATGTTTTATCCCATCAAAAATTTACTACTGGTAATGTTTCTCGACAGTCAAGAATGTAAGGCTTCTAATGTTTTATCCCATCAAAAATTTACTACTGGTAATGTTTCTCGACAGTCAAGAATGTAAGGCTTCTAATGTTTTATCCCATCAAAAATTTAATACTGGTAATGTTTCTCGACAGTCAAGAATGTAAGGCTTCTAATGTTTTATCCCATCAAAAATTTACTACTGGTAATTTTTCTCGACAGTCAAGAATGTAAGGCTTCTAATGTTTTATCCCATCAAAAATTTACTACTGGTAATGTTTCTCGACAGTCAAGAATGTAAGGCTTCTAATGTTTTATCCCATCAAAAAAATTTACTACTGGTAATGTTTCTCGACAGTCAAGAATGTAAGGCTTCTAATGTTTTATCCATCTACTTACTGCTGTTAATGTTTCTCGACAGTCAAGAATGTAAGGCTTCTAATGTTTTATCCCATCAAGAATTTACTACTGGTAATGTTCTCGACAGTCAAGAATGTAAGTCTTCTAATATTTTATCCCATCAAAAATTTACTACTGGTAATGTTTCTCGACAGTCAAGAATGTAAGGCTTCTAATGTTTTATCCCATCAAGAATTTACTACTGTTAATGTTTCTCGACAGTCAAGAATGTAAGGTTTCTAATGTTTTATCCCATCAAAAATTTACTACTGGTAATGTTTCTCGACAGTCAAGAATGTAAGGCTTCTAATGTTTTATCCCATCAAATTTACTGCTGGTAATGTTTCTCGACAGTCAAGAATGTAAGGTTTCTAATGTTTTATCCCATCAAAAATTTACTACTGGTAATGTTTCTCGACAGTCAAGAATGTAAGGCTTCTAATGTTTTATCCCATTAAAAATTTACTACTGGTAATGTTTCTCGACAGTCAAGAATGTAAGGCTTCTAATGTTTTACATCATCAAAAATTTACTACTGGTAATGTTTCTCGACAGTCAAGAATGTAAGGCTTCTAATGTTTTATCTCATCAAAAATTTACTGCTGGTAATGTTTCTCGACAGTCAAGAATGTAAGGCTTCTAATGTTTTATCCCATCAAAAATTTACTACTGGTAATGTTTCTCGACAGTCAAGAATGTAAGGTTTCTAATGTTTTATCCCATCAAAAATTTACTACTGGTAATGTTTCTCGACAGTCAAGAATGTAAGGCTTCTAATGTTTTATCCCATCAAAAATTTACTACTGGTAATGTTTCTCGACAGTCAAGAATGTAAGGCTTCTAATGTTTTATCCCATCAAAAATTTACTACTGGTAATGTTTCTCGACGATCCAAGAATGTAAGGTTTCTAATGTTTTATCCCATCAAAAATTTACTACTGGTAATGTTTCTCGACAGTCAAAAGAATGTAAGGCTTCTAATGTTTTATCCCATCAAAAAAATATACTACTGGTAATGTTTCTCGACAGTCAAGAATGTAAGGCTTCTAATGTTTTATCCCATCAAAAATTTACTGCTGGTAATGTTTCTCGACAGTCAAGAATGTAAGGCTTCTAATGTTTTATCCCATCTTAAAAATTTACTACTGGTAATGTTTCTCGACAGTCAAGAATGTAAGGCTTCTAATGTTTTATCCATCAAAAATTTACTACTGGTAATGTTTCTCGACAGTCAAGAATGTAAGGCTTCTAATGTTTTATCCCATCAAAAATTTACTGCTGGTAATGTTTCTCGACAGTCAAAAGAGTGTAAGGTTTCTAATGTTTTATCCCATCAAAAATTTACTACTGGTAATGTTTCTCGACAGTCAAGAATGTAAGGCTTCTAATGTTTTATCCCATCAAAACTTTACTACTGGTAATGTTTCTCGACAGTCAAGAATGTAAGGCTTCTAATGTTTTATCCCATCAAAAATTTACTGCTGGTAATGTTTCTCGACAGTCAAGAATGTAAGGCTTCTAATGTTTTATCCCATCAAAAATTTACTACTGGTAATGTTTCTCGACAGTCAAGAATGTAAGGCTTCTAATGTTTTATCCCATCAAAAATTTACTACTGGTAATGTTTCTCGACAGTCAAGAATGTAAGGCTTCTAATGTTTTATCCCATCAAAAATTTACTACTGGTAATGTTTCTCGACAGTCAAGAATGTAGGCTTCTAATGTTTTATCCATCAAAAATTTACTACTGGTAATGTTTCTCGACAGTCAAGAATGTAAGGCTTCTAATGTTTTATCCCATCAAAATTTAATACTGGTAATGTTTCTCGACAGTCAAGAATGTAAGGCTTCTAATGTTTTATCCCATCAAAAATTTACTACTGGTAATTTTCTCGACAGTCAAGAATGTAAGGCTTCTAATGTTTTATCCCATCAAAAATTTACTACTGGTAATGTTTCTCGACAGTCAAGAATGTAAGGCTTCTAATGTTTTATCCCATCCAAAAATTTACTACTGGTAATGTTTCTCGACAGTCAAGAATGTAAGGCTTCTAATGTTTTATCCCATCAAAAATTTACTGCTGTTAATGTTTCTCGACAGTCAAGAATGTAAAAGGCTTCTAATGTTTTATCCCATCAAAAATTTACTACTGGTAATGTTTCTCGACAGTCAAGAATGTAAGTCTTCTAATATTTTATCCCATCAAAAATTTACTACTGGTAATGTTTCTCGACAGTCAAGAATGTAAGGCTTCTAATGTTTTATCCCATCAAAAATTTACTACTGGTAATGTTACTCGACAGTCAAGAATGTAAGGCTTCTAATGTTTTATCCCATCAAAATTTTACTACTGGTAATGTTTCTCGACAGTCAAGAATGTAAGGCTTCTAATGTTTTATCCCATCAAAAATTTACTGCTGGTAATGTTCTCGACATTCAAAAATGTAAGGCTTCTAATGTTTTATCCCATCAAAAATTTACTGCTGGTAATGTTTCTCGACAGTCAAGAATGTAAGGCTTCTAATGTTTTATCCCATCAAAAATTTACTGCTGTTAATGTTTCTCGACAGTCAAGAATGTAAGGCTTCTAATGTTTTATCCCATCAAAAATTTACTACTGGTAATGTTTCTCGACAGTCAAGAATATAAGGCTTCTAATGTTTTATCCCATCAAAAATTTACTACTGGTAATGTTTCTCGACAGTCAAGAATGTAAGGCTTCTAATGTTTTATCCCATCAAAAATTTACTGCTGGTAATGTTTCTCGACAGTCAAGAATGTAAGGCTTCTAATGTTTTATCCCATCAAAAATTTACTACTGGTAATGTTTCTCGACAGTCAAGAATGTAAGGCTTCTAATGTTTTATCCCATCAAAAATTTACTGCTTGTAATGTTTCTCGACAGTCAAGAATGTAAGGCTTCTAATGTTTTATCCCATCAAAAATTTACTGCTGGTAATGTTTCTCGACAGTCAAGAATGTAAGGTTTCTAATGTTTTATCCCATCAAAAATTTACTACTGGTAATGTTTCTCGACAGTCAAGAATGTAAGGCTTCTAATGTTTTATCCCATCAAAAATTTACTACTGGTAATGTTTCTCGACAGTCAAGAATGTAAGGCTTCTAATGTTTTATCCTATCAAAAATTTACTACTGGTAATGTTTCTCGACAGTCAAGAATGTAAGGCTTCTAATGTTTTATCCCATCAAAAATTCACTGCTGGTAATGTTTCTCGACAGTCAAGAATGTAAGGCTTCTAATGTTTTATCCCATCAAAAATTTACTGCTGGTAATGCTTCTCGACAGTCAAGAATGTAAGGCTTCTAATGTTTTATCCCATCAAAAATTTACTGCTGGTAATGTTTCTCGACAGTCAAGAATGTAAGGCTTCTAATGTTTTATCCCATCAAAAATTTACTGCTGGTAATGTTTCTCGACAGTCAAGAATGTAAGGTTTCTAATGTTTTATCCCATCAAAAATTTACTACTGGTAATGTTTCTCGACAGTCAAGAATGTAAGGCTTCTAATGTTTTATCCCATCAAAAATTTACTCCTGGTAATGTTTCTCGACAGTCAAGAATGTAAGGCTTCTAATGTTTTATCCCATCAAAAATTTACTACTGGTAATGTTTCTCGACAGTCAAGAATGTAAGGCTTCTAATGTTTTATCCGATCAAAAATTTACTGCTGGTAATGTTTCTCGACAGTCAAGAATGTAAGGTTTCTAATGTTTTATCCCATCAAAAATTTACTACTGGTAATGTTTCTCGACAGTCAAGAATGTAAGGCTTCTAATGTTTTATCCCATCAAAAATTTTACTACTGGTAATGTTTCTCGACAGTCAAGAATGTGAGCTTCTAATGTTTTATCCCATCAAAAATTTACTACTGGTAATGTTTCTCGACAGTCAAGAATGTAAGGCTTCTAATGTTTTATCCCATCAAAAATTTACTGTTAATGTTTCTCGACAGTCAAGAATGTAAGGCTTCTAATGTTTTATCCCATCAAAAATTTACTATGGTAATGTTTCTCGACAGTCAAGAATGTAAGGTTTCTATTTTATGTTATCAAAAATTTACTACTGGTAATGTTTCTCGACAGTCAAGAATGTAAGGCTTCTAATGTTTTATCCCATCAAAAATTTACTACTGGTAATGTTTCTCGACAGTCAAGAATGTAAGGCTTCTAATGTTTTATCCCATCAAAAATTTACGACTGGTAATGTTTCTCGACAGTCAAGAATGTAAGGCTTCTAATGTTTATCCCATCAAAAATTCACTCGCTGCGGTAATGTTTCTCGACAGTCAAGAATGTAAGGCTTCTAATGTTTTATCCCATCAAAAATTTACTGCTGGTAATGTTTCTCGACAGTCAAGAATGTAAGGCTTCTAATGTTTTATCCCATCAAAGTTACTGCTGGTAATGTTTCTCGACAGTCAAGAATGTAAAACTAATGTTTTATCCCATCAAAATTTTCAGTAATGTTTCTCGACAGTCAAGAATGTAAGGTTTCTAATGTTTTATCCCATCAAAAATTTACTACTGGTAATGTTTCTCGACGAAGTCAAGAATGTAAGGCTTCTAATGTTTTATCCCATCAAAAATTTACTCCTGGTAATGTTTCTCGACAGTCAAGAATGTAAGGCTTCTAATGTTTTATCCCATCAAAAATTTACTACTGGTAATGTTTCTCGACAGTCAAGAATGTAAGGCTTCTAATGTTTTATCCCATCAAAAATTTACTGCTGGTAATGTTTCTCGACAGTCAAGAATGTAAGTTTTCTAATGTTTTATCCATATTAAAAATTTACTACTGGTAATGTTTTATAGTCAAATGTAAGGCTTCTAATACTTTATCCCATCAAAAATTTACTACTGGTAATGTTTCTCGACAGTCAAGAATGTAAGGCTTCTAATGTTTTATCCCATCAAAAATTTACTACTGTTTTCTCGACAGTCAAGAATGTAAGGCTTCTAATGTTTTATCCATCAAAAATTTACTGCTGGTAATGTTTCTCAGCAGTCAAGAATGTAAGGCTTCTAATGTTTTATCCCATCAAAAATTTACTACTGGTAATGTTTCTCGACAGTCAGAATGTAAGGCTTCTAATGTTTTATCCCATCAAAAATTTACTGCTGGTAATGTTTCTCGACAGTCAAGAATGTAAGGCTTCTAATGTTTTATCATCAAAAATTTACTACTGGTAATGTTTCTCGACAGTCAAGAATGTAAAACTCTAATGTTTTATCCCATCAAAAATTTACTGCTGGTAATGTTTCTCGACAGTCAAGAATGTAAGGTTTCTAATGTTTTATCCCATCAAAAGTTTACTACTGGTAATGTTTCTCAGTCAAAGATATAAGGCTTCTAATGTTTTATCCCATCAAAAATTTACTACTGGTGATGTTTCTCGACAGTCAAGAATGTAAGGCTTCTAATGTTTTATCCCATGAAAAATTTACTGCTGGTAATGTTTCTCGACAGTCAAGAATGTAAGACTTCTAATGTTTTATCCCATCAAAATTTTACTACTGGTAATGTTTCTCGATGATCAAGAATGTAAGGCTTCTAATGTTTTATCCCATCAAAAATTTACTACTGGTAATGTTTCTCGACAGTCAAGAATGTAAGGCTTCTAATGTTTTATCCCATCAAAAATTTACTGCTGGTAATGTTTCTCGACAGTCAAGAATGTAAGGTTTCTAATGTTTTATCCCATCAAAAATTTACTACTGGTAATGTTTCTCGACAGTCAAGAATGTAAGGCTTCTAATGTTTTATCCATCAAAAATTTACTACTGGTAATGTTTCTCGACAGTCAAGAATGTAAGGCTTCTAATGTTTTATCCCATCAAAAATTTACTGCTGGTAATGTTTCTCGACAGTCAAAGATATAGGCTTTTATTTTATCCATCAAAAATTTGCTGCTGTTAATGTTTCTCGACAGTCAAGAATGTAAGGCTTCTAATGTTTTATCCCATCAAAAATTTACTACTGGTAATGTTTCTCGACAGTCAAGAATGTAAGGCTTCTAATGTTTTATCCCATCAAAAATTTACTGCTGGTAATGTTTCTCGACAGTCAAGAATGCCAAGTTTTCTAATGTTTTATCCCATCAAAAATTTACTACTGGTAATGTTCTCGACAGTCAAGAATGTAAGAGCTTCTAATGTTTTATCCCATCAAAAATTTACTACTGGTAATGTTTCTCGACAGTCAAGAATGTAAGGCTTCTAATGTTTTATCCCATCAAAAATTTACTACTGGTAATGTTTCTCGACAGTCAAGAATGTAAGGCTTCTAATGTTTTATCCCATCAAAAATTTACTGTGGTAATGTTTTCTCGAGCAGTCAAGAATGTAAGGCTTCTAATGTTTTATCCCATCAAAAATTTACTACTGGTAATGTTTCTCGACGAGGTGAAATGTAAGGCTTCTAATGTTTATCCCATCAAAAATTTACTGCTGGTAATGTTTCTAGGCAAGTCAAGAATGTAAGGCTTCTAATGTTTTATCCCATCAAAAATTTACTACTGGTAATGTTTCTCGACAGTCAAGAATGTAAGGCTTCTAATGTTTTATCCCATCAAAAATTTAATGCTGGTAATGTTTCTCGACAGTCAAGAATGTAAGGTTTCTAATGTTTTATCCCACTAAAAATTTACTGCTGGTAATGTTTCTCGACAGTCAAGAATGTAAGGCTTCTAATGTTTTATCCCATCAAAAATTTACTACTGGTGATGTTTCTCGACAGTCAAGAATGTAAGGCTTCTAATGTTTTATCCCATGAAAAATTTACTGGTAGTAACATAGGCAGTCAAGAATGTAAGACTTCTAATGTTTTGTCCCATCAAAAATTTACTGAAGTAAATGTTTCTCGACAGTCAAGAATGTAAGGCTTCTAATGTTTTATCCCATCAAAATTTTACTACTGGTAATGTTTCTCGACGGGAGTCAAGAATGTAAGGCTTCTAATGTTTTATCCATCAAAAATTTACTGCTGGTAATGTTTCTCGACAGTCAAGAATGTAAGGTTTCTAATGTTTTATCCCATCAAAAATTTACTACTGGTAATGTTTCTCGACAGTCAAGAATGTAAGGCTTCTAATGTTTTATCCCATCAAAAATTTACTACTGGTAATGTTTCTCGACAGTCAAGAATGTAAGGCTTCTAATGTTTTATCCCATCAAAAATTTACTGCTGGTAATGTTTCTCGACAGTCAAGAATGTAAGGCTTCTAATGTTTTATCCCATCAAAAATTTACTGCTGGTAATGTTTCTCGACAGTCAAGAATGTAAGGCTTCTAATGTTTTATCCCATCAAAAATTTACTACTGGTAATGTTCTCGACAGTCAAGAATGTAAGGCTTCTAATGTTTTATCCATCAAAAATTTACTACTGGTAATGTTTCTCGACAGTCAAGAATGTAAGGCTTCTAATGTTTTATCACATCAAAATTCTACTGGTAATGTTCTCTGACAGTCAAGAATGTAAGGCTTCTAATGTTTTATCCCATCAAAAATTTACTACTGGTAATGTTTCTCGACAGTCAAGAATGTAAGGCTTCTAATGTTTTATCCCATCAAAAATTTACTGCTGAAGTAATGTTTCTCGACAGTCAAGAATGTAAGGCTTCTAATGTTTTATCCCATCAAAAATTTACTACTGGTAATGTTTCTCGACAGTCAAGAATGTAAGGCTTCTAATGTTTTATCCCATCAAAAATTTACTACTGGTAATGTTTCTCGACAGTCAAGAATGTAAGGCTTCTAATGTTTTATCCCATCAAAAATTTACTGCTGGTAATGTTTCTCGACAGTCAAGAATGTAAGGTTTCTAATGTTTTATCCCATCAAAAATTTACTACTGGTAATGTTTCTCGACAGTCAAGAATGTAAGGCTTCTAATGTTTTATCCCATCAAAAATTTACTACTGGTAATGTTTCTCGACAGTCAAGAATGTAAGGCTTCTAATGTTTTATCCCATCAAAAATTTACTGCTGGTAATGTTTCTCGACAGTCAAGAATGTAAGGCTTCTAATGTTTTATCCCATCAAAAATTTACTGCTGGTAATGTTTCTCGACAGTCAAGAATGTAAGGCTTCTAATGTTTTATCCCATCAAAAATTTACTACTGGTAATGTTTCTCGACAGTCAAGAATGTAAGGCTTCTAATGTTTTATCCCATCAAAAATTTACTACTGGTAATGTTTCTCGACAGTCAAGAATGTAAGGCTTCTAATGTTTTATCCCATCAAAAATTTACTACTGGTAATGTTTCTCTAAAGCAGTCAAGAATGTAAGGCTTCTAATGTTTTATCCCATCAAAAAAATTTACTACTGGTAATGTTTCTCGACAGTCAAGAATGTAAGGCTTCTAATGTTTTATCCCATCAAAAATTTACTACTGGTAATGTTTCTCGACAGTCAAGAATGTAAGGCTTCTAATGTTTTATCCCATCAAAAATTTACTGCTGGTAATGTTTCTCGACAGTCAAGAATGTAAGGCTTCTAATGTTTTATCCCATCAAAAATTTACTGCTGGTAATTTCTCGACAGTCAAGAATGTAATGCTTCTAATGTTTTATCCCATCAAAAATTTACTACTGGTAATGTTTCTCGACAGTCAAGAATGTAAGGCTTCTAATGTTTTATCCCATCAAAAATTTAATACTGGTAATGTTTCTCGACAGTCAAGAATGTAAGGCTTCTAATGTTTTATCCCATCAAAAATTTACTACTGGTAATTTTTCTCGACAGTCAAGAATGTAAGGCTTCTAATGTTTTATCCCATCAAAAATTTACTACTGGTAATGTTTCTCGACAGTCAAGAATGTAAGGCTTCTAATATTTTATCCCATCAAAAATTTACTACTGGTAATGTTTCTCGACAGTCAAGAATGTAAGGCTTCTAATATTTTATCCCATCAAAAATTTACTGCTGGTAATGTTTCTCGACAGTCAAGAATGTAAGGCTTCTAATGTTTTATCCATCAAGAATTTACTACTGGTAATGTTTCTCGACAGTCAAGAATATAAGGCTTCTAATGTTTTATCCCATCAAAAATTTACTACTGGTAATGTTTCTCGACAGTCAAGAATGTAAAGCTTCTAATGTTTTATCCCATCAAAAATTTACTGCTGGTAATGTTGCTCGACAGTCAAGAATGTAAGGCTTCTACTGTTTTATCCCATCAAAAATTTACTACTGGTAAATGTTTCTATAAGCAGTCAAGAATGTAAGGCTTCTAATGTTTTATCCCATCAAAAATTTACTACTGGTAATGTTTCTCGACAGTCAAGAATGTAGAGGCTTAACGCTTCATCAAGAATTGCTACTGGTAATGTTTCTCGACAGTCAAGAATGTAAGGCTTCTAATGTTTTATCCCATCAAAAATTTACTGCTGGTAATGTTTCTCAGCAGTCAAGAATGTAAGGCTTCATGTTTTATCCATCAAAAATTTACTACTGGAAATGTTTCTCGACAGTCAGATATGTAAGGCTTCTAATGTTTTATCCCATCAATAATTTACTACTGGTAATGTTTCTCGACAGTCAAGAATGTAAGGCTTCTAATGTTTTATCCCATCAAAAATTTACTACTGGTAATGTTTCTCAAATGAGAATGTAAGGCTTCTAATGTTTTATCCCATCAAAATTTTCTGGTAATGTTTCTCGACAGTCAAGAATGTAAGGCTTCTAATGTTTTATCCCATCAAAAATTTACTGCTGGTAATGTTTCTCGACAGTCAAAAAGAATGTAATGCTTTAAATATTTTATCACATCAAAAATTTTACTACTGGTAATGTTCTCGACAGTCAAGAATGTAAGGCTTCTAATGTTTTATCCCATCAAAAATTTAATACTGGTAGCTGTTTCTACAAACAGTCAAGAATGTAAGGCTTCTAATGTTTTAGCCACTCCAAAATTTGCTACTGGTAATTTTCTCGACGATCAAAATGTAAGGCTTCTAATGTTTTATCCCATCAAAAAATTTACTACTGGTAATGTTTCTCGACAGTCAAGAATGCAAGGCTTCTAATGTTTTATCCCATCAAGGAAATTTACTACTGGTAATGTTTCTCGACAGTCAAAATGTAAGGCTTCTAATGTTTATCCCATCAAAAATTTACTGCTGGTAATGTTTCTCGACAGTCAAGAATGTAAGGTTTCTAATGTTTTTATCCCATCAAAAATTTACTGCTGGTAATGTTTCTCGACAGTCAAAGAATGTAAGGCTTCTAATGTTTTATCCTTAAAAATTTACTACTGGTAATGTTTCTCGACAGTCAAGAATGTAAGGCTTCTAATGTTTTATCCCATCAAAAATTTACTACTAGTAATGTTTCTCGACAGTCAAGAATGTAAGAGCTTCTAATGTTTTATCCCATCAAAAATTTACTACTGGTAATGTTTCTCGACAGTCAAGAATGTAAGGCTTCTAATGTTTTTATCCCATCAAAAATTTACTACTGGTAATGTTTCTCGACAGTCAAGAATGTAAGGCTTCTAATGTTTTATCCCATCAAAAATTTACTGCTGGTAATGTTTCTCGACAGTCAAGAATGTAAGGTTTCTAATGTTTTATCCCATCGAAAAATTTACTGCTGGTAATGTTTCGACAGTCAAGAATGTAAGGCTTCTAATGTTTTTATCCCATCAAAAATTTACTATACTGTTAATGTTTCTCGACAGTCAAGAATGTAAGGCTTCTAATGTTTTTATCCCATCAAGAATTTACTACTGGTAATGTTTCTCGACAGTCAAGAATGTAAGGCTTCTAATGTTTTATCCCATCAAAAATTTACTACTGGTAATGTTTCTCGACAGTCAAGAATGTAAGGCTTCTAATGTTTTATCCCATCAAAAATTTAATACTGGTAATGTTTCTCGACAGTCAAGAATATGAGCTTCTAATGTTTTTATCCATCAAAAATTTACTACTGGTAATTTTCTCGACAGTCAAGAATGTAAGGCTTCTAATGTTTTATCCATCAAAAATTTACTACTGGTAATGTTTCTCGACAGTCAAGAATGTAAGGCTTCTAATGTTTTTATCCCATCAAAAATTTACTGCTGGTAATGTTTCTCGACAGTCAAGAATGTAAGGCTTCTAATGTTTATCCCATCAAAAATTTACTACTGGAAATGTTTCTCGACAGTCAAGAATGTAAGGCTTCTAATGTTTATCCCATCAATAATTTACTACTGGTAATGTTTCTCGACAGTCAAGAATGTAAGTAATGTTTTATCCCATGAAATTTACTACTGGTAATGTTTCTCGACAGTCAGAGATATGAGCTTCTAATGTTTTATCCCTTAAAAATTTACTGCTGGTAATGTTTCTCGACAGTCAAGAATGTAAGGTTTCTAATGTTTATCCCATCAAAAATTTACTGCTGGTAATGTTTCTCGACAGTCAAGAATGTAAGGCTTCTAATGTTTTATCCCATCAAAAATTTACTACTGGTAATGTTTCTCGACAGTCAAGAATGTAAGGCTTCATGTTTTATCCCATCAAAAAATTTACTACTGGTAATGTTTCTCGACAGTCAAGAATGTAAGGCTTCTAATGTTTATCCCATCAAAAATTTACTACTGTGTTAATGTTTCTCGACAGTCAAGAATGTAAGGCTTCTAATGTTTTATCCCATCAAAAATTTACTACTGGTAATGTTTCTCGACAGTCAAGAATGTAAGCTTCCCTAATGTTTATCCCATCAAAAATTTACTGCTGGTAATGTTTCTCGACAGTCAAGAATGTAGGTTTCTAATGTTTTATCCCATCAAAAATTTACTGCTGGTAATGTTTCTCGACAGTCAAGAATGTAAGGCTTCTAATGTTTTATCCCATCAAAAATTTACTACTGGTAATGTTTCTCGACAGTCAAGAATGTAAGGCTTCTAATGTTTTATCCCATCAAAAATTTACTACTGGTAATGTTTTCGACAGTCAAGAATGTAAGGCTTCTAATGTTTTATCCCATCAAAAATTTACTACTGGTAATGTTTCTCGACAGTCAAGAATGTAAGGCTTCTAATGTTTTATCCCATCAAAAATTTAATACTGGTAATGTTTCTCGACAGTCAAGAATGTAGAGCTTCTAATGTTTTTATCCCATCAAAAATTTACTACTGGTAATTTTTCTCGACAGTCAAGAATGTAAGGCTTCTAATGTTTTATCCCATCAAAAATTTACTACTGGTAATGTTTCTCGACAGTCAAGAATGTAAGGCTTCTAATATGTTTTATCCCATCAAAAATTTACTACTGGTAATGTTTCTCGACAGTCAAGAATGTAAGGCTTCCTAATGTTTTTATCCCATCAAAAATTTACTGCTGTTAATGTTTCTCGACAGTCAAGAATGTAAGGCTTCTAATGTTTATCCCATCAAAAATTTACTACTGGTAATGTTTCTCATTAAGTCAGAATGTAAGGCTTCTAATGTTTTATCACATCAAAATTTACTACTGTTAATGTTTCTCGACAGTCAAGAATGTAAGGCTTCTAATGTTTTATCCCATCAAAAATTTACTGCTGGTAATGTTTCTCGACAGTCAAGAATGTAATGCTTCTAATGTTTTATCCCATCAAAAATTTACTACTGGTAATGTTTCTCGACAGTCAAGAATGTAAGGCTTCTAATGTTTTATCCATCAAAAATTTGTACTGGTAATGTTTCCTCGACAGTCAAGAATGTAAGGCTTCTAATGTTTTATCCCATCAAAAATTTACTACTGGTAATTTTTCTCGACGAGTAAAGATAATGAGCTTCTAATGTTTTATCCCATCCGAAAATTTACTACTGGTAATGTTTCTCGACAGTCAAGAATGTAAGGCTTCTAATGTTTTATCCCATCAAAAATTTACTACTGGTAATGTTTCTCGACGGTCAAGAATGTAAAGGCTTCTAATGTTTCTATCCCATCAAAAATTTACTGCTGGTAATGTTCTCGACAGTCAAGAATGTAAGGCTTCTAATATTTTTATCCCATCAAAAATTTACTGGTAATGTTTCTCGACAGTCAAGAATGTAATGCTTCTAATGTTTTATCCCATCAAAAATTTACTACTGGTAATGTTTCTCGACAGTCAAGAATGTAAGGCTTCTGTTTTATCCCATCAAAATTTAATACTGGTAATGTTTCTCGACAGTCAAGAATGTAAGGCTTCTAATGTTTTATCCCATCAAAAATTTACTACTGGTAATTTTTTCTCAATGATCAAGAATGTAAGGCTTCTAATGTTTTATCCCATCAAAATTTACTACTGGTAATGTTTCTCGACAGTCAAGAATGTAGGGGCTTCTAATGTTTTATCCCATCAAAAATTTACTACTGGTAATGTTTCTCGACAGTCAAGAATGTAAGGCTTCTAATGTTTTATCCCATCAAAAATTTACTGCTGGTAATGTTTCTCGACAGTCAAGAATGTAAGGCTTCTAATGTTTTATCCCATCAAAAAATTTACTACTGGTAATGTTTCTCATTGACAGTCAAGAATATATAAGGCTTCTAATGTTTATCCCATCAAAAATTTACTACTGGTAATGTTTCTCGACAGTCAAGAATGTAAGGCTTCTAATGTTTTATCCCATCAAAAATTTACTGCTGGTAATGTTGCTCGACAGTCAAGAATGTAAAACTTCTACTGTTTATCCCATCAAAGAGTTACTACTGGTAATGTTTCTCGACAGTCAAGAATGTAGGCTTCTAATGTTTTATCCCATCAAAAATTTACTACTGGTAATGTTTCTCGACAGTCAAGAATGTAAGGCTTCTTATGTTTATCCCATCAAAAATTTACTACTGGTAATGTTTCTCGACAGTCAAGAATGTAAGGCTTCTAATGTTTTATCCCATCAAAAATTTACTGCTGGTAATGTTTCTCGACAGTCAAGAATGTAAGGCTTCTATAATGTTTTATCCCATCAAAATTTACTACTGGAAATGTTTCTCGACAGTCAAGAATGTAAGGCTTCTAATGTTTTATCCCATCAATAATTTACTACTGGTAATGTTTCTCGACAGTCAAGAATGTAGGCTTCTAATGTTTATCCCATCAAAAATTTACTACTGGTAATGTTCTCGACAGTCAAGAATGTAGGCTTCTAATGTTTTATCCCATCAAAAATTTACTGCTGGTAATGTTTCTCGACAGTCAAGAATGTAAGGTTTTCTAATGTTTTATCCCATCAAAAATTTACTGCTGGTAATGTTTCTCAAACCAGTCAAGAATGTAAGGCTTCTAATGTTTATCCCATCAAAAATTTACTACTGGTAATGTTTCTCGACAGTCAGAATGTAAGGCTTCTAATGTTTTTATCCCATCAAAAATTTACTACTGGTAATGTTTCTCGACAGTCAAGAATGTAAGGCTTCTAATGTTTATCCCATCAAAAATTTACTACTGGTAATGTTTCTCGACAGTCAAGAATGTAAGGCTTCTAATGTTTTATCCCATCAAAAATTTACTACTGGTAATGTTTCTCGACAGTCAAAGATGTAAGGCTTCTAATGTTTTATCCCATCAAAAATTTACTGCTGGTAATGTTTCTCGACAGTCAAAATGTAAGGTTTCTAATGTTTTATCCCATCAAAATTTACTGCTGGTAATGTTTCTCGACAGTCAAAGAATGTAAGGCTTCTAATATTTATCCCATCAAAAATTTACTACTGGTAATGTTTCTCGACAGTCAAGAATGTAAGGCTTCTAATGTTTTATCCATCAAAAATTTACTACTGGTAATGTTTCTCGACAGTCAAGAATGTAAGGCTTCTAATGTTTTTATCCCATCAAAAATTTACTACTGGTAATGTTTCTCGACAGTCAAGAATGTAAGGCTTCTAATGTTTTATCCCATCAAAAACTATACTGGTAATGTTTCTCGACAGTCAAGAATGTAATGCTTCAATATTTTTATCCATCAAAAATTTACTACTGGTAATTTTCTCGACAGTCAAGAATGTAAGGCTTCTAATGTTTTATCCCATCAAGAGAATTTACTACTGAGTAGCTTCTCGGCAGTCAAGAATGTAAGGCTTCTAATGTTTTATCCCATCAAAATTTACTACTGGTAATGTTACTACTCGACAGTCAAGAATGTAAGGCTTCTAATGTTTTTATCCCATCAAAAATTTACTGCTGTTAATGTTTCTCGACAGTCAAGAATGTAAGGCTTCTAATGTTTTGGCATCCCATCAAAAATTTACTACTGGTAATGTTTCTCGACAGTCAAAGAATGTAAGGCTTCTAATGTTTTATCCCATCAAAAATTTACTACTGGTAATGTTTCTCGACAGTCAAGAATGTAAGGCTTCTAATGTTTATCCCATCAAAAATTTACTGCTGGTAATGTTTCTCGACAGTCAAAATGTAAGGCTTCTAATATTTTATCCCATCAAAAATTTACTACTGGTAATGTTTCTCGACAGTCAAGAATATAGGCTTCTAATGTTTTATCCCATCAATAATTTTACTACTGGTAATGTTTCTCGACAGTCAAGAATGTAAGGCTTCTAATGTTTTTGTCCCATCAAAAATTTACTACTGGTAATGTTTCTCGACAGTCAAGAATGTAAGGCTTCTAATGTTTTATCCCAGCCAAAAATTTACTGCTGGTAATATGTTCTCGACAGTCAAAGATGTAGGTTTCTAATGTTTTATCCCATCAAAAATTTACTGCTGGTAATGTTTCTCGACAGTCAAGAATGTAAGGCTTCTAATGTTTTATCCCATCAAAAATTTACTATGGCTGCAATGTTTCTCGACAGTCAAGAATGTATGAGGCTTCTAATGTTTATCCCATCAAAAAAATTTACTGCTGGTAATGTTTCTCGACAGTCAAGAATGTAAGGCTTCTAATGTTTTATCCCATCAAAAATTTACTACTGGTAATGTTCTCGACAGTCAAGAATGTAAGGCTTCTAATGTTTTATCCCATCAAAAATGCTACTGTTAATGTTCTCGACAGTCAAGAATGTAAGGCTTCTAATGTTTTATCCCATCAAAAATTTACTGCTGGTAATGTTTCTCGACAGTCAAAGATATTAGGCTTCATGTTTTTATCCCCATCAAAAATTTACTACTGGTAATGTTTCTCGACAGTCAAGAATGTAAGGCTTCTAATGTTTATTGCATCAAAAATTTACTGCTGGTAATGTTCTCGACAGTCAAAATGTAAGGTTTCTAATGTTTTATCCCATCAAAAATTTACTACTGGTAATGTTTCTCGACAGTCAAGAATGCTAAAGGCTTTATGTTTTATCCATCAAAAATTTACTACTGGTGTTTCTCGACAGTCAAGAATGTGAGCTTCTAATGTTTTATCCCATCAAAAATTTACTGCTGGTAATGTTTCTCGACAGTCAAGAATGTAAGGCTTCTAATGTTTTATCCCATCAAAAATTTCTACTGGTAATGTTTCTCGACAGTCAAGAATGTAAGGCTTCTAGCGTATGTTTATCCCATCAAAAATTTACTGCTGGTAATGTTTCTCGACAGTCAAGAATGTAAGGTTTCCTAATGTTTTTATCCCATCAAAAATTTACTGGTAATGTTTCGACAGTCAAGAATGTAAGGCTTCTAATGTTTTATCCATCAAAAAATTTACTGCTGGTAATGTTTCTCGACAGTCAAGAATATTAAGGTTTCTAATGTTTTATCCCATCAAAAATTTACTGCTGGTAATGTTTCTCGACAGTCAAGAATGTAAGGCTTCTAATGTTTTATCCCATCAAAAATTTACTACTGGTAATGTTTCTCAGTCAAGAATGTAAGGCTTCTAATGTTTTATCCCATCAAAAATTTACTGCTCGGTAATGTTTCTCGACAGTCAAGAATGTAAGGCTTCTAATGTTTTATCCCATCAAAAATTTACTACTAGTAATGTTTCTCGACAGTCAAAATGTAAGGCTTCTAATGTTTTTATCCCATCAAAAATTTACTACTGGTAATGTTTCTCGACAGTCAAGAATGTAAGGCTTCTAATGTTTTTATCCCATCAAAAATTTACTGCTGGTAATGTTTCTCGACAGTCAAAGAATGTAAGGTTTCTAATGTTTTATCCCATCAAAAATTTACTGCTGGTAATGCTACTCGACAGTCTCAAGGGTAAGGCTTCTAATGTTTTATCCCATCAAAAATTTACTACTGGTAATGTTTCTCGACAGTCAAGAATGTAAGGCTTTAATGTTTTTTATCCCATCAAAAATTTACTACTGGTAATGTTTCTCGACAGTCAAGAATGTGAGCTTCTAATGTTTATCCCATCAAAAATTTACTGCTGGTAATGTTTCTCGACAGTCAAGAATGTAAGGCTTTAATGTTTTATCCCATCAAAAATTTACTACTGGTAATGTTTCTCGACAGTCAAGAATGTAAGGCTTTAATGTTTTTATCCCATCAAAAATTTACTACTGGTAATTTTTCTCGACAGTCAAGAATGTAAGGCTTCTAATGTTTTATCCCATCAAAAATTTACTACTGGTAATGTTTCTCGACAGTCAAGAATGTAAGGCTTCTAATGTTTTATCCCATCAAAAATTTACTACTGGTAATGTTTCTCGACAGTCAAGAATGTAAGGCTTCTAATGTTTATCCCATCAAAAATTTACTGCTGGTAATGTTTCTCGACAGTCAAGAATGTAAGGCTTCTAATGTTTTATCCCATCAAAAATTTACTACTGGTAATGTTCTCGACAGTCAAGAATGTAAGGCTTCTAATGTTTTATCCATCAAAAATTTACTGCTGGTAATGTTCTCGACAGTCAAGAATGTAAGGCTTCTAATGTTTTTATCCCATCAAAAAATTTACTACTGGTAATGTTTCTCGACAGTCAAGAATGTAAGGCTTCTAATGTTTTGCTTCCCATCAAAATTTACTACTGGTAATGTTTCTCTGACAGTCAAGAATGTAAGGCTTCTAATGTTTTATCCCATCAAAAAATTTACTGCTGGTAATGTTTCTCGACCAGTCAAGAATGTAAGGTTTCTAATGTTTCTTCCATCAAAAATTTACTGCTGGTAATGTTTCTATGAGCAGTCAAGAATGTAAGGCTTCTAATGTTTTATCCCATCAAAAATTTACTACTGGTAATGTTTCGCGACAATCAAGAATGTAAGGCTTCTAATGTTTTATCCCATCAAAAATTTACTGCTGGTAATGTTTCTCGACAGTCAAGAATGTAAGGCTTCTAATGTTTTATCCCATCAAAAATTTACTACTGGTAATGTTTTCCTAAATGATCAAGAATGTAAGGCTTCTAATGTTTTATCCCATCAAAAATTTACTACTGGTAATGTTTCTCGACAGTCAAGAATGTAAGGCTTCCTAATAATGTTTTATCCCATCAAAAATTTACTGCTGGTAATGTTTCTCGACAGTCAAGAATGTAAGGCTTCTAATGTTTTATCCCATCAAAAATTTACTACTGGTAATGTTTCTCGACAGTCAAGAATGTAAGGCTTCTAATGTTTTATCCCATCAAAAATTTACTACTGGTAATGTTTTCTCGACAGTCAAGAATATGAGCTTCTAATGTTTATCCCATCAAAAATTTACTACCTGGTAATGTTTCTCGACAGTCAAGAATGTAAGGCTTCTAATGTTTTATCCCATCAAAAATTTACTACTGGTAATGTTTCTCGACAGTCAAGAATGTAAGGCTTCTAATGTTTTATCCCATCAAAAATTTACTGCTGTTAATGTTTCTCGACAGTCAAGAATGTAAGGCTTCTAATGTTTTATCCCATCAAAAATTTACTACTGGTAATGTTTCTCGACAGTCAAGAATGTAAGGCTTCTAATGTTTTATCCCATCAAAAACTGCTGTTAATGTTTCTCGACAATCAAGAATGTAAGGCTTCTAATGTTTTATCCCATCAAAAATTTACTACTGGTAATGTTTCTCGACAGTCAAGAATATAAGGCTTCTAATGTTTTATCCCATCAAAAATTTACTACTGGTAATGTTTCTCGACAGTCAAGAATGTAAGGCTTCTAATGTTTTTTATCCCATCAAAAATTTACTGCTGGTAATGTTTCTCGACACTCAAGAATGTAAGGTTTCTCATGTTTTATCCCATCAAAAATTTACTGCTGGTAATGTTTCTCGACAGTCAAGAATGTAAGGCTTCTAATGTTTTTTATCCCATCAAAAATTTACTACTGGTAATGTTTCGCGACAATCAAAGAATGTAAGGCTTCTAATGTTTATCCCATCAAAAATTTACTGCTGGTAATGTTTCTCGACAGTCAAGAATGTAAGGCTTCTAATGTTTTATCCCATCAAAAATTTACTACTGGTAATGTTTCTCAGAGCAGTCAAGAATGTAAGGCTTCTAATGTTTTATCCCATCAAAAATTTACTACTGGTAATGTTTCTCGACAGTCAAGAATGTAAGGCTTCTAATGTTTATCCATCAAAAATTTACTGCTGGTAATGTTTCTCGACAGTCAAGAATGTAAGGCTTCTAATGTTTTATCCCATCAAAAATTTACTACTGGTAATGTTCTCGACAGTCCAAGAATGTAAGGCTTCTAATATTTTATCCCATCAAAAATTTACTACTGGTAATGTTTCTCGACAGTCAAAGAATGTAAGGCTTCTAATGTTTTATCCCATCAAAAATTTACTACTGGTAATGTTTCTCGACAGTCAAGAATGTAAGGCTTCTAATGTTTTTATCCCATCAAAAATTACTACTGGTAATGTTTCTCGATAGTCAGAGATAACAAGGCTTCTAATGTTTTTATCCCATCAAAAATTTACTACTGGTAATGTTTCTCGACAGTCAAGAATGTAAGGCTTCTAATGTTTTTATCCCATCAAAAATTTACTACTGGTAATGTTTCTCATAGAACAGTCCAAATGTAAGGCTTCTAATGTTTTATCCCATCAAAAATTTACTACTGGTAATGTTTCTCGACAGTCAAGAATGTAAGGCTTCTAATGTTTTAATGTCCATCCAAAAATTTACTACTGGTAATGTTTCTCGACAGTCAAGAATGTAAGGCTTCTAATGTTTATCCCATCAAAAATTTACTCTTGTAGCTAATGTTTCTCAGCAGTCAAGAATGTAAGGCTTCTAATATTTTATCCCATCAAAAATTTACTACTGGTAATGTTTCTCGATAGTCAAGAATGTAAGGCTTCTAATGTTTTATCCCATCAAAAATTTTCTATGGTAATGTTTCTCGACAGTCAAATGTAAGGCTTCTAATGTTTTATCCCATCAAAAATTTACTGCTGTTAATGTTTCTCGACAGTCAAGAATGTAAGGCTTCTAATGTTTTATCCCATCAAAAATTTACTACTGGTAATGTTTCTCGACAGTCAAGAATATAAAACCTAATGTTTTATCCCATCAAAAATTTACTACTGGTAATGTTTCTCGACAGTCAAGAATGTAAGGCTTCTAATGTTTTTATCCATCAAAAATTTACTGCTGGTAATGTTTCTCGACAGTCGAGAATATAAGGCTTCTATTGTTTTATCCCATCAAAAATTTACTACTGGTAATGTTTCTCGACAGTCAAGAATGTAAGGCTTCACAATGTTTTATCCCATCAAAAATTTACTGCTGGTAATGTTTCTCGACAGTCAAGAATGTAAGGCTTCTAATGTTTTATCCCATCAAAAATTTACTACTGGTAATGTTTCTCGACAGTCAAGAATGTAAGGCTTCCAATGTCATTTCATCCATCAAAAATTTACTACTGGTAATGTTTCTCGACAGTCAAGAATGTAAGGCTTCTAATGTTTTATCCCATCAAAAAATTTACTACTGGTAATGTTTCTCGACAGTCAAGAATGTAAGGCTTCTAATGTTTTATCCCATCAAAAATTTACTACTGGTAATGTTTCTCAGTAATTCAAGAATAAAGGCTTCTAATGTTTTATCCCATCAAAAATTTACTACTGGTAATGTTTCTCGACAGTCAAGAATGTAAGGCTTCTAATGTTTTATCCATCAAAATTTACTACTGGTAATGTTTCTCGACAGTCAAGAATATAAGGCTTCTAATGTTTTATCCCATCAAAATTTACTACTGGTAATGTTTCTCGACAGTCAAGAATGTAAGGCTTCATAATGTTTTATCATCAAAAATTTACTGCTGGTAATGTTTTCTCGACAGTCAAGAATGTAAGGCTTCTAATGTTTTGTGTCCCATCAAAAATTTACTGCTGGTAATGTTTCTCGACAGTCAAGAATGTAAGGCTTCTAATGTTTTTATCCCATCAAAATTTACTACTGGTAATGTTTCTCGACAGTCAAGAATGTAAGGCTTCTAATGTTTTATCCCATCAAAAATTTACTACTTATGTGTTTCTCGACTGAGTCAAGAATGTAAGGCTTCTAATGTTTTATCCCATCAAAAATTTACTGCTGGTAATGTTTCTCGACAGTCAAAGAATGTAAGGCTTCTAATGTTTTATCCCATCAAAAATTTACTACTGGTAATGTTTCTCGACCCAGTCAAGAATGTAAGGCTTCTAATGTTTATCCCATCAAAAATTTACTGCTGGTAATGTTTCTCGACAGTCAAGAATGTAAGGCTTCTAATGTTTTATCCCATCAAAAATTTACTGCTGGTAATGTTTCTCGACAGTCAAGAATGTAAGGCTTCTAATGTTTTATCCCATCAAAATTTGCACTGGTAATGTTTCTCGACAGTCAAGAATGTAAGGCTTCTAATGTTTTATCCCATCAAAAATTTACTGCTGGTAATATTTCTCGACAGTCAAAATGTAAGGCTTCTAATGTTTTATCCCATCAAAAATTTAATACTGGTAATGTTTCTCAACAGTCAAGAATGTAAGGCTTCTAATGTTTTATCCCATCAAAAATTTACTACTGGTAATGTTTCTCGACAGTCAAGAATGTAAGGCTTCTAATGTTTTATCCCATCAAAAATTTACTACTGGTAATGTTTCTCGACAGTCAAGAATGTAAGGCTTCTAATGTTTTATCCCATCAAAAATTTACTGCTGGTAATGTTTCTCGACAGTCAAGAATGTAAGGCTTCTAATGTTTTATCCCATCAAAAATTTACTACTGGTAATGTTTCGCGACAATCAAGAATGTAAGGCTTCTAATGTTTTATCCCATCAAAAATTTACTGCTGGTAATGTTTCTCGACAGTCAAGAATGTAAGGCTTCTAATGTTTTATCCCATCAAAAATTTACTACTGGTAATGTTTCTCGACAGTCAAGAATGTAAGGCTTCTAATGTTTTATCCCATCAAAAATTTACTACTGGTAATGTTTCTCGACAGTCAAGAATGTAAGGCTTCTAATGTTTTATCCCATCAAAAATTTACTACTGGTAATGTTTCTCGACAGTCAAGAACGTAAGGCTTCTAATGTTTTATCCCATCAAAAATTTACTGCTGGTAATGTTTCTCGACAGTCAAGAACGTAAGGCTTCTAATGTTTTATCCCATCAAAAATTTACTGCTGGTAATGTTTCTCGACAGTCAAGAACGTAAGGCTTCTAATGTTTTATCCCATCAAAAATTTACTGCTGGTAATGTTTCTCGACAGTCAAGAACGTAAGGCTTCTAATGTTTTATCCCATCAAAAATTTACTGCTGGTAATGTTACTCGACAGTCAAGAACGTAAGGCTTCTAATGTTTTATCCCATCAAAAATTTAATACTGGTAATGTTTCTCGACAGTCAAGAATGTAAGGCTTCTAATGTTTTATCCCATCAAAAATTTACTACTGGTAATGTTTCTCGACAGTCAAGAATGTAAGGCTTCTAATGTTTTATCCCATCAAAAATTTACTACTGGTAATGTTTCTCGACAGTCAAGAATGTAAGGCTTCTAATGTTTTATCCCATCAAAAATTTACTACTGGTAATGTTTCTCGACAGTCAAGAATATAAGGCTTCTAATGTTTTATCCCATCAAAAATTTACTACTGGTAATGTTTCTCGATAGTCAAGAATGTAAGGCTTCTAATGTTTTATCCCATCAAAAATTTACTACTGGTAATGTTTCTCGATAATCAAGAATGTAAGGCTTCTAATGTTTTATCCCATCAAAAATTTCCTACTAGTAATGTTTCTCGACAGTCAAGAATGTAAGGCTTCTAATGTTTTATCCCATCAAAAATTTACTACTGGTAATGTTTCTCGACAGTCAAGAATGTAAGGCTTCTAATGTTTTATCCCATCAAAAATTTACTACTGGTAATGTTTCTCGATAGTCAAGAATGTAAGGCTTCTAATGTTTTATCCCATCAAAAATTTACTACTGGTAATGTTTCTCGACAGTCAAGAATGTAAGGCTTCTAATGTTTTATCCCATCAAAAATTTCCTACTAGTAATGTTTCTCGACAGTCAAGAATGTAAGGCTTCTAATGTTTTATCCCATCAAAAATTTACTACTGGTAATGTTTCTCGACAGTCAAGTATGTAAGGCTTCTAATGTTTTATCCCATCAAAAATTTACTACTGGTAATGTTTCTCGACAGTCAAGAATGTAAGGCTTCTAATGTTTTATCCCATCAAAATTTACTACTGGTAATGTTTCTCGACAGTCAAGAATGTAAGGCTTCTAATGTTTTATCCCATCAAAAATTTACTACTGGTAATGTTTCTCGATAGTCAAGAATGTAAGGCTTCTAATGTTTTATCCCATCAAAAATTTACTACTGGTAATGTTTCTGACAGTCAAGAATGTAAGGCTTCTAATGTTTTATCCCATCAAAAATTTACTACTGGTAATGTTTCTCGATAGTCAAGAATGTAAGGCTTCTAATGTTTTATCCCATCAAAAATTTACTACTGGTAATGTTTCTCGACAGTCAAGAATGTAAGGTTTCTAATGTTTTATCCCATCAAAAATTTACTACTGGTAATGTTTCTCGACAGTCAAGAATGTAAGGCTTCTAATGTTTTATCCCATCAAAAATTTACTACTGGTATCGTTTCTTTGACAGTCAAGAATGTAAGGTTTCTAATGTTTTATCCCATCAAAAATTTCACTACTAATAATGTTTCTCGACAGTCAAGCAAATGTAAGGCTTCTAATGTTTTATCCCATCAAAAATTTACTACTGGTAATGTTTCTCGATAGTCAAGAATGTAAGGCTTCTAATGTTTTATCCCATCAAAAATTTACTACTGGTAATGTTTCTTGACAGTCAAGAATGTAAGGCTTCTAATGTTTTATCCCATCAAAAATTTCCTACTAGTAATGTTTCTCGACAGTCAAGAATGTAAGGCTTCTTAATGTTTTATCCCATCAAAAATTTACTACTGGTAATGTTTCTCGACAGTCAAGAATGTAAGGCTTCTAATGTTTTATCCCATCAAAAATTTACTACTGGTAATGTTTCTCGACAGTCAAGAATGTAAGGCTTCTAATGTTTTATCCCATCAAAAATTTACTACTGGTAATGTTTCTCGACAGTCAAGAATGTAAGGCTTCTAATGTTTTATCCCATCAAAAATTTCCTACTAGTAATGTTTCTCGACAGTCAAGAATGTAAGGCTTCTAATGTTTTATCCCATCAAAAATTTACTACTGGTAATGTTTCTCGACAGTCAAGAATGTAAGGCTTCTAATGTTTTATCCCATCAAAAATTTACTACTGGTAATGTTTCATAGTCAAGAATGTAAGGTTAACAATGCTTTATCCCATCAAAAATTTACTACTGGTAATGTTTCGACAGTCAAGAATGTAAGGCTTCTAATGTTTTATCCCATCAAAAATTTCCTACTAGTAATGTTTCTCGACAGTCAAGAATGTAAGGTTTAATGTTTTATCCCATCAAAAATTTACTGGTAATGTTTCTCGATAATAAGAATGTAAGGCTTCTAATGTTTTCTCCCATCAAAAATTTACTACTGGTAATGTTTCTCGACAGTCAAGAATGTAAGGCTTCTAATGTTTTATCCCATCAAAAATTTACTACTGGTAATGTTTCTCGACAGTCAAGAATGTAAGGCTTCTAATGTTTTATCCCATCAAAAATTTACTACTGGTAATGTTTCTCGACAGTCAAGAATGTAAGGCTTCTAATGTTTTATCCCATCAAAAATTTACTACTGGTAATGTTTCTCGACAGTCAAGAATGTAAGGCTTCTTAATGTTTATCCCATCAAAAATTTACTACTGGTAATGTTTCTCGACAGTCAAGAATGTAAGGCTTCTATCAGTTTTATCCCATCAAAAATTTACTACTGGTAATGTTTCTCGACAGTCAAGAATGTAAGGCTTCTATTGTTTTATCCCATCAAAATTCTACTACTGGTAATGTTTCTCGACAGTCAAGAATGTAAGGCTTCTAATGTTTTATCCCATCAAAATTTACTACTGGTAATGTTTCTCGATAGTCAAGAATGTAAGGCTTCTAATGTTTTATCCCATCAAAAATTTACTACTGTAATGTTTCTCGACAGTCAAGAATGTAAGGCTTCTAATGTTTTATCCCATCAAAAATTTACTACTGGTAATGTTTCTCGACAGTCAAGAATGTAAGGCTTCTAATGTTTTATCCCATCAAAAAATTTACTACTGGTAATGTTTCTCGATAGTCAAGAATATAAGGCTTCTAATGTTTTATCCCATCAAAAATTTACTACTGGTAATGTTTCTCGACAGTCAAGAATGTAAGGCTTCTAATGTTTTATCCCATCAAAAATTTACTACTGGTAATGTTTCTCAATAGCCGTCAAGAATGTAAGGCTTCTAATGTTTTAGATGATCAAAAATTTACTACTGGTAATGTTTCTCGACAGTCAAGAATGTAAGGCTTCTTAATGTTTTATCCCATCAAAAATTTACTACTGGTAATGTTTCTCGACAGTCAAGAATGTAAGGCTTCTAATGTTTTATCCCATCAAAAATTTACTACTGGTAAGCTAAGCTTTCTCGACAGTCAAGAATGTAAGGCTTCTAATGTTTTATCCCATCAAAAATTTACTACTGGTAATGTTTCTCGATAGTCAAGAATGTAAGGCTTCTAATGTTTTATCCCATCAAAAATTTACTACTGGTAATGTTTCTCGACAGTCAAGAATGTAAGGCTTCTAATGTTTTATCCCATCAAAAATTTACTACTGGTAATGTTTTTCCCATAAAAAATGTATTGTTGTTAACGTTTTTCCCTGTCAAATATATACTGCTGTTGATGTTTTACCATGTCAAAACTTTACCGATGGTAATGTTTATCCCAGTTAAAAAAGTATTGCTCACAACGCTTTCCTCTGTCATTAATGTACCGCTGGTAATGTTTTGCCCCCGTCAAAAATATACTGTTGATAAAGTATTTCCTCCTTCAAAAATGTACTGCTAGTAACATTTTCCCCCATTAAACATATACTGTTGGAAATGTAATGCTGGTAATATTTTCCCCCGTCAAAAATATACTGATGTTAACGTTTTTTCCCTCTCAAAAATATACTGCTGTCGATGTTTTTACATTGTCAAAAATGTATTGCTGGTAATGTTTTTATCCCATCAGAAAAGTACTGCTGTTAATGTTTCTCCCAAGTCAAAAATGTAGGGCTGCTAATGTTTTTCCCTAGTCACAATTTTATTGCTGTTAATGTTTGCCACATCAAAAATGTACTGATGGTAATGTTTTCCCTTGTCATTAATATAGACTTGGTAATGTTTTTACCAGTCAAACATTTACTGCAAGTTATGCTTTTCCACCGTCAAATATGTATTGATGGTAATGTTTTTCTACCGTCAAAAATATACTGATGGTAATGTTTTTCTACCTTCAAAAATGTACTGATGGTAATGTTTTTCTACCCTCAAAAATGTACTGATGGTATTGTATTTTTACCGTCAAAAATGTATTGATGGTATTGTTTTTCCCCGTCAAATATGTAATGCTGGTAATGGTTTTTCCCTCCAAAATTGGACTGATGATAATATTTTTCCCCATGAAAAATGTACTGCTGGTAATTTTTTCTCCCGTCAAAAATATACTGATTGTATTTGTTGTGACCTCATCACCAAGTTGCTGTGTTCTTTGGGGCCAGTAATAAAGACATAAAGACAGAATATTGTTAAACAAATATATTACAAAGACTGTAGTACAAACATATACAAATGGGAGATTATTAGCGTGACGGTTAGTCCGGCTGTCAGAGTTATTTGCAGGACAAAAAACCTAGCCTGCACTGAATGCGGTATTTTGTTAACTGTCATATTTGGATAAGAAACATAGAACTTAATATGAAAACAATCAACATCCGTCCGTGCATGGAATACTGCTTTCATATATGGTCAGGCGCCTCCGGTGTTCATCTCAGTGTTCTCGATAGGCTCCAAAAGAGAATCAGTAATGTGATACGTACCGACTTGGCGGCTCGACTCCAGCTACTTTTTCATAGGCGGGATGTGGCTTCCCTATGTCTCTTCTATAAATATTTTCATGGTTTCTGCTCCGACGAACTTAAACTGCCACATGAGTTTACTCGTACAACCAGACTGGCAACTGGGTCCCCATTCACAGTTAGATCAACCAAATGCAGACGACAATTGTACTCCATCAGCTTCTTTTCTCGCACTTCCCGCTTGTGGAACTTTCATCCATATTTTTGCTTTCCTGACAGCTATAACCTCCAGAAATTTAAATGCACTGTCAATACCCATCACTTAACCACTGGACTCCAGCTCTTTCTACATCACCTTTTCTACATCTTTGTACATTACCTTTCTACATCGACCTGTATATCTTTTCCTTTCTCTTTACCTTTGCAACAGTCATCACACCTGTATTCCCATCCTTCTCATACTTTTTTCTCTGACAACCGCTGTAACTGGTTCGACTTTCTCTTTACTCTCCTCCTATCTGATCTTTTTCTCTTATGTAGCCCCCTGCGCATCAGTGGGGTTACCGCCTTGCTTGGGTGAAACGATTAAAAATATATGTATTATAGAATTCAGTGAAACAAAACGTGGACTGATGAGGTACGCAGCAGCAGTTTGAATTGGGATGCGATCTGATTGCTCCCCTTTTTTCCTGGGTGGTTAAATTCGGAATTAACAAAGTTGCCGCCTTCACACAAGCTTTTTAATAATAACTCTACAATCAGTCAGTCAGTCAAGTGCCATACATGATACACGCTTGGCTGATCATGTCTCAAAAGAGACATGACTGACTGAGCAGAAGATTATCCCGCAGTAGGTTGCCATTATTTTCTGCGGTAGACTGGTTGCCCACCAAGAATATAGAACCCAATCTGTCCTTTTATTGAACTCACTACTCAATTGTAACGATTCTAGTGAGACAAGCTTGCTAACCATTACACCACGTCCAGAGGCCCAAGATACATACATATATACATACATAGTTAATTTACTAAGTGCCGCTTAGATGTGGCACAATGCCAAAACTAAGGGGTACCCAGTGAGGATCGAACTCACTACTCAGTTGTAACTGGTTCTAGTGAGATATACTTGCTAACCATTACACCACGTCGATGTGCCCAAGATAGATAGATAGATAGATAGATAGATAGATAGATAGATAGATAGATAGATAGATAGATATGAACAGTTTCAGATAGATAGATATGAACAGTTTCAGATAGATAGATAGATAGATAGATAGATAGATAGATAGATAGATAGATAGATAGATAGATAGATATGAACAGTTTGAGATAGATAGATAGATAGATAGATAGATAGATAGATAGATAGATAGATAGATAGATACGAACAGTTTGAGATAGATAGATAGATAGATAGATAGATAGATAGATAGATAGATAGATAGATAGATAGATATGAACAGTTTCAGATAGATAGATATGAACAGTTTCAGATAGATAGATAGATAGATAGATAGATAGATAGATTTATAGATAGATAGATAGATAGATAGATAGATAGATAGATAGATAGATAGATTTATAGATAGATAGATAGATAGATAGATAGATAGATAGATAGATACGAACAGTTTGATTTGATAGATAGATAGATAGATAGATAGATAGATAGATAGATAGATAGATAGATAGATAGATAGATAGATAATGAACAGAATAATATAGACAGCGTCGATATTTTACTCACCTTTCACTGTCTTCTTTTCTTTGGTTTTTGATTTATCGTCTGCAATAGTAAAAACGTTAATTAATAATTTGTTTAATCACTTGCTAATACTTTTGTAAAAGGCATTTATTCGAAAATGTCTCGAATGTATTTCTATATTTGGGATAAAACACGACAAACGAGCTTGTGAATCATTTTTACTCTTCTTGCACCAAAGCTAAAACTGCCATGGCGAGATTATGCCCAAAAAATTAAAGCTAGATCTGAAACATTTGCTTAGTTGTCTGCTTACTGGACGGAACTTTCGAAAATCAGTTCAGTATACATTTTAAAAAAATAAAAAGTCACTTCATTTATAGGTGCATACTTTTATGTTCAGATTGAAGTGTGTATCTTGTATGCAAACATCTATACATACATATGGTGGACTATAATCGCAAACGACGAATGAAGGCTCAGTAAAATAAAGAGTTGCTCAACTTCTACGGACAAGTATATGTGACTCATGTGGATGTGCGTTGTGGTGCAGTGGATATCAACTCGGAACGACACATCGGGGTGCCGAGTTCGAATTCCAGTTGAATTCCTTGCATTCACTTACACACAAACACCCTTGGGAAAGGTATTAATCCGTCTCTTCCCCCCAGTTATGGGTTAATTATTGGACAGACTGGGTTCTATAGCCTTGGCTGGCAACCAGTCTACCGCAGAAAGCAATGGCGTGATGCTCTTCTGCCCAGTCAGTCAGGTCTCTTTCTAAAACCGTGTATCATGTATGACACTTAACTGACTGACTGATATGACTCCTAAGTCCTGCTGGTGTTTTGCAAACTTTTAGACAGATTGAACATGTGGTTGCCCCGTTTCACTCGAGTGGTTGAGGATCAATTGCCATATGTATCCACGAGTGGACAGGTAAAAGGCTATCATTGAGAGGAGCAGCAAACTGCTACCTTGCTTTAATATTTGCACGCAGCTGGTGCGATGTTTAAGTCGGTCTCGCTCAAATCTTTGTATAGATGAGAAGCAGGACAGGCGCCAGCTCCCTCACTCTGACGCTTTGTTTTTCCAGGAAAAAAATGGGATACTGCATCGTTTCTTCTTGTCTTTGAATTTGTCTTTGTAACGCGAAATTGGCCTTCTAACTGACCTGCTTGTTACAAGCTGGCCAAAGTGTAGCTGTTTTAAAAGTCTGTTGCCGCTCCTAACAGAAAGATGACCTGCCCATCTTAGTTTAATTTTCGTAAACCTTCCTTCAATACTCAACATGTCACTGTTTGTAATGTGATCACCCAGTTTTCTGCTGCAGATTGTACGTTAGCAATGGACAGCGAAACATCAAGATAATAGGTGCGTATTTTTATGTTACGGCTAAGGTTTATATTTTATATATACATATAAATACGAATATACAGGGTCCGCCATCAATAAATATATATTTCTTTTATTTGTGGTGTTGTTGATACGTGTGCATTTTTTCTATTTCATGTGTCATTCGAAAGTTGTAATCGTATATTTTTATTTAAAATATATTTAGAGATCAATTTTATTTCATTTTACTTCCGATTTCAGATATACATTATGTTCACATGATTAACATTAAAAAAAGATTGCGGTTTTAAAGTAGTTTTGAATATCCGAGAATGTGACGTTCGTCCTGTGGGGTCTTCTTAAAGACAAAGCCTATTTAGCAAAGCCCCGTAGCATGGTTGAACTTAAGGAACAAATCTGAGCCGCCATTGTTCAAGTGCTGTTAAAGCTGCAGGCCAAAGTATGCCGCTCAGTCCCTGAAATATTAGCAAAGTGCATTGAGCTCCATGGCGAGTACACGAAGCTTTAATGAAATTGTTTAATGCTGCGTTGTGGTGCAGCCGATATCGGCTCCGAACGACAAATCGGAGAACCGAGTTCGAATTCCAGTTGAATTTCTTACATTCACTTACGCGCAAATACCCTTGGAAAAGATATTAAATCTTCACTTCCTTCCAGTTATGGATTAAATGACAGGACAGATTGGGTTCTATAGCCTTGACTGTCAACCAGTCTACCGCAGAAAGTAATGGCAACCTACTGCGAGATAATCTTCTGTCCAGTCAGTCATGTCTCTTCCGAGACATGATCGCCCAATTGTTCATCACTTAAGTGTATCCTTTGTTAGTTTCCATATTGCAGTTGCTGATTTCAATTTCTTCTATGTTACATTTATTATGTTGAATTAAAATTATATAGTTACTTATGGCTGACCATATATATATATATATATATATATAAAATAAAACAAAATTTCAATGTTCAAATTCGTTGAATAGCCATTTCTACGAGGATATCCTCGCGTCTTCAGCAACGAAATGTAGAGGATTGTTGCTATTGAAATCTTTATTTATTAGCTTGAGAAAATATTTTCCTATATTAATATTAATTAGTCTACAGTATGGGGGGGGGGGTAAACCATATTACCTTCCTTTTTTTATATTTATTTTTATTTTTGGTATTAGATGTTTCCGGGTTAATAGTTGGTTTTATATACGTTAAAAAAATCTACTTAAGATATCTAATATATATAGCTCACCAATCCTGGCCGAATCATATGCCCCATGAGTACATCAAAGTTATCATAGAGTATTTTTGTCCATGTAAAATGGTTGAAGGAAAGAATGGATTTCCTTGCAGCTAAAATCATTTTAGTTTCTCTATCTTGGATTTCTACATGACTTTTAACAAAGTTAATACAATTATCTACAAGGTTTTTTGATAATGAAGAATAAAAATCTAGGATGTCAAATTTAAAGAAGGAAATTTAGACTTATCTCTAATATTATTGAACCAATTAATGGTATGAGTAGAATTCTTTCAGAAGTTGGGCTGTAATGTGGATTATAAATTCTCAATTATTCTTTTTTAAATTTCTCTAGAGACTAACCCTAAATCACTTTTAGTAGGATTAATTAATCTTGTTGGTAATTTATTTTGAAAATTGGGTTTATGATCCTTAAATAAAATGTATGTATCTTCAGTGGATATCTTACCTATTCTATCTGCAATGTTTAACTCATGAGCAAATTTGGCCGTATCACTATCTATATCGAACAATGTGTTATTTCCTCTATCTATTTTATAATTGGTAGTAATTTTGTTCTTAAGTAGTGTATTGTGAAGGTTTGCACTTATATATGTTGTTTGATTTATCTATAAAAAAAAAAAAAAAAACCTGCCGCTCTTCAGACCCAAATGGTACAACAGTTAATATTCAAAATAATCCAGAAAAGAATCACATATAGACACTCACGTGCCAATAACGAGAATAGATATTTGTAACGGTAATCTATAAAAACATTTCCTCGCTTATTCAAAAAACAAAGAAAGAAAGGAAAAATAAAAATATATAAAAATCATAGACTGAAAAAAGAGAAAGAAAAAGCAAAGGAAAGGATAACGAACTGCATACGGCGAAAGAAAGTTAAAGTTAACGTTTTAGATCGACACCAGCGTCTATTGTCTCGCTACAAAACTAATACACGTTAATAAAATCGAGAGAATAAACTCGAATTGCAATTCATCTGCTTTCTTCAAAAATGTGACATAGAAAATTTAACATTAAATTTAGTTTTAAAGATAACGGAATGTATCTACGGTATAAAAATAAATGCTAAATAATACTTTTAATACAAATTAAAATATAACTACTAGTAGTATTATATTATAAATGTAGTTATAATAACTAAAAATAAATTAGAAAATATAATTTATAAGAAAACGATAAAGAAAATATTTGTAAAAAATCTTAAAAATGATCTTTAATAATATTAATAAATAATAATAATAATAATAATATATAAAAAATTTAAACAATAATAATAATAATAATAATAATAATAGAATTATTATTATTAATAATCATAAAAAACCCTAGTAAAGAAGCTAACATAAACCAAAAAATAATAAATATATCATATATCACTAAAAGAAAGAAGAGACAATAAAATTAAAATATATATACATCCATACATATACACATACACATACCCACATATACATATATATATATATATATATATATACACATGCACCCACATATATATATTCATATGCACACAGGCATACAAACATATATATATATATATATATATATATATATATATATATATATAATTGGTTAATGCTAATGGAAGTACATTCCACAGTAAGATATTTACTTTAAAAAAAACTCAACAAAAGTAGAGCTTACATATAGGATTATTATTTTTATTATAATAATAACAAACTGCAACTTAATATATATAAATTTTCGGTGTTTAATACATCATCATCAGACAGTGAAACGTGGTTAATTTACTTGGTTATATATAAATATAAATATATATAGAGAGAAAGAGAGAGCGTGAGGGAGAGAAGGAGATTTTAAAAAATAAAATTAAACTAAAAATAAAGAATAAAGGTCATCAAGTTATTTTTAAATCTCCTTTTAGTATGGTTACACTTAGTTATAATTTCTATTCTTTCATTCAATAGTTCATTTTTGTTTCCTGGCACAGTTTACATATTTTGCCATCGTTGTAAGGCTTGGCTGTTTTCACTATATTCCACATTATGTCTGGGTCTTTTCCATATTTTGATTTCAATTCCCACACGGGGCTAGCCAATTTTGTACAGTTTTTTTAAATTTTCTATTTTGAATGTAGACTTGTGATTGAACCAATATATATATATATATATATATATATATAACCAAGTAAATTAATCACATTTCACTGCCTGATGATGGCGTGTTAAACACCGAAACTTTATGCCTAATAAGTTGCAGTATGCTATAGCAACAACAACAACAATAATAATAATAATAATAATAATAATACATGTGTGCGTATGTATGAATACTTCTGTGTGATGTGTGTACCTCCACTTTCTCGCTGAAAAAACAGCGTAGCATGATGAAAAAGTCCAAACTTAATCTAAACTTATTTATAAATGGAACTTTGTCTGTGTGTGTGTCTGTGTGTGCGTGTCCGTTACCTATAGACTCCGAAACGGCTGAACCGATTTTCTTGAAAATGTACACAGTTGTACTATAAGCGTCTGCGAGTGTTCTTAGCTAGGTTTTGTGTCGAGGTACCCCCGATAAATATCGAAAATCGATAATCGAATAAATCGGGTTATAGAAGAAGTGGTCCGATTTTAATCAAATTGGATACACTCATAAGACAAAGACATAAGAAACGATATTCAGAAGTTTCAAGGTTGCAGTTCTTACAATAGTGCAGAAAATTTGATATCGATACCAGGAAATCAAAATTTGACTTACATCCATTCATTTTTCTTTCAGTTTACGGTTTCGCTTTAACTAGTAACAACTATTGCTTTTTAGTCTTTCGTGCCAACGTCCAAAGAGTCTGAGCTCCAGGACCATGGATTAGTTTTAAAGCTTTCATTACACCCGAGCAACTGCTAGTAAAATCAAAGTTTTAGCGTTAAAAAATATGTTATTATTAAGAGGAAAAGCCAAAGATTTTTTAAAATTTTTTAATCCTTTCAACATGTTTGAATTTGTTTTTTTTGTTTTGTTTTTTTTTGCATCAGTTGTGTTTAACAAAGCTGACTATGAACGTTTTGCCGCTTTATTCCAGTAAAATAACACATTAAAGTGGAAATTCTTGCAAAAATCAAATAATTGTTGGATTTTAATGAAATATTCAGGACTTATTTAAAGCTAAATGAAATTATTTTTGAAATTATTATTTTTATAAAATCTTGATAAAAATATTTTTCATTAACATTTTTTACATAATTTTCAATGTTTTTTTATGTATATAAACGTGTCCATACACGACATTCGGTCAGTTAATTGCCATACGTGAAACACGTTTGGGCGATCATGTCTCGAAAGAGACATGACTGACTTGGCAGATTATCCCACAGTAGGTTGCCATTGCTTTCTGCGGTAGACTGGTTGCCAGCCAAGGCTAGAACCCAATCTATCCTATTATTTAACCCATAACTGGAGGGAAGAGACTGATTAATACCTTTCCAAAGGGTATTTGAGCGTAAGTGAATGCAATGAATTCAACTGGAATTCGAACTCGCTTCCCCGATTTTTCGTTCCGGGCCGATAGCCACTGCACCACAGCATACATAAAAAGATTGATGACTACAGTAAATTTAAAGGCAACATGGCTAAAAATAGATTACGGAGAATATTTTCCAACATTTGTAAGAATACCGGGTTCATAAAGATGATATAAAAAGGCGATCATTCGTCATTTTTCCTTTAATTCATTTTAAAAGATAAAGTCTCCGAAGGACAATAAAACTGTCACCACCACAACCTTATGCCTATTATCGCTCTTCAATCACGTAACAAATACTTTATCACCGCAACTGTTTTGTTTTTTAAAAGCCATTTTTTGTTATTTTAAACATAAAGTAATTTTTTTTCAAATTGGATTAATTCAATTTTAAATCGGCTAATATTCCTCAAATAAATTTTCAGAAAAATATATTTTATTTTAAAAAAATTTTTTAATTAAAAAATTACATTTCAGTGACAGATGACAAAAAAAGGGTGCTAATCAGCTATTTTAGCCTAAAAAGGCAAATCGATTCTAATCAATATAATTTCTGTTCGAAAAACACGACAGATTATTTTGCTTAATGGAAATAGAAAAGTTAATCCTTTTGCTTTCAATTAAATATAAAATAAAAGCTTCAAGCAATCTTATTCATTTCAAAAAAGTTCTTAAACATTAGGTATCGTGAATTATTGGAAGTACATGAAAGGGTTAAATAGGGACTTAGGTGTCTTGAATGTTTACAAATATTTCAATAGTTAAACATTTTTTAGATACACTTAAAAAAGTTTCTCTAAAACAAAATTTATAAGTATTATTAAAGATCGGTTTAGATTTACAAATATTTAAAAACATCTGTCGCTTTCTGCGTCACGTGATGTAAACAATCTATCACGAACGACCGCTCTCGCGAAATACGTTTCTAATTTAAATTTTAAAATCATTTGTTTCTGATGAAAGGCCGACGACGGTCTGAAATATCAAATATAATAATAGAAATAAATAAATACTGTCAAAAAAAAGTATTTTTAAACTTACAACTTTTTAGTAGTTTTATATATATATATATATATATATATATATATATATATATATATATATATGCCGATTCGGAATCTAATCCGTACTGATGAGCTGTAATAAAGCGAAACAGATCTGTCTGCGGATGACTATAGTATATATATATATATATATATATATATATATATACTTATACTTAATTTCTAGATGGCAAACGATATAAGCGGTCTGAGTTCTATAAGGAATCACTTAAACACTCATTCACAACTACCTATTTCAATAAGCAAAATCTCTGGAGATGACACAGTCATTTTAAGAACATCTAATTGTAAAATACGTCTGGATTAATTAATCCACTTTATAGAATACGGTTTAAGTCAAGACTCAGACTTAAACTATTTGGGAACGTTAAAAACATTTTGAAGAAGCCTCTTTGCATCTAGCACGGCTTAGAGTTCCAAACACTACAACTTAGAACATAAATACAGAAAGATATACTAACAAAGAACCTCTTGAAAATGTTTAATGATATTTAGCTGCTTCGGCACTGAGACAGAATGTGACACAGGAATTTTTAAAATGGGAAATCTGAGCCCTTAAACTCGGGCAAAATTTATTGTCTATTTCCCCCAGACGAGACTCTGCCTTTCGGCGTAGCCTCGTCTAGTTTCCTCTCTGCCCGAAGGTAAAAAGTCAGACTAGCGCTTCTTAACGCTAATCAAAATGAAAATGACTAATAATCTACCTGGGGACGCTTGGTAACATTTCGACACACTGTTAATTCCCATAAAAGTTAAACTGTAAGAACATTAGAAAAACTGAATAAAAATAAACTTATAAAACTTTTTTGTCCTTCACATTCAGTGAAAAAGGTATAAAAGAACGAATACTGTCCAAAGATAGATAGATAGATAGATAGATAGATAGATAGATAGATAGATAGATAGATAGATAGATACGAACAGGATAAGATAGATAGATAGATAGATAGATAGATAGATAGATAGATAGATAGATAGATAGATAGATAGATAGTTACGAACAGGATAAGATAGATAGATAGATACGAACAGGATAAGATAGATAGATAGATAGATAGATAGATAGATAGATAGATAGATAGATAGATAGATAGATACGAACAGGATAAGATAGATAGATAGATACGAACAGGATGAGATAGATAGATAGATAGATAGATAGATAGATAGATAGATAGATAGATAGATACGAACACGATAAGATAGATAGATAGATAGATAGATAGATAGATAGATAGATAGATAGATAGATACGAACAGGATAAGATAGATAGATAGATAGATAGATAGATAGATAGATAGATACGAACAGGATAAGATAGATAGATAGATAGATAGATAGATAGATAGATAGATAGATAGATAGATAGATAGATAGATAGATAGCAGAACAGGATATGATAGATAGATAGATAGATAGATAGATAGATAGATAGATAGATAGATAGATAGATAGATACGAACAGGATATGATAGATAGATAGATAGATAGATAGATAGATAGATAGATAGATAGATACGAACAGGATAGATAGATAGATAGATAGATAGATAGATAGATAGATAGATAGATAGATAGATAGATGAAGCAGGATATGATAGATAGATAGATAGATAGATAGATAGATAGATAGATAGATAGATAGATAGATAGATAATGGACATACTGTAGATAGATAGATAGATAGATAGATAAATAGATAGATAGATAGATAGATAGATAGATAGATAGATAGATAGATAGATAGATAGATAGATAGATAGATAATGGACATACTGTGATAGATAGATAGATAGATAGATAGATAGATAGATAGATAGATAGATAATGGACATACTGCGATAGATAGATAGATAGATAGATAGATAGATAGATAGATAGATAGATAGATAGATAGATGTGAGTAAAGTTAGAAAGAATCAATGTTTTACTCACCTTTAACGGTTTTTCTTTCTTTGGATTTTGATTTATCATCTACAAGAAAACAACGTAAATCAATAAATGTTTGAAACTATTTCTAATAATTTTGTAAAAGGCATGAGCATGAAAAAGGCATGAAATCTCTTAAACTTTTATAGGCTAATATAGTCATTAACCTTTACTGAATTTTGGCAATGAAAAATTATAATTATTATATGGCTTTCGTTTCGGACCAGAAAGCTCATCTTGATTGTTATAAACCGTTGTATCCTATGACTACCTTCAGTTGCTACCATTGTACGTAACAACCTTATTGACATTTATTTAATCCGTGGAAGTGGAGTAGATTGTTCTCGTTACATTTCAAATTTTCAGAATACCTCGTCCACAGGAATATTTTCTATTTACCATGTCTGCAATTCCTTCCCCGAACCCTGCATTAAACTCAAAACTGTCAAGAAACCATTCAAGTGGGCCATGTGTTTCTTTCAAAAGTCTTCTGCTGTAATTTTGGAGCCAGAGCTCACGTGGAGGGGGTGAAATATTGTATGAGTATCGTTTATTTCTTAATCACAAGTTTCCAAATGGTTATCAAATTTATGCTAGGTCTACTGGCGAGATTGTCAGAGAACATAGGCACCGATTCTTTTAGTCGTCTTATACTCCTATGTTGTTTTTTTATCTATTATTTTGACTTCATTACACAGAATTTTCTTTAATACATGATCAGCCATACCTGATTACAACAACGGACACGAAGAAGGCTGTGATATACAACTACCGAAACGTTATGAGTATAAAAATGAAAAAGAGTAAGCACTTCATTAAGATTGGTTAAATAACATATCACATCAAACATTGATAATTATTACACAGTTCATATTTCGGTGCGCCAGAGCATTCTTTATTTTCAGCATCAAAATCATTATTTTTTAAGCGTCTAAACCAGCGGTAGGCACTCCCCGGCCCGCGGGCCACATCCGGCCCTCGAGTGAATCTTGTCCGGCCCGCTACTTTACTCTGGACACGATATAAATATAGGAAAACCAAACGAAAAGGACAGTTGATAGTCTGAATATATTGCGTCGAAATTTTTAAAATTATTTCTTTTTACCTGACGAATGTCTTTTACTTTCATTTTTTATTTGTAGGGATCGCCAAAATTAGCGTACAGCCTCACTTTCACTTTTTTCTGTGAAATTGCTTTCATGAGCGAGGCACTTTTAAATGAATATAAAATAGTGTTTACAACTGATTTTAATGGAATTTGTTTTTTCAGTACTGATTTATGAAACATTTATTTTTAAGATGTAATATTTTTCTAACAAAATTCCCGTCAGATATTAAATTATATTGAATCCTTGCTTTCTTCAAACACATAGAAAATTTATTCACCTATTTAATAACATGGTTCTTCTCCATGACACTGGAGCCATAGCTGTTTGGTCCTCCTCCATGATTCTACAGAGCTTTTTGGCCCTCACTCTCCAAAATGTTGCCGACCCTTGGTCTAAACCAATCTCTACCTCTTGTTTTCAACAGAGCATAGTCGCCGTAAGTCTGAACAAGAATTACGTGTGCTTCAGCTGTAGCTTTTTCGTTTGAATAAAGTAGTGCATCAAAACTCCACGCAAATACACTTTTTTGGCACGACATCCGACATGTTTAACGGTATGAAAAACAAAGTTGTTTACACTTCGACGAAATGACATACACTGTATTTCAAGCTTATTTATATTATTTCCTTATGGATGCGTTACCATCTGAAGCTACACACTCGCAGTTCTCGGGACGCCATCTGTTGAAAAACAGCGTGAATTTATTCAAGGTCCCGTAGACTAATGGTGACTGAAAAAAGCAATTTTGTATAAATAATTATTTTTCAATATAACTTCATTCCTTTTTTTTTTTTTTTTTTAAATCATCTAACCCCAAGCAAGGCATTCCACTGCCACTATTGCGCATGGGGCTACATAGGGGAAGGTAAAGAGAACGAGTGGTTAGACATAGGGAATGTCAGGAGGAAGGTGACAGATGAGTAAGGATAGCGAGGATGAGGGTTGGGCAGATGGGAAGAGTGTTTGATAGAATGGGAGCAGGTTAGTGTGTTAGGAGGTGTCTATTGACCTTGCATTTAAACTCCTGGAGATTGTAGCCGTCGGGGAAGCAATCGTGTGGAAGGGAATTCCACAGTCGGGAAGTGCGAGGAAAGAAACTGTTGGAGTAGAAGTTGCGGTTGCATTTTATCGGTTTCACTGTAAAAGGGTGGGATCTAGTTGCTAATCTAGTATTCCTTGTCAATGCCATTAATACAACATTTTCTCTATAGATACACAAGTTTAATTTGTTCAAACTAATATTCATTGCCCGGTTACAGACTTATTGATCCATCATTGCTTGTGCATGTACACAAGAGTACGCTGATGTATGCTTGTAAAATATTTACCACTTACGCTTAATATCAGCCATTTTAACTTTGGTGTTCTCCGCTCGGGAATAAAGTCTCTTCAGCTCGCTAGTATAATCGACACGGCCTAAATAAATTAAAATAAAATAGAATAAATTAAATCAAACAAATGAATAATGCCATGTTATTTGTAAACTCATGCAAGGAAATTATTTTTAATTATTTGCTTATAAAATGTCAAAAAGAATCGTCTATGCATCCTTTAACAAACAAATTGGCTACCTATCGATTTACGATATCTATTAAAAAGAGGGTTTAGAGAATTTAGCACTCACAAGATACACCGGAAAGCAATGGAATCAAGAGTAAACCGTAAACAACCAACCTGACGAGTTTGAATAAATAAATAGAGGAACAAATGTCGCAAAGAATCATAACGAAGCAATCTTACTGAGAGCAACGAAAGACAGAAAGCTGTGGAGAACCACGTTTTCCTGGTCTCTAAGATAAAAAGCACAGAAAAAGATAGAGAGAATGAGGTAAAAAGCTTAGAGAAATTAACACTCACAACACACACTGAAGACAAGAGAAGTGAAGGAAAACAGCATGTAACCAACTTAAAAAAATGACCAAATGGATGACAGAATAATTGACATCAAATCAAAGAGGCTTTACAAAATATGTACAGTGCAAAAATAATAAACAACAGGAAGCTGTGGAGAGCTATTAATAAACATATAATAAAGAGACATGGCACAGTGAGAAAATCAGTTTACCCAACAGAATTAAATCCTTAGTTTGTCACCTTTCTTGTTTTCAAACACTATATTTTTCGACCTTCTTGCCTGTTACATTATAGCAGTGATGAAAACCGACTCAATTAAAAGGCAGTTTGATATTAAGAAGAGATGATATTTGCTTATATTTTGGAGACGAGATATTTACATTATTTATAGATGAATAAAGATGAGGACAACAGTCCGAACAATGTAAATAAAGAGATGATATTTACAAGTTCTGACGCTCCATTAGAAAGAAACAAGAACCAGAATCCGAACTGCAAATACCGAGTTCAAATACAACATTGCTCACCGGTTACAGACTATAACAGATACCCGTGAAAAGTCGGTGAGTATAGAAACATGTGTGCTTTTAAATTTCTTAGGATCAGATCCATTTCAAAATATGTTACAGAAAAAGGTTAAATACTTTCGCTATATAGAGGACACTATACGAATATATCTTCAAACAACTAAATTACAAGATCTTATAAATACACAACATCGAATCTCCAGATGGATGTTCCTACCTTAATCAAATAGTTTCTGGTTTATTACAGTTCATATATGTCACAAAGTTTGTTCTTATCTATCTATCATGATTCATATTGTAATTTTGTTATTATAATGGTTTATGAAAGCATAATATAACTACACAAAATTTTTCATGTTTCGAAACAAAACCGTTCCTCTTCGGGTGATATGTTCAAAATAAATGGTAAAAACGGTTTATTTTTGAAAATATAAGATGAATTCATGGTTTTTTTAAAAATTCCTCTAACTACTACTCCCTAATTTTCTAAATAACTGTTGGGACGCCTGCGCCTATTCGGCTATAATGGACTATTCCATTACTATGTAAAGTAATGGTGGCATCTACGTAGGGGAGTGTGCCGAGCAGCCGATCGACAAGTCAGTCGTAGACTTCCGGTGACGACCCGGAAGTACCCATTGCTCACACTACGTCTTACGACGGTTGAGACGATTAACCTTTATTCTTGTATTGGATACTAATAACCTTTGTAAATACTATTTTCATGGAATACAACAATTAACCTATTCCTGTTGTTCTTACTCACGACATAACAATAACACATAGAAATTATATATATATATATATATATATATATATATATATATATATATATATAGAGAGAGAGAGAGAGAGAGAGATTAAGACAGACATGTTTTTCCATGGTTAAGTGGAAGTGTAGGCCTGTTTCAGGCGAACCATCATCAGCTTCCGTCTCTACTGTGCAGAAGATTTTACACGATTGGTTCATTCGTGTAAAATCTTCTGCACAGTAGAGACGGGAGCTGATGAAGGTTCGCCTGAAATAGGCTTACACTTCCGCTTAACCATGGAATAACGTGTCTGTCTTAATTTTTCTATATATTAACCCCATAAATATTTTTATATACATATATATTTAGAACTCTTCTAGAGAGTTATCTTACCAGTTTATGTAAGTATACTCCTTACAGGATACTCCTTTGGATTCTTCTATATCTACACTGCATGTTTATATATATATATATATATATACATATGTGTGTGTGTGTGTGTGTGTGTGTGTTTTTGTGTGTTTTTATTTATTTTTAATCGTATCACCCCAAGCAAGGCGGTAACGACACTGATGTGCAGGGGGCTACGTAATAGTGAAAAGATTGAAAAAGAGAAAGCCGGAAACCACATCCTAAACAGGGAACAAGGGATGAGCCTCTTAACCTGTTCAATAGACGTGGGTGGAGTGTAAACCGGGCGATAGATAGATCTATCTACTCCAATTAACATAATAATATATATATATATATATATATATATATAATATTTTAACATTTTGGTCGTTCCCGAAAAACTGAAACCAGCCAGGGGTCTAGTTTCATGTACGATGTGCAACCATCAGGCTGCCAGAATGCCTATTTAACCAACCGAGGGAGAGTAAACAACTCAAAAGAATGTAAAATGGTAAATAAACACAGAGGTGTTAGCATGGTACAATCTGAACGGAAGCAGTAGAGTGATAACCAAGTTTGGTTAAGATATTATAATAATCACAAAGGAGAAGAAAAAAACTCTACGTCGTTTAATTATTGTGTTATGAAACGTTCTCAATGAAAGACGGAATATTTAACGCATCCGATGTGAGAGCCTGTCATAAAGGCGACAATAGACAGTCTAAAAAAGTGCTCAACCACACCAAGACACTCAACAGTCCAACGTAACAGAGCGTACGTATCCCACGTAAGGAATAAGTAGCAAAGAACTACTAATTACTCACCAAAAAGAAGGAAAAGTGCTCTATGCCACACAAGGTGGTAGAACTGAATATATCAACATATTGTTTGCTCCCGAAAAAATCGAACCCAAAACGTGTCGATTTTCATGCACTTTGTGCAGTCATCTGGCAACCGGAATATATATATACACAACAGCATTTATTATACTATATATATATATATATATATATATATATATATATAGAGAGAGAGAGAGAGAGAGAGAGAGAGAGAGAGAGAGAGAGAGAAAGAGAGTGACTGAGAAAGAAAAGAGCTTTTTTTTCATATCTCTCAGTTCATATCTATCTATCTATCTATCTATCTATCTATCTATCTATCTACCTATCTACCTATCTATCTATCTATCTATCTATCTATCTATCTACCTCAGTCTGTTTATATCTATCTATCTCGGTCTGCTCATATATATCTATCTATTTCAGTCTGTTTATATCTATCTATCTATCTATCTATCTATCTATCTATCTATCTCAGTCTGCTCATATCTATCTCAGTCTGTTCATATCTATCTATCTATTTATCTATCTATCTATCGCAGTCTGTTCATATCTATCTATCTATTTATCTATCTATCTATCGCAGTCTGTTCATATCTATCTATCTATCTATCTATCTATCTATCTATCTCAGTCTGTTCATATCTATCTATCTATCTATCTATCTATCTATCTATCTCAGTCTGTTCATATCTATCTATCTATCTATCTATCTATCTATCTATCTATCTCAGTCGTTATCTATCTATCTATCTATCTATCTATCTATCTATCTATCTATCTATCTCACCGCGATAGCTATTTACTTCTTTTGAAATAAATTTCATATAAAATCAGTACATAAGTCTTCATTATTTTTTTCTTTTTCATCGGCGAACATTTACTATGCAACTTCAGTAGAATCTAAAAGACGACGCACATAAAAAAAAATCAAAGAAGCGATCAAGCAATCAATAAAATAGGAGATTCCGAAATATGTGAAAAGAGGATTTACCCAAACCTTTCATAAATTATTATATTTCGGAAAGCGAAATGATTCTACAACGAACGTTACTTACTAACTTTGAATTCTTCCTTGGGGGCATTTTTGCCTCTCTTCGTTTTTGGCATCAGGTTTAAATTGGCATCGTTTTGATTTGTGCTCCATCCCGGGGTCGGCCGTTTGCTCGTGCTGGAAGCAAAGTGAGAACGTTCGGTTGGGTCTGGATCCGGACAGGGAGAACAGAACAGCTTCCTGTCAGAGGCTTCAGCCGCTTCCTGATTTGCGTTGGCATTGCCAAATATCTTTTGATACGACTCCATCGCTCGGCAGGGCTCTTCTTCTTCGATGGACGCGGTATCGGGTTCCTGCAGGATGTCATAAATTTTGCTTAGAGCGAATTAGAAACAAGCAAAAGCAGAGTAGGCAAACAATCATGGAGGCCATACCTATCCATCTACCTATCAGTGTAAGTTTGTTAGCTGAGGTAGTTGCATCGTTAAAGCTTCGAATCTATTACGTTGAGTCATAAGTAATTTACGATTTGGGGAACCAATTGTAAAGATGGATGCATCATTCTAACTAACTGTTCGTTAAGTATATTATACCAGGTATTGAAATGTCGGTTGTATATAACAATGTTTAACGCAAAAGGTAGTGGATTGACCAGGATTAATTCCCACAATCGACGACAGAGGCTGAGCTTCATCGAAGAGATATAATATTGCGCATCTAATCAGATCTTCGGAGAATCGAAGCCTAAATACACATTTTAGAATTCAAAGCACTAAATGTACATTTATACTTCAAGAAACTGCAACATGTCAATAAAGGTATTAGCGAAAATCTCCCTGCGCTCGTTAGCTGAAAAAAGTGCTTTTCTCTTCGATGACAACGCCATATTGCATGCAGTAAAAATAACGCAGGGGGAAAAAAATGGGGGACTCAGTCACGACCACCGAAACGTAATTCCAGAAAGTTTTCTGAGACTTTTTTCTTTAGTTTTACTATCATTCATTACTACCGGTCTTGCTAACCAAAGACCTACGTAGGAATACTTTTGTGATGTCACGTCACGATAGAACTGGCCTTCCTTTTCAGTGGTCGTGACTCAGTTCTCTTTCATCGGCTACATTCAACTGAATTCACCCCAACCGAAATTTTGTCCCTCGGATCTTGTTCCTCAGATTTTGTTCCCCAAATATTTTTCCCTCAGATTTTGTCACGCGAATTTTGTCCCTCAGATTATATCCCTCGGAACTTGTCCCTTAGATTTTATGAATCACAATTTTGTCCCTCGGAATTTGATTATCAGATTTTGTCCCTTAGATTTTATCAAGATCTGAGGGACAAAATCTGAGAGGCCAAATCTGTGTGACAAAAATCGAGGGACAATATCTGAGGAACAAGATTCGTGGACAAAATAGGAGGGGAAAATTCTGGGGAACAAATTCCGATGAGCAAAATCAAGTTAATATGGAGATTTCATTTTGAAACTACTATTTATACACAGAAGTCAAATTACAAAATGGAATCTCCATATTTAATTTTTATATTTTATTTTATATATTTTAATTTTTATATTAATTTATATATTAATTTATATTAATTTATATTTAATTTATATAATTTAATTTTAATATTTTATTTTATATGTTTTAATTTTTATATTAATTTATATATTAATTTATATTAATTTATATATTAATTTATATATTAATTTGTATTAATTTATATTTAATTTATATAATTTAATTTTAATATTTTATTTTATATATTTTAATTTTTATATTTTATTTTATATATTTTAATTTATATTTTATTTATATATTTTTATTTATATATTTCTACAGAAATATATTTTATTCATAACTGAATTTTTAAACACATACAACCAACCACACACGAAATCTAAGAAGCAACATTTGAGGGACCAGATTCCAGGTACAAAATATGAAAAACAAAATCTAAAGGATCCACACCGGCGTGATGTAGCTTCCCTGTGCCTCTTCTACAAGTACTTTCATGGCTTCTGCTCCGATGAGCTTAGATCACTGGTGCCGCCTAAGCACAAATTTACACGAGATACTAGATTAGCAACTAGGTCCCACCCTTTTACAGTTAAACAAATAAGATGTAACCGTAAATTCTACTCCAACAGCTTCTTTTCTCGCGCTTCCCGCCTGTGGAACTCCCTTCCACAAGTCTGCTTTCCCGACAGTTACAATCTCCAGGTGTTTAAATGTAGGGTCAATAGACACCTCCTATCACACTAACTCCCAACTATTCTCACAACACTCTCATCTACCCAACCCTCATTCTCGGTATCCTCACCCGCCTATCACCCACCCTCTGTTATTTCCTATATTTAACCAGCCTTTCTCCACTCTACGTAGCCCCCTGCACAGTAGTGGCAGTGACATGCCTTGCTCGGGGTGAAACGCTTATAAAAAAAAAATAAAAAAATCAGATCCGCTGGACAAGTCTGAGAGACAAGATCCGAATTGAAATGTTCAAGGGACAAAATCCAAGGACAAATTTGAGGGACTGAATCCGAGGAATAAAATCCGAGGGAGAAGATCCGAGAGAATATCTAAGGAACAAAATCTGAAAGAAAAAATTCTAAAGGATAAGATCCGATGGACAAAAATCTGTGAGACAAGATCCGAGGAACAAAATATGAGGGTCAAAATCCGAGCAACAAAATCTAAGGCATAAAATTTTGTATCCCCACAATTTTGTTCCTCAGATTATGTCTCTCATGTTTGATCCCGCGAATTTTGACTTTCACATTTTGTTCTTCATATTTGTCCCTCAGATTCGGTTCCTCGGATTTTGTCTCTAAGATATTGTCCCTCGGATCTTGCATCTCAGATTTTGTCCATCGGATTTTTTGTCCTTTAGTTTTGTCCCTCGGATTTTGCCCCACAGATTTTGTCTCTCGGATCCAGTCCCTAAGATTATTTTCTCTCGGATATTGTTCTTCGGATTTGATTTCTAAGATTTTGTCCCTCAGATTATGTCCTTCAAATTTTGTCACATAGATAATTGTTCCACGGATCTTATCTGTCAGTTTTTTCCCTCGAATTTTATTCTTCGGATTTTGTCTCTCAGATATTGTCCCTCGGATCTTCTTCCTCAGATTATGTCCCTCAGATTTTGTTCCTCGGAATTTATCCGTCAGATTTGTCTCTCGGATCTTGTACCTCGGATTTTTTCCTCGGATCTTGTCCATCAGATTTTGTTACTCAGATTTTGTTCCTCGGATTTTGTCCTTCGGATCTTGTACCTCAGATTTTTTCACTCCGATCTTAAACCTTAGATTTTGTCCCTTGAATATTGTTCTTCGGATTTGATTTTGTCTCTCAAATTATGTCCTTCAAATCAAAGATTTTGTCTCTCAAATTATGCCCTTCAAATTTTGTCCCCTAGATATTTGTTCCGTGGATATAATCTGTCAGTTTTTTTTCCCTCAAATCTTGTTCCTCAGATTTTTTTTCCTCAGTTTTTTTCCCACATTTTGTTCGGATCTTGTTCGTCAGATTTTGTGCCTCAGATATTGTCCCTCGGATTTTGTCCCTCGGATTTTGTCCCTCAGATTTTTTCCCTCGGATCTTATCCCCCAGATTTTTTTCCTCGGATTTTATCCGTCAGATTTGTCCCTCGGATCTCGTACCTCAGATATTCTCCCCATCGGATCTCGTACCTCAGATATTCTCCCCATCGGATCTCGTACCTCAGATATTCTCCCCATCGGATCTCGTACCTCAGATATTCTCCCCATCGGATCTCGTACCTCAGATATTCTCCTCATCGGATCTCGTACCTCAGATATTCTCCCCATCGGATCTCGTACCTCAGATATTCTCCCCATCGGATCTCGTACCTCAGATATTCTCCCCATCGGATCTCGTACCTCAGATATTCTCCCCATCGGATCTCGTACCTCAGATATTCTCCCCATCGGATCTTGTTCCTTATGTATTGCTTTTCTGACATTCTCCCTCGGATCTTCTCCCATGATTGTCTCCCTGAGATTTTGTCCCTCAGATTTTGTCCCTCGGATTTTGTCATTTGGATTTTACTTGATTTTGTAACACGTTAAAGAAACGTTTTTCTTTTGTCGTATATATAAATATATATGTGGGGGGGGTGTATTTCATTAAAAACTACGGACAAGAAAGATTTTATTAATTTTTAATTTAGTTTTTTCAGTATCTTACATATATATTTGTTTGTAGGAGATAAGACGTGTAAAATGTTTCATAATTTTCGACTCTCCAAGCATTTTTAGCTACTTCACTAAGAATACTGTAAAAATTAATAAAATATTATTAAAAACTTCCTTGACGGTCTTTTTTAACGAAACAAGTTTAAAGAAAAGATTGCTGCCTAAATATACATTTATATATATATGTGTGTGTGTGTGTGTGTGTGTGTGTGTGTGTGTGTGTGTGTGTGTGTGTGTGTGTGTGTGTGTGTGTGATTTGTATATATGTTGTATGCGCGCATTTGTACGTGCAAGGTAATTGAATGACAAATATGAAAAAATTCTATGGAACGCATATTGTCCTCTGAAAGGTCTTCATACAGACAGTAGTATTTGAATGTTTTGCTACTGAAAGCCGAACATAAAAAAAATTTTAAACGAAAAAAAAGAGAAAAAGATAAGTCATACTGGTAAAATCGAGACTTAAAATTATTCTTAATACACCCAGTATAATGTTTGGTAAGACAAAGATTTTCAGTAGTTGAGATAGTAGCTTGGTATACAATGGAATCTATAAGGCAATTATTTTGCAAAGGGCATACGTTGGGGTTATGACAATTGCAGGAACTTGTGCTATTATCACAACTTATGGTAAGTTGGTTATAATTTATACCATAATTTATACCATAATGTTTTAAGATGTTATTATTGCGTTTTTTATTACTGTGTTTTTATTAAAAACTTATCTTCCAATCATAAAGCATATAATAATTCCACTTCTCTCTCTAGATACTACTGACAATTGAAAGATTCAAATAAAATTCTTACAATTAAATGTAAAATATTAACTAAAGCTAGAATATGTAAATAGTTACATAAAATGTTTTCTTTGCTTACAAGAAAAATCCATATAATAAAATTCCACAAAACTGACTTATTGAACCAATTTAATAAAATTACTAATTTTTGTTATCATAGAACCTTCCATACCCTTAAATATATCTGAAATTAACTCAATTTTATTTTTTTATTTTTACTATTTGCACTTTTTATATATTAAAAAAATAGTTTGTTGAACTGGGGATTTTAAAATGCTATTCTGCTTTAATTTGTACTTAATTTCCGTATCTATATGTTGACTTAGTCTAGGACGAGTCTACACTTAATTTTCGTTCTAGTCAAGGTTCTGAACTGTCAGCTGGCTTCCGTTTTCATCAAGAATGATAGAAATTCGATTAAATTCAAAGTTCATTTCATGATACTTTGAATGTTTCAGGTGATTCAGAATTGGAAAATTTGAATATTTATAACTTGATGTGGTTTTTCAATTCTAATACATTTTTTGTCGTGCGAACGGGACGCCGTGCTTACATTCTTGATAATGACTGAGACAAGTAGAAAGACCGGAATATTACTGTTGGGACGCCCGCGCCTATTCGGCTATAATGGACTATTCCATGACTATGTAAAGTAATGGTGGCATCTACGACGAGAGTGTGTCGAGCAGCCGATCGACAAGTCAGTCGTAGACTTCCGGTGACGACCCGGAAGTACCCATTGCTCATACTACGTCTTACGACGGTTGAGACGATTAACCCTTATTCTTGTATTGGATACTAATAACCTTTGTAAATACTATTTTCGCGGAATACAACAATTAACCTATTCCTGTTGTTGAGTTATTTATTCTTACTCACGACATAACACTTACTAAGGACAATTCTGTATAGAATTAAGAATTTATCTTTATTCATATTTTATTTTTTTTTGTATTATTCTTATCTTTTATGTTGGCTTGAATTTTATTTTTTTATATTTACTTTATTTTATTTTATTTTTCCAACGTTTCAATTTTTCTTTACTAGCCGTTTCCTTTTCTTTCTCTTGTCTCTTCTTTTTTACCCTTTTTATTTTTTCTTCTTTATCTTTTTCTCTTCTTTTCATTGACATATCTGGCTTTCAGTAGCAAAACATTGACACACTATTGTTCATGAGTCGTGCACACACAATTCTTTAAAATGTTATAACCTCCAACCCCACTTAATTCATCTTATTGGATGACCCCTTTATTCTTGTGCTTTTTTTTGTTCTTAGTTTTTATTTTATTCTTTTTAAATCTCCTTATCTATATATCTTACCAAATTCTTTATCTATATATCTTACCAAATTCTTTATCTATATACCTTACCTTAAATTCTTTATCTATATATATTACCAAATTCTTTATCTATATATATTACCAAATTCTTTATCTATATATTTTACCAAATTCTTTATCTATATATTTTACCAAATTCTTTATCTATATATATTACCAAATTCTTTATCTATATATCTTACCAAATTCTTTATCTATATATCTTACCAAATTCTTTATCTATATATCTTACCAAATTCTTTATCTATATATATTACCAAATTCTTTATCAAAATATCTTACCAAATTCTTTATCTATATATCTTACCAAATTCTTTATCTATATATATTACCAAATTCTTTATCTATATATCTTACCAAATTCTTTATCTATATATATTACCAAATTCTTTATCTATATATATTACCAAATTCTTTATCTATATATCTTACCAAATTCTTTATCTATATATCTTACCAAATTCTTTATCTATATATATTACCAAATTATTTATCTATATATCTTACCAAATTCTTTATCTATATATATTACCAAATTATTTATCTATATATATTACCAAATTCTTTATCTATATATCTTACCAAATAAATCAACCACATGTTACTGCCTGGTGATGGCGTTTTAACACAGAAACTTTATAGCTATTGAGTTGCAGGTATGCAATTATTATAACAATTATTATTACAATATATTTATGCTCGACTTTTGTATTGAGCACTTTTAAAAGTAAATCACGAACCGTGGAATGCCCTTCCATTAGTAACCATGACTTATATTATAATTATTGTCATTTTTCATCATATTTCGATTTCTGCTATGGTCGCCCTACCTACCAAGTCTGCGGGAAGACCTAAGGCAGGTCGTGGTGTGTTGTTATGGCTCCATTTCATGTTTTTATATCTCCCCTATCATCCCTAGAGTGTCATAGCGAAAGTTCTCTTTAGTGTGTGGGCTGTACTTTACAAGACAATTTTTTCTATATCTCTTAAGCTAGGGTTTCCAGGGATTCTTTCAATGTGTTGTTTTGTTCCATTTTTTATCATTCCAAGTGCACCTACTATCACTGGCACGATTCTTGTTTTCAATTTCCACATTTTTTTTATTTCAATTTCCAGGTCTTTATATTTTGACAGTTTTTCGAATTCCTTGGTTGCTATGTTACAATCCGCTGGACAAGCCATATCAATTAATAGACAAGTTTTCTCTTTCTGGTTTTTAACAATAACATCCGGATTATTTTCTTCAATTTTTCTGTCTGTGTAGATGGTAGCATCTTCTATTTCTGTAACCGATGCTGGGTGATGTTCATACCAGTGTTTATTTACATATTTTCCATAGTGTTTCCACATTGTCCAATGTAAATATTACCCCACACTATCGTGACGATTTTTATATTTATTTGGGACAAGTACAGAACATTCTGAGATTAGATGGTCTATTGTTTCTTGGTGTTTATCACAAAACCTGCATTTTGTATCCACATTATTATGTATAATATTTGCCTGAAAGTTCCTAGTGAACAGTCTTTGGTCTTGTGCTGCAAGAATAAAGCCTAGAGTCTCAGACTTTAATCCAGGTCTACGTAACCATCAATGAGTATTAACTTTATCAACATTGGATTTATTGGCACGTTCTGGATATTGGCCATGCAGAGGTTTGTCTGGCCAGCGTTGTTTCATCTGTTCGAGAGCTTTATCTTTGGCTTTCATTTTCATACTTTTTTGCCGCAATAGTTGGTTCTTGGCTTCTGTTTTGCTTTTCTACAGAATCTACTAAATGTAAATCTTGTTTGTATTTTGTATTTACTGCCTTCTTTTATTATTGAATATTTTTCTTTCTGTTTTCATGTTGTTCGACTATTTGTATGTTTTCAAGTTGTTTATTATTATTATTATTATGTCATTTTTCATCATATTTCGATTTCTGCTTTGGTCTCACTACCAACCAAGTCTGCGGGGAGACCTAAGGCAGGTAGTGGCGTGTTGTTATGGCTCCATTTCATGTTTTTCTATCTTCCCTATCATCTCCAGAATTACATAGATAAAGTTTTCCTTAGTGTGTGCGCTGTACTTAATAAGACAATTTTTTGTATGTCTCTTAAGCTGGGGTTTCCAGGGATTCTTTCAATGTGTTGTTTTGTTCCATTTTTTATCATTCCAAGTGCACCTACTATCACTGGCACAACTCTTGTTTTCAATTTCCACATTTTTTCTATTTCAATTTCCAGGTCTTTATATTTTGACAGTTTTTCAAATTCCTTGATTGCTATGTTACAATCCGCTGGACAAGCCATATCAATTAATAGACAAGTTTTCTCCTTCTGGTTTTTAACAATAATGTCTGGCCTGTTTGCTTCAATTTTTCTGTCTGTGTAGATGGTGTAATCCCATAGAAAGGTTACATCTTCCATTTCTGTAACCGGTGCTGGGTGATGTTCATACCAGTGTTTGCCTACAGCTTTTCCATAATGTTTGCATATTGCCCAATGTAAATATTGCCCAACTCTATCGTGGCGATTTTTATATTCATTTGGGGCAAGCACAGTACAGAACAGCCTGAGATTAGGTGGCCTATTGTTTTTATTATTATTATTATTATTATTATTATTATTATTATTATTATTATTATTATTGCCTTCTAAACTACAATAGAAAATCCCATAAAAAATATAAAACAGTCATCATTTATAATGCATTCTAAAAAGCCAAAGTCATTTCTTCTTCTAAAATAATTAAAAAGTCCTGCATTTTATATGTATTGAGTACTTCTTAATACAAGTGTGTACTGGTCTAATTTGATTCTGACCAATAACTGGTTGTTATATATATATATATATATATATATATATATATATATATATATATATATATATATATATATATATATATATATATATATATATATATATATATATATATATATATATATATATATACATATATAAGTAAATTAACCTAGTGAGCTAACAAACTTACCAAGGTTTCACCTAAACAGATCTTCAGGGAAGATATATATATATATATATATATATATATATATATATATATATATATTGCAAGTTATGTTAAAAATCACAGACAAGATGATGTTACATTTTTATATAATTTTCATATGATCTTACATTTATTTAAGAACATAATTTATATAGAATGTTTGTCAGAAACAAGCGCTTTTGGCTATATTTTTAGCCATTGTCATGGACGAATTTTATTTTACTTTAAATATATAGATTTTACTAAATATATAGATTCTGACAATTTGTGTGTGTGTGTGTGTGTGTGTGTGTGTGTGTGTGTGTGTGTGTGTGTGTGTGTGTGTGTGTGTGTGTGCATATACACACACACTAATGTTATTTAAATAACATCTCACCTCAGTAGAAGTTTCCTGCTCGTTTTCTTCTGTATTAATCATTTCCGGCATTTTAATAACGATGTTCCGGCTAGTTACATCCTCTAGCGACTGACGTGGCATCTCAACAAAACCCGGCAATTCTTTAGACCGCTCTCTTGTCGTCTCTTTCTCTTCTCCTTGCCTTCTTTTCTCAACCCTTTGCTGCAATTCTCCAGAACCCGGCAAGTCTGAATCCAGCGACTGAATCATGTTTTGCGAGAGTCTTCGAACGACAATTTTCGTTCCTAAAATATCTTCATCCGAAATGTTTTCCTCTTCTTTGAACTTAAAATACTTTTCGATTTTTGATTCGTGGGGGCTTGTTCCGTTCGGATCCTTCTGCCTAATATCGTCTGTGGATTCTGATTCTTCAATATTCACTGGTTGTAAAGTGGTCACTTCCATCTCTCTGACGGCCGTATGGAATGTGTTTCGTTGGTTTGGGATTGAAGCATTTGTCAGCGGCGAAGAACCTGAATTGAGATTACAGAAAGAAAAGATGATTTAAAATATCAGCGAAAGGAAAACAACAGGTTTCGTCAAAATTTCAAATATTGAATAGGTGCAAAGCATTCCAGAATTTATTTTTAAAAAAGTAAAAAAAAAAACTAAAAAGGCTTTCATCTGTAGTAACTTTTTCAAGGTATCATGACAATCTCGACTGAACATTATTTGAGAGAAGAAGAGAAAAAGCACCGAAGATCACACATATTTTACATATACAAAGCCCTTCGTCAGGTCTGAGCTGTTCTCCTAAGTTCAATTTTTGGCGGACCTGAAGCAGACTATAACCACGTTTAATTTCGTTGTTTTTCATTTTTTTTCTTTTACTTTTTTCAGCGCAATCTTATCGATTGTTACTTAAACTTTCCGATATTATCAAAAAAAATTTTGAAAAATTACAATATTAAAACAAATTTGTGTAGGGGTCAGTTTCTCATACAACGTTAAAGTAAATCGATCCTCCATTTTCAACCCACTGTAAGGTTGTATGAGAAACTGGCCCCCTGACTAAAATTGCTTAAATATTGAAATTTTGCAATTTTTTTTTTTTTTTTGTCATTCGTAAAGTTTAAGGTGTAAAAGATAATATTGCACTGAAAAATGTCCAAAAACTTTGATCATGAACAAATTTACAGTGGCGGTATTGTCGTACCGGCGGCTGCTTTCAAAATGGAAGCTTGATTTACTATAACGTTGTATGAGAAACTGATCTCCCCCATAAAATGTTTAAATGTTAAATTTTTTCAAAATTTTTTTTCAGTCGTAAAGCTAAGGGGGTAATCGATAGAACTGCGCTGAAAAAATAAAAAAGAAAAAATGAAAAACAACGAAATTAAACGTGGTGGTAATCTGCTTCAGGTCCGACCAATTTTGTTGTCTTTCTTTAAAGCTCAGGCTATCCATTCAATGAGACTATCAGAAAATTTTCCAATCAATCCGAGAGTACAAATTATCTGTTCTGTATTGAGCAAACGTGATATGATGGGGCAAAATGGACTTGATTTTCAGATTCAGCGTGAAACAAACAGCCTAGAATCATGCGTCTATTGCCCAACAACATTTGGGTCGAAAAAATATCGACCGGCGATTGATTTAACAACCCTTGTACCAGCCGTGGTCAGCTTAATGGCTCATCCGGCTACAGTGAAAGAACAACCTCATAATTTGCAAACAAACTTGCAAAAAAGTGATCCGTCAGTGACCTGCCTCCCTTTCCATATTCACCAAACATGCTGTCTTTTATTACTGAATATTTTTTATTTCTGTTTTCATGTTGTTCGACTATTTTTATGTTTTCATGTTTATTATTATTATTATTATTATTATTATTATTATTCATTCATTCATTCATTCAGAATTTAGTCGATTACGCAACTTTGGTTTCAACTTTTTTTCACGCGTTTTATATTCTGTATAAAAGTTTACTAGTTTTAATTATTGCCTTCTAAGCTACAACAGAAAATCCAATGAAAAATATAAAACAGTCATAATTTATAATGTATTCTAAAAAGCCAAAGTCATTTCTTCTTCTAAAATAATTAAAAAGTCCTGCATTATATATGTACTGAGTACTTAATGCAAATGTATACTGTTCTAATTTGATTCTGACCAATAACTGGTTATCTTATATAAATATATATATTTATATATAAGTAATTTGCAAAAAGTGATGCATCAGTGACCTGCCATCCTTTCCATATTCACCAGACAAGCTGTCTTTTTTTGTAGATTATCACATTTCTCAGGTTTTAAAGACATATACAGACGCCATCAGGTTGATACTATCGTAGACAAGATCAAATATACCTTCTAGCCGTTTGTTGATACGTTTGTGTCCATTATTTTATAATGGTGGGATAAAATTACAACCAGATGGTTGTCCGGAATGTCAGTTCTAATGGCGTGAACAGTAATTGATCAACGTATGCTTGACTTAACACAAAATGTTGTAAATTTTACGCTACAAAATAGAAATTTATGTTCTAAACTGATTAATTAGATTTACTATTAATATTTTATTACCATTTTTTTTTTATAAGCGTTTCACCCCGAGCAAGGCATGTCACTGCCACTACTGCGCAGGGGGCTACATAGAGTGGAGAAAGGATGGTTAAATATAGGAAATGTCAGAGGGTGGGTGATAGGCGAGTAATGATACCGAGAATGATGGTTGGGTAGATGACAGTGTTCTGAGAATAATTGAGAGTTAGTGTGATAGGAGGTGTCTATTGACCCTACATTTAAACACCTGGAGATTGTAACTGTCGGGAAAGCAGACTTGTGGAAGGGAGTTCCACAGGCGGGAAGCGCGAGAAAAGAAGCTGTTGGGGTAGAATTTACGGTTACATCTTATCTGTTTAACTGTAAAAGGGTCGGACCTAGTTTCTAATCTAGTATCTCGTGTAAATTTGTGCTTAGGCGGCACCAGTGATCTAAGTTCATCGGAGCAGAAGCCATGAAAGTACCCATAGAAGAGGCACAAGGAAGCCACATCACGCCGGTGAGAGAGTGGTTGCAGCCGGTCTGCCAAGTCAGTATCAACCACGTTACAGATCCTCCTTTGTATTTTGTCAAGAAGCCCAAGGAGAGCAGCAGGGGCACCCGACCAGATATGGCAGCAATATTCAATACACGGGCGGATGGTAGATTTGTATATGTGCAGAATAGATTCAGGTGGGAAAAATTTCCGGGCCCTGCAAAGAGAGCCAACTTTCATAGCAGCAGATTTGGCAATGGATTCGATATAGTCATTCCATTTGAGGTCCGCCGAAAATGTAAGGCCAAAGAGACGTAGTGTTTTAGTCTCTAATCCATTTATTTCTTGCTGCACTTTAGATGAAGCATTTTCACTATTATTATTGTTTAACTAGTTTTATTCCGTCTAATTAATGACATAATCAATCTGTTAGATAACCCGCTCAATATGTGCGTTGTGGTACAGTAGATATCAGTTCGGAACGAGAAATCGGAGAGCCGAGTTCGAATTCCAGTTGAATTCCTTGCATTTACTTACGCGCAAATACCATTCAGTCAGTTAAGTGCCATACGTAATACACGCTTGGGCGATCATGTCTCGAAACAGACATGACTGACTGGGCAGAAGATTATCCCGCAGTAGGTTGCCATTCCTTTCTGCGGTAGATTGGTTGCCAGCCAAGGCTATAGAACCCAATCTGTCCTGTTATTTAACCCATATCTGGGAGAAAGAGACGGATTAATACCTTTCCTAAGGGTATTTGCGCGTAAGATATCCACTGCGCCACAACGCACATCCAAATTCCATTGGAAAAGGTATTAATGCGTCTCTGCCCTCCAGTTGTGTATTAGATAATATGACAGATTGGATTCTCTAGCCTTGGCTGACAACCAGTCTGCCACAGAAAGTAATGGCAACCTACTGCGGGACAATCTTCTGCTCAGTCAGTCATGTCTCGAAAGAGACATGATCGCCCAAGTGTGCATCACGTATGGCACTTAACTGGTTGACTGATCTGAGTAGAGGAAACAATAACAGTGGACTTAAGAAAGTTATTTTCGTAAAAACTGTTATAAGTTTTTTTTTAAATACTATGCATTTCACGCCATAGTAATGATAACAATTTCGCCATTTAATGCAAAATGATTCTATATAAGAAAACGTCTAATCTCAGTATTAGCATTAATATTACTGAGGCCTTTTCCGTATGAAAAAGCATGATTAATTTTTTTTCAGTTTTTGCAAAGAAAGGAATCAAGGGAAACAACTCAATTTATAAGAGAAAATAAATGTACCCCTCTAAATGAGCTAATATGTAAAAAAATGAGGTATCAGTCTAAATGAGCGAATTTGTAAAAAAATGAGGTATCAGTCTAAATGAGCGAATTTGTAAAAAAAAATGAGGTATCAGTCTAAATGAGCGAATTTGTAACAAAAAATGAGGTACCAGTCTAAATGAGCGAATTTATAAAAAAAATGAGGTAACAGCCTAAATGAGCGAATTTGTAAAAAAAAATGAGGTAACAGCCTAAATGAGCGAATTTGTAAAAAAAAATGAGGTATCAGCCTAAATGAGCGAATTTGTAAAAAAAAATGAGGTATCAGTCTAAATGAGCGAATTTGTAAAAAAAAATGAGGTATCAGTCTAAATGAGCGAATTTGTAAAAAAAAAATGAGGTATCAGTCTAAATGAGCGAATTTATTTAAAAAATGAGGTATCAGTCTAAATGAGCGAATTTGTAAAACGATAATGAGGTACCAGACTAAATGTGCGAATTTGTAAAAAAAATGAGGTATCAGTCTAAATGAGCGAATTTGTAAAAAAAAAAATGAGGTATCAGTCTAAATGAGCGAAATTATAAAAAAAATGAGGTATCAGTCGAAATGAGCGAATTTATAAAAAAATGAGGTATCAGTCTAAATGAGCGAAATTATAAAAAAAAATGAGGTATCAGTCTAAATGAGCGAATTTATAAAAAAATGAGGTATCAGTCTAAATGAGCGAATTTGTAAAAAAAAAGAAAAAATGAGATATCAGTCTAAATGAGCGAATTTGTAAAAAAAATGAGGTATCAGTCTAAATGAGCGAAATTGTAAAAAAATAGGTATCAGTAAAGGTTTATCAGTCTAAATGAGCAATTTATAAAAAAAATGAGGTATCAGTATAAAAATGAGCGAATTTGTAAAAAAAAGAAAGAGCGAGATATCAGTCTAAATGAGCGAATTTGTAAAATGATGTATCATTCTAAATGAGCGAATTTGTAAAAAAAATGAGGTATCATTCTAAATGAGCGAAATTGTAAAAAAAAAGAGGTATCAATCTAAATGAGCGAATTTATAAAAATAAATGAGGTATCAGTCTAAATAAGCGAATTTGTACAAAAAATGTGGTATCAGTCTGAGTGAGCGAATTTGTAAAAAAAAATGAGGTATCAGTCGAAATGAGCGAATTTGTAAGAAATACAAGGTATCAGTCTAAATAAGCGAATTTGTACAAAAATGTGGTTTCAGTCTAAATGAACGAATTTGCAAAAAAAATGAGGTGTCAGTCTAAATGAGCGAATTTGTAAAAAAAAAATGAGGTATCAGTTAAAATGAGCGAATTTGTAAAAAAATGAGGTATCAGTCTAAATGAGCGAATTTGTACAAAAAATGAGGTATCAGTCTAAATGAGCGAATTTTTTTTAAAAAATGCAGTATCAGTCTAAATGAGCGAATTCATAAAAAAATGAGGTCTAAATGGAGGAATGTATTAAATGGAATAAAGTAACCGCCAAAATTTAATATCCCTTTAAATGAAAGAGCTTATAAAATAAAATCTGGTAACCCTCTAATTGAGTGAATTTCTAAAATAAAATGAAGTATCCCTCTAAATGAACGAGTTTATTAAAGAAAATGAGGTATCCCACCAAATGAGTTAATTTATAAAATAAAATGAATCATCTTTCTAAATTTGGGAATTTATTAAATGAAATGAATTATACATTAAAATGCGTGAGTTTATAAATGAAGAGAAGGTATCACTCGAAATGAGTGAATTTAGAAAATGGATGATATCCCTCTAATTGGATGTATTTGTAAAATAAAATGACGTATCCTTTTACATGTGTGAGTTCATAACTGTTGTATCCCGGGAGGGGATAAACAGAGAAAGAATAGTGCAAGAAATAACTCTTAACACTGAGGATATATAAGTAGAGATTTATTATACCTCAGTACAATAAACCAAATACAAGTAAACTCAACGAACAGTTAACACGAATAACAATTAAGAAGGTAATGTCTCTGTATAGGACGTATGCGTCCGTCTTGAGAAGAAAGTTTCCGTCTAGTGACGTCTAACTCTCATCTAAGGCCGATGGCTCTCGACGTCTCTCGTATAATGACGAATAATCTCGATCACTCCCGAGTAATGACGAAGACTCTAGTATAGTCACGAACACTCTCAATCTCTCTCGAGTGCTCTCTGTAGTTCTTTCCCGTCTAGGTCTTTTATAACCCGGGCCATACCTATTCTTGGGTTAGACAGGATATTCCTCCACAACAATACTATAAAATAAAGTAACCTTCTAAAAGAGTAAGCTCAAAATAGGAAATGAAATATCCCTCTAAATGAGTAAGTTTATGACAGAAAATGGGGTAGCCTCTCAATGAGTGAATTCCTAAAGAAATGAGGTATCCCTCTAAATGTGTGAGTTTATAAAAAAATTATGTATTCCACTGAGTAAATTTATAAATTGAGATGACGTCTTCTTCTTTATGATCCGTGTCCATTCAAGACGTAGACGATCATGGACTTCCACTTGGTTCCGTCTTTTGTCGCTCTCAATATTTTTCCTTTTAGTATCTCTCCCAAACCCCTCTCCGTCATCCATTTGCTCAGACCTAACAAGTACGTCACGCGCTGCTTTCCGCCGTCTTACTTTCCTTCTATCCTCATCTGTCCCTTTCTGGTGTTTTGTATGAGTTTTCTTCTCGATTGCATCCTCTCCAACACTTTATCGTTGCTCATGTGCTCAGTCCATTGTATCCTCAGTGTCCTACCACATTTCTGCTGCCCCAAGACGCCATCCTCGATAAGATCGTCCAACATTCACATTCACAGATATCACACAGCAATCCAGCACTCTTCTTGTTTCCAATGAGATTTTCCTGTCTCTAAGTACTCTAGTTTGATTTGAAATGCGTCCTTGACTATGCCGATGCGTCTTTAAATCTCAATACTACTCTTTCAATCCTCTGTCTTTAAACTTATTTGTTTGTTCTATTTGAGTTTTTCCGACTTGTAGTTTGCATATTGGGCTCTTCTTTTTGCTGGTGAGCATAGATTTAATTTTCTTGAAGTTTATGCTCAGTCCTTTTTTCTCGCTTTCTTTTGCTAACTTCAGTAGATGGCCCTGCATTTTCTTTTCCGTGTCTGCTATCAGCACCATGTCATCTTACAGTGTTGAGATTATGGTCACCAATGACCATAATCCCGGCAAGGATTCTATTTCTCTCAGAATTGTTTCGCTGTATAACTTGAATAGATCCGGTGAAAAAAAAAACACATCCTTGTCTTACTCCCCTTTTATTTTTGTGTATCTGCTGAACTCACTTCCTATCCGTGTGCAGGCGGTTTGTTGACAATATAGATTCTTTATTGTTCTAACGTCTTTTCCGAAAATGTCGAGGTTGTTGAGCATCACTATCAAGTCTATATGACGTACTTTGTCAGACGCCTTTGCATATTATATTAGGTTGTCCCAAAAGTTCGTAAACACTTGCCAAAAATTGAAATTTTACTCGCCAAGTAATCCAAGGTTACCAGAAAACACCTGCAAAAAATTGAAATTTTACTCGCAAAAAACAACAAAAATTATTGCTCAAAATAAAGACCATTATTTTCCAAGACCGGGTACTTTTGCTTCAACTTTTCGTAGACCCGCTCAAGTTGCTGACAGTAAAGTTCGGCACTGATGGCACGACCATTCGGAACCAACTCAAAATGCACGATTCCTTCAAAGTTCCCCCAAACGCACAACATGACTTTCTTGGCGAATCGATCTTGTTTTGGAACCGACGGTGTCTCTTGCCCTTTCTGAACCCATCGCTTGTCTCTATTGTGCTGGAACAGATAGACCCGTTTCGCAAGTGTTTACAAACTTTTGGGACAACTTAATATAAAGCACGGATAAAGGTCCTTCTGCATTTGTATTGCTCTTTTATATAACGAAGGAACATTGTTCTTGTCCTATCTCGGAGCCGATTTCGCTGCGCGCTCCGTTCATCAGAATCCGGATGATGAGTTTTTTTATGTGGCTTATTAAACTGATTGTTTGGTAGAGTTCACATTCTTTTGCACCTGACTTATTGGTGAATATATAAAATAATATGTTGTATCTCACTAAATGAATGAATTCAGAAAATAAAATGACGTATACCAGAAAATTAGTAAGTTTATGAAAGAAATGAAGTATCCCTCAAAATGAGTGAATCTATAAAAGTGAGGTATCCCTCTAAGCGAGGGAATATATAAAAGAAAATGAGGTATCCCTGGAAATATAAATCTACCATTCGTCTGCGCATTGAATTGTTACTACATCTGGTTAGGTGCTCTTGCTTTTCATCTTGAGGTTCCTGATAAAATCCATCGGGGATCTGCAATATAATCAATCCTGACTTCACTTTCTCACCAACATGACGGGGCTTCTCTCTGCCTTTTCTAAAAGTATTTTCACGGCAACTGCTCTGACGTGCTTTTTTCTCTTGGTTCCCCGACTACGTGTATTTACCTGTGTCACTGGATTGGCATCAAGGTCCCACCCTTTTATCGACGAAATAGTTAGATGTAACTATCTCTTCTACTTTAACAGTTTCTTTTCTCACACTTCCCGTTTGTGTAACTTACTTCCATTTCCTTACTACCCTGATTGCTACAATCTTCAGAAGTTTAAATGCAATGTCAGTTGTCATTTTTATTTACTTGATTCCCGTCCAGCTCTTATTTTTTTCTTCGAAATCCCCTGTGCCTTTCTTATTCTCTCACTGTAACCTCCCTGTGCACCAGTGGCATTTCTGCTTTGCTTGGGGAGAAATGATTATAAGCAAAAAGGGAATTTAAAAAATAAAATGAAGTTTCCCTCTAAATGAGGGAGTTTATAAAATATTATAAAGTATTCCTCTAAACGGGTAGATATATAAAATAAAATGATGTATCTCTCTAAATGAGAGACTCTCTAAAATAAAATAAATTATCCTTCTAATTATTAAATAAATTGAGGTATTCCGCTAAATGGGTGAATTTATAAAAGAAAAAAATGTTGTGAAAGGTATGCTGGAAATATTTGTATCATATACTTTTAGTTTTATTAGAAAAAGTCTACTTTGAATTCTCGTAAAGACATAATAGTTATTGTTTTATCTAAAAATGATTGTCCTTTCAAGATATTTAATTCAGTTGTTTCAATAATGAACTTTTCACAATTCAGTTAGTAATAGTAACAACAGGTTGCGTGTCTCGAGTATAAAGTTCATTCAATATTTACCCACAAAAGTAATATATGACAGAAGGGGCATAACTCAGTACCAGAAAGCGCTCACTTATCATTCGTGTTAGTTTTAATAATTATATTGTATTTTATCAAACAATTATATTATATCGTCTTTTACATTTCCAAGTATTAAACAATCGATTAATGTTGATTGACATACAAGATTTTTTAAAAAATGTCGTTGTCGCCATCGTCTTCAGAGCTGGAGACTCAAAGCAAATACGGGTGATTTCTCATTCTCAAAATCTTTGTTAATATCACTGTTTTATCAATCTTCTATAACACTTCACTCTCCTTTGCTAACTTAAAGTGTTGCAGGTCTTCTAAGCTCATCCTTTTTCTCCTTTAATTTCATTTTATAAATGTGTGCACTATAATTGTTTTTCCAGTGTCTATAGAATGAATGTTATTTTTATATTTGTTATCGATGACAATGAAACATTTCTCTTATATTTGCTACTGTCCGTTTCCAAAGTTGTAAATATTACTGTCTAATTCCGATATTAACATTAAGTTTTTCTTTCATTTTGATTTCTTGAAGGCAATATACAATGTTTAAAAAATTTCATCTAAGAAGTTGCCAACTTTTAACGTTTGATAACCGGAGAAATCATTAACTATTCCACCATAATATCATCAATAATGAATAATTTAAGAAATAAAAATGGCCACCTTTTGTGGCTTAACAATTCATGGGAGGTAACTCTGTTATAACTGTTTGCTTATTTCCCTTGGATTATTAGATTCATTTTGATGTTCATATTCTGTTCATCTATAAAACCTTTATCTTTCCATTTTAATTTATTTTTGTTCTTTATTTCTTTTTTTTTCTTTCTTTACATAAATAGCCACATTCTAGTATTCATTTTGTATTGGCAGCTTAACAGCCCCAACCCCAAAAGAAATACCTTGCTGCTTCTGATGTCTACACTGTCAAAAAATTTAAAATGCTATTTAGATATTTTATACAATGCATTTTAAAGGATTTCAATGTTTCAAATCTGAGCATATCATCAAAATCAAAAATTCAGTCAGCCAGTTAAGTGCCATACGTGATACACGCTTGGGCGATCATGTCTCGAAAGAGTTATAACTGACTGGACAGAAGATTATCCCGAAGTAGGTTGCCATTACTTTTTTCGGTAGACTGGTTGTCAACTAAGGTTATAGAAGCCAATCTTACTAGTTATTTAACCCATAGCTGGAGGGAGAAGAGACGGATTAATACCTTTCCGAAGGGTATTTGCGCGTAAGTGAATGCAACAAATTCAACTGGAATTCGAACGGCTCTCCGGTTTGTCATTCCGAGACGATATCCATTGCACCATAACGCATATCCCATTAAATAAGTACAGAAGTTTAAACATCTGGGTAGTAGATCGGGGATACTAGAATCAAGCAGGTACAAAAATTTAAATACCTGGGAAGTGTTGTAACAGAAGACAGAAAGTGCGACACAGAGATCCGAAGGCGAATTGGCATGGCGAAGGAAGCATTCCAGAAGATGAGTAAAGTGTTAAGAAAGAGGACAATTTCGCTAGAAACAAGGGAGAGAGTACGTGCTGTCCGTCCTTCAATATGGCAGTGAATTCTGGACAATACCATCAAAGATGAAGGAAAAACTTGAAGCAACTGAAATGTGGTTCTACAGAAGGATGCTGCGAATATCATGGATTGAGCATGTGAGCAATGATGAGGTCTTGGAAATGATGGAAACAAAAAGGAAATTAACACTGAGTATCAGGAAGAGACAGCTGAAGTTCCTGGGATACGCAATGAGGGAAGAGGGCTTAGAGAATCTGATACTATATACTGATACAGATAGAGAGGAAAAGAGACAGGGGAAAGCAACAGATAACATATTTGAAGGACCTAATCAGGTGGATGACGGAACGAGGATTGCATGGTGTAACAGGAGAAGGCGTGATAAGAGCCACCAGGAATAGGGAAACATGGAAAGCCATGATCGCCTACGACTTGAAGGGACAGAGCAAATAGAAGAAGAAGAAGTGTTTTAACAGAAGATGGGAAATGCGACACCGACATTCAGTGGCACATTAGATTAGGGAAATATGTATTTCAAAATGCTAAGCTACGTAATAAGAAGCTGGAAAATGTTGTTAAAAAAATGCTGAACTCTTATGTAATATCAATATTCTTCTGTGGAAGTGAACACCAGACAATCTCTTAGCAAACGGAGAATAAACTGGAGTCAGCAGATACGTTGTTCTACAGAAGAACGCTGAGAATACTAGGGATGGAATGCACAAGCAATAAAGAAGTCTTAAGAAAAATGGAAGCAAAAAGAATATTTATACACAAAATCAGAAAGCGACATCTGACTTTTTATGCATGATGAGAAAAGACGACTCGGATAATTTGACACACACAAGATATATCGTAAGCGAAAAAGGACAGGGCAAGGCAGCGGGTTACCTACCTAACAAGCTTATGTGAATGGTTGGCTAATAGACAAACATTACTAAGGAATAGGAAGTTGTGGAGAGCTATAATCGTCCACGCAATGGCATATAGAAGAATAAGGATTCCTTAAGATTTTTTTCTGTTTTGCCTTAAATATCTAACTCTACCGCTTTTTATGCAAACTGGGCTGTGCTGTCTAAATAATTGATTATAAGAAATTAGTAAATAGAATCAACTACAAATTTCCCAAAATTTCATTCAATACAAGCCTTGAGAGACTCTCAGGGTAAAGGCTTATAGTCGAAACACTGATGATGAATGAGTTGCGCCATTTGAATGGAAGAGAAAAGTGAAGGTTATTAGGACAAGGAGGCGAGATAATGATTGACTTGAAGAGTTCCAGATTGTAGCGTTCGGGTAGTCGCTCATGCTTGAGTCAGTTCCACAAAGGAGCCGTTCTTAAGAAAAAAACAACTCAGTGGCACTTTTTGCCTTATTTTTGATCTTCTTCATGTGCCGTGTCCTTTTAAGACGCAGGCAATCATGGACTTCCACTCGGTTCTGTCTCTTGTCGCTTTCAATATTTTTTGTTTTGGTATCTCTAATCTCCGCCATCCATTTGCTCAGACCTAACAAGTACGTCTCGCGCTGCTCTCCTTTCCTTTATTCGACCTGTGGGTATTAAGTTCTTCAGGCCCTCCTTCCTCATTACGTCCCCCAGGAACCTCACAGTGCAAATGATTGTGATTCGACTCAGTGAGAGTTGCATGGCGTGTCCTAATGGTAGTTGATCTCGAACATTAATTCCAATCAGTGGTTAAAGTGGGCAAGAAGTGGCTTGTAAATTTAAAACAACCCCAAAACGAAACTGGTATCTGTTGATCATCTTTGGAGAACTAGTTTTGCATGGCTGATGCTAACATTCAGGAGAACAACTTATTGCGCCTGTTTAATCTCATATTTTCCTCTAACACTAAGTGGAATGATTATATTTAATCAGGTCAAACAACCCTGCACATATATAAATCCTGAAACAATCCTGCACATATAAAAATCTACCATCCGCCCATGTATTGAATACTGCAGCCATATCTGGTCGGGTGCTACTGCTATCTACCTAGGTGTCCTTGATAAAATCCAACGGAGAATCTGTAATGTGATAGCTCCCGACATGGCAGCTCAGATACAGTCACTTTCTCACCGGCACAATGTGGCTTCACTGTGTCTCTTCTACAAATACTTTCACGGCTTCTGCTCCGATAAACTTAGCTCACTGGTGCCCCCTATATATAAATTTACTCGAGCCACAAGATTAGCAACTAGGTCCCACCCTTTTACTGTTAAACTAACAAATTGTAAACGCAAATTCTACTCCATCAGTTTCTTTTCTCGCACTTCCCGCTTGTGGAATTCCCTTCTTCAAGAATTTAAATGTAAAGTCAATAGTAATCTCCTGTCTAACGAACCTGCATCCTCTCTCTCAAGCTCCTTTCTTCTTCCACTTCACTCTCATCAGTATTCTCATCCTTCTCTTACCCACTTCCTGACACCTCCTATAACCTGTCACTCTTTCTCATAACTTTCCTCCTATGTAACCCCTGCAAAACAGTAGCAGTAAACTGCCTTGTTTGGGGCGATATGATTATAGATAGATAGATAGATAGATAGATAGATAGATAGATAGATAGATAGATAGATAGATAGATAGATAGAATCTCCAAGAATTTAAATATAAAGTCATCTCCTATCTTACTAACCTGCATCTTCTCTCTCTCTCTCTCTCTCATGCTCCTTCCACTTCACTCTCATCTGTATTTTCATCCTTCTCTTACTCACTTCCTGACACCCCTATAACCTGTCACTCTTTCTCATAACCTTCCTCCTATGTGACCCCCCCCCTGAAAAACAGTGGCAATAAAATGCCTTGCTTGGGGCGACACGATTATAAAAAAAAGGTCTGTTGCTAAGTTAAGCTGGTTTATCTCTGGATAAAATGGACTCATTAGCATAAATTTGCATATAAAAATCAGGGTGACTTTTTAACAATTAAAAAGAATGCGTTTTTGTCAAAGACGGTAGTTAGTCGTTCTGCTCGGCTATTAAAAAGGATGATGTTTTGGTTTTCAAATTTCCATATAAATGGTTTAAGCGATGGAAAGACAATCAACTGTCCAACAACTTTTTGATTTTTCACCCGTAAACAAGAAAAAAAATTGAAAAATTACTAAAATAAAGTAATAATAACATAAAATACTTCGTCAAATATATTTTAAAAGTTAAGACTGTTACTACTAAAATACTAAAAGCACATTTATATGTCCAGCAGCTGTAATGTGGCCATAAAAGTTTGGTAAAAAACTGACCAGTTCTCGTCAATAGGAAGAAATGTCGTTTTACATGACAAGGTCGCATAAAGCAAAACTAACACGGAAAAAATTTTTGGAACACGGTTGGTCTGTTCTACTTCCACCATCCAAATCGCCCGCTATAATCGCATGACCTTGAACCAACCAATTGTTATTTTTATATCACTTCAAAATGCTTTGATGTGAGAAATACTCTGTAATGAAACTCTTTCACGTTAAAAAATTACTAAAAAAAAGATCGAACTTGTGCCTTATAAGAGATAATAAATTATTGTAAATAATCACTAATTTAACAAAATCTAATTTTTGATGGGATGGGCATTGTGGTGCAGTATGGGATGGGATGGGCATTGTGGTGCAGTAGATATCAACGTGGAACGAGAAATCGGGGCGCCGAGTTCAAACTCCAGTTGAATTCCTTGCATTCATTTACGCACAAATACTCTTGGGAAAGGTATTATTAGTCGGTCTCTTTCCTCCAGTTATGGGTTAAATAATAGAACAGAATGGGTTCTATAGCCTTGGTCGGCAACCAGTCTACCGCAGAAAGCAATGGCAACCTACTGCGGGATAATCTTCTGCCCAGTCAGTCATGTCTCTTTCGAGACATGATCGCCCAAGCGTGCATGATGTACGGCACTTAACTGACTGAATTTTTTATGAATACAGTTTTATAAACGAAAGCAGGAATTGTTTATGATCCAACCTTATATTTGTTTTGGGGTTACACCGCCTCCTTCACTACATGATCTTTTGAAAACCAAGGAAAATTTATTCGCAAGTCAATTCCAGAGTTTAAATTATTTTCAAAGCCATCCTAGTAGAAGAAACTCTTACCTCTATTGCCAGCTTGATAGAGATGTCCCGGTTTTATTCCACCAAGCAAATCGGGAAGGACATCACTGTCAATCACATTCTGTGCTGGTGTCAATTGGCCGGACGCGGGACTTGAGCTTTTTAACGAATGAGCAACCAATACGTTCTCCAGTCCTTTCTCCACAGACATAGTGGAAGATGACTGACGACTTTTATTGTCTGTACTGACCCCTATGTTTGACGGACCCGTTTCGCTCTCCGCTTGGCCTGAAAGAAATTTATATGATTAGAAGTGAGTCACATAACAAAACATCATCCGAATTCGGATGAATAGAGCGCACAGCTGAACCAGGCCAGAGGTAAGACAAGAACAGTGCGTTTTCGTCAAAAATACAGGAACAAGGAACGCGATATTTAGAATGCTATCAGTAAAGGCAATAAAATGAAGAAGGGTGTTTACCTGTCATTCATGAACTACGTGAAGTCATTCGAAAAAGTAGGCCGAAAAAAACTTGACAGAGATGCTCGCAACCTTGACATCTTCGAGAAAGACATTAGAATAATCAAGAACCTGTACTGGCAGCAAACCTGCATACGGGCAGGAAATGAGTTCAACAGAAATCAGTCAGTTAAGTGCCATACGTGATACACGCTTGGGCGATCATATCTCGAAAGAGACATGATTGACTGGGCAGAAGATTACCCCGCAGTAGGTTACCATTGCTTTCTGCGGTAGACTGGTTGCCGACCAAGGCTATAGAACCCAATCTGTCCTGTTATTTAACCCAAAACTGGAAGGAAGAGACGGATTAATACCTTTCCCAAGGGTATTTGCGTGCAAGTGAATGCAGTGAATTTGACTGGAATTCGAACTCGGCTCCCCGATTTCTCGTTCCGAGCCGATATCCAATGCACCACAACGCACATTCATAGAAATACAAATATAGAAAATAGTGTAAGACAAGGCTGTGTCTTCTCGCCAGATCTATTCAACCCATACAGCGAGACAATTTTGAGAGCTCTAGAAGTCCTGTCATGTTTCATTATTTGCAGCCACAATCTGAGCAATATATGATACGCATATGATACAATGCTGATAACAGACACGGAAAGGAAACTACAAGACCTCCAACAAAGGTAACTAAAGAAAGCGGAAAGAAAGGACTACATATAACCTCCAAAAAAACTGAATGCATAGTCATCAGTAAAAAGAGAAGCCCTAAATGCCAACTACAGATCGGAGATACTAAAATCAAACAGGTACAGAAATTTAAATAACTGGCAAGTGTTCTAACAGAAAGTGCGACACTGAGAACCAAAAACGTATTGGTATGGCATACATTCTAGAAGCTGAGTAGAATACTGTGAGACAGGAAAATTTCGCTTGAAACAAAGCTGTTACTTAATCTCCAATGAGAACGAACAGTCACTTCCCCCTTTTTTAATAATATCACTCATGGCTCATGACTCTCCACACATTCCATTTATTAAATCATTATCATCAGTCACTTCCTCCTGTTGTTGCAGATTGCACATCAACGTGAGATATTATTCTCATGTTAATTTTTTGAGTCTAGCTCAAGGCATATTGGAAGAGAGCGCTTAAAGATTTTCCCGCAGTAGATTGCTAGTTCTTTCTGCGGTTGCCAACCAAAGCTATATAACCCAGTCTGTTCTACTATTAACCCTCTACAAGGTACTCTTGAATTCAAAGTTTCCTTCTCCTATACCGGTTGGCACCCAAGGCAATAGAACCCGGTCTGTGCTGCTATTTTCCCATAACTAGGGAAGAAGTGAAAGATTGATACTTTTTCCAATGATATTAGCACGTAAGTGATTGTAATGAACTCAACTGGAATTCGAACTCAGCTCTCCGATTCCTTAATCCAAGCCGCTATCCACCGTGCCTCTTTTTATTTACTGTCTATGAATTGGCATGTAATATCTTAAAAGAGTAAGTGGAGTGGTTTCCCGTTTCCTTCTACAAGGTTTTGAGTTTTCTTTCTCTTATCTTGGTTGTCACCCAAGCCACGACACAAAGCGTTAATAAGTTTTAAAACATCATATAATAATCCTGCTTGTTCCTTCCATAGTTAGTTACTGACTTAGTTACTTAGTTCCTCCGTCCGTTACGCCACTGAAGAAACATAACACACTTACTCTTTACACGAGCTTTTCCTTCCCCTCTATCTTTTTATAATTTATAAACGCTACTCTCCTCCGCCTCTCTGTCACCTTTACCAAACGGAAGTGTAGTAAAGAGTGAGAGAGTAGGAGGAGAGAGCCTATAGCATTACCGTAGCAGTAACAGCTTAAGCTGGTAGTTATAGCAGTAATTGTGTGTGTATACGTGTGTGTACTGCAAAATAGGCAAGTTTGTTGTATCCCGCGACCTAATAACGAAATTTCTGGCCTCTACACCCTTGGCCATTACTCAGTTGGTCTTTTCTGTTTACAATAGACACAGGAGCCGTGATTTTTCAGTAATAAAAAAAAACCATTTTCTCTTTCAAAATCTCTCACAAAATAGCGTACAGTATTTTGGTTATGGTCTGTGCACAGGCCGCTTAATATAATATAAGATTACAGTAAAGTAGCTTCTATGGACATGACTTTTATAGATATTTTAACCCTCTAGGGCCATTCGTATCACATTTGATACAGTATGAAAACAAGCCTTGAAAGAAATATTTTCCTGAAAAATTTTTTAAGAGAAATATTTTATAAATTTCAAATGAAAGCAGTACTGACTGCTCAGTCAATGAATACCAAATGTTTCCTTATAGGGAAATACCAAATGTTTCCTTATAGGGAGATACTGTATATCAAATATGATACGAATGGCCCTAGAGGGTTAATAAAATGACACTCTGTGTTATCGTTATTTTATTATCCAATACCTTTATGTTTATTAGTAGTACGACGAAGTAAAATTGTTCCAGGAAATCATAATTCCGTGGAAATTGCATGGGTTCCGCTAGTAATTGATAAATAAGTGAAGCCAACTAAGACAACAACATTACTAAAATCAGCTCGAATTCTGAGGAGAGAGATCGGTGTGTTGAATAAACGATGTCATTTTATCTGTGTGGAAGTCACTAGATACTACTTTAGTAAAGAAAAGAAATCTGCTTTCCATCGGTATGACTGATGCTAGCCTCCAGAAATGCGACTCGTTACGCCTTCTCGGACTCGTTTTCCACTGACATGAAGTGAAAATATTATATCGAACTAAATGCTAGGTCTACTGTCAGGAAAGGTGGTTCACTGTGTCGTGTTAGGCAGTTTTTCTCGCCAGAATTCTAGCTTACATATTTACAAGTTTACGATTCGTCCATGGTTATAATATTGCTGCCACATATGGTCTGGTGCTCCTGCTACATATTTAGAGATTATTTATTAAATTCAGAAAATAATCTGCAATGTTACTGATCCTGACCTGGCATCTGGACTTCAGTCCCTTTCCCACCGCTGTAATGTAGCTTCCCTATGCCTTTTCTATAAATACTTTCATGGTAATTCTTTTGATGAATTCTCTCATGTGGTTCATAGAGACTTTGGGGTATTATGGTGGCTTTAGTAAAAATGGTAAGTAAGAATGTGTTGTTTTAGTGTAAGTAATATTTGTAGTATATTTTGGTCAGTAATTATGGTTAGCTGAGTTTAAAATAAGATTGATTGAAGACCAGCCTTCCTCTAATTCTCCTTTTTGACCTTGTGTCGTTGTGGTGCAGTTGATATCGGCTCAGAATGAGAAATCTAAGAGCCGAGTTAGAATTCCAATTAAATTCGTTACATTCACTTATGCGCAAATATCCATGGGAAAATATTAATCTGTCTCTACTTCCTCCAGCTATGGGTTAAATAGCAGAACAGATTGGTGGTAACCAGTCTACCGCAGAAAGTAATGGCAACCTACTGCGGGAAAATCATGTGCATAAGTCATGTCTAGAAAGAGACATGATCGCCCAACTGTGTATCACGTATGGCACTTAACTGACTGGATGCCACATTTTGTATTTTCAAACTAAATTTCAATCTCCTCTGTAGTACCTAGACACTATGAATTTAAGCGCATTACTAAATTGGCAGCAAGATATCAAGCTTCAACAGTTGAAATAGCTAGATATAACCGTAAGTTCTATGCTAACCTTTTCTTCTCTAGCACTTCTTCTCTTTTCTTCTCTTCTTTAAATTTTAAACGTTACGTCAATCGTTATTTGCTGTCTCCTTAAATTCTGTTTTTTTATTGTTCTTGCACAATTGTTTTTTTTTTGTTTTTTTTTTCATACTCAGAAAAACTCTGTGTCATAGTAGCTCTGTTCACTTGCCTGGGATAAAATGAATAAAATATATTATATTCAATTGCATTATCGATCTTGTGCAAGATTGCAGGGTAAAACTTCCTAAATATCTACTCTGGTATATATATATATATATATATATATATATATATATATATATATATATATAAAACATAGTGATGATCCACGTATACTGTCTTAATATGTATAGGAAAAACTACTAAAGAGTTGTAAGTTTAAAAATGTATTTTTGGACAGTATTTGTTTATTTCTGTTATTATATATATATATATATATATGTGTGTGTGTGTGTGTGTGTGTGTGTATGTATGTGTGTGTGTGAAAAGTGTATGGTGTATGTATATAATTATAAATATCAATATATTTATGTGTGTGTGTGTGTGTGTGAAAAGTGTATGTATATGATTATACATATCAATATATTTATATATATGCAATTTGTTATATATATTATATTATTTATAGATTATATATGCGTGGTACTTATTTGAAAGCGCTCAATATCGGTGATAGAGCTGACAAACTCACACGTATCTATATATATATATATATATATATATATATATATATATATATATATACCTACATCTAACCTGCTAATTATTGATGTTTTTCTAACACCTTGAAGCTTATTAGTACAATCTTCTTGCTAATTATTTTTCTGAAAAATTCACAGTAATCCTACTCAATAAATTATTGGAAAATTTTGGCAAGGCTTCATTGAAATATCTTGCTTGTTTTCTCCTCTTTTTTTTTTATTATATCACTCCAAGCAAGTGGGGACCATCACTGGTGAGCGGGGGTTACAAAGAGGTACAGAGGGAAGAAGGGAGAGAGATTAAGAAAGAATAAAAAGATGGCATTCAGGGAGATAGAAGATGGGAATTGACGTTGCATTTAAACTTTTGGAGGTTGTAGCTATCGGGAAAGCAAGTGAAGTGCAGGAAGTTCCACAGGCCGGAAGTACGAGAAAATAAACTGTGAGAGCAGAAGAGACGGAAAAAGGTGAGGCCTAGATGCCAATTTAATCAGTCAGTCAGTTAAGTGCCATACGTGATACACGCTTGGGCGATCATGTCTCGAAAGAGACATGACTGACTAGGCAGAAGATTATCCCGCAGTAGGTTGCCATTGCTTTCTGCGGTAGACTGGTTGCCAGCCAAGGCTATAGAACCCAATATGTCCTGTTATTTAACCCATAACTGGAAGGAAGAGACGGATTAATACCTTTCCGAAGGGTATTTGCGCGTAAGTGAATGCAAGGAATTCAGCTGGAATTCGAACTCGGCTCCCCGATTCCTCGTTCCGAATCGATATCCACTGCACCACAACACACAACCCTGCACCACAACACACATCCAGCCAATTTAATAGATCGCCTAAATACACGTGGTCGGGGCACCAGGAAAAAAAAGCTCGTCAGAGCAGCTACCATAAAAATATTTTTAGAAAAGACAGAGGAAGTCCCATCACGTCGGTGAGAAAGTGACTGAAGTCGAGATGCCAGGTCAGGATCGATTACATAGCAGATGCTTCTTTGAATTTTGTTGAGAACCTCCAGATGAATAGCGACAAGATATTGGTGAGGCTATAGGAAGATGGTTAAGGTTATTTTTTAATCGGCCTTGTGTCATGCATAACCAAACTCCCTACAACTTACAGATGATTCGCTATCATCAGAAAGTTTTCAGCGGGGTGGAGATTGGAATGTGTGGAAGAATAAAAATATACATTTTGCATGCAAAAATAGAAATTTATTGATAGAAAAGAATGACATGAATTGGTAAAAGTTAATGTTCAATTAGAAACATGATTAAGAAATTAACGGTAGAGATCGTAGTAATAATTTGTTTGAAAGAGTTTATGCGTACGTATGTGTCCTGGATGTGCGTTGTGGTGCAGTGGATATCGGCTCGGAACGACAAATCGGTGAGCCGAGTTCGAATTCCAGTTGAATTCATTGCATTCACTGACGCGCAAATACCCTTGGGAAAGGTACTAATCCGTTTCTTCCCTCTAGTTATGGGTTAAATAACAGGACAGATTGGGTTCTATAGCCTTGGCTAGCAACCAATCTACTGCAGAAAGTAATGGCAACCTACTGCGGGATAATCATAAGCCCAGTCAGTCATGTCTCTTTCGAGACATGATCGCCCAAACGTGTATCACGTATGGCACTTAACTGATTGATTGATGTATGTATAAACGTTTGTTGGGTAGAAGTGCTATTGAAGTTTTCCGTGCGGTTTTCTAATAGACGGGTGAACGAAAAAGAAGAAGGGGGTAAGAGATGAACGAAGAAGAAGAAGGTGATGAAAGAGAAAGAGAAAGGCAATAATAATGCGATCGCTTAACGCTTGTTAAGTGTACCTGTTAACTACACTCATCTTATTTCTTTCTGACGAGGGTCAAACTTGGCTCGTCTTTTATTTCGTTTGGAAATTCAGTCCCGCATGTGATTCTGGGCTTTCCATTGAACGACAAACATTTTGCATCGAGGTGTGAAATTTCGTGAGTTTCGTGTGTGTTAAGCAAAGTTTATAAACTCCAGAAAATTCGTTTATTTCTAACAATGAGTCAGATTTGAATTTTAAATGTAGATCTTGTTTTGTTCACTACAATAGCAACAGTATTCAATGCACGGACGAATGGTAGATTTTTAGATGTGCAAGATAGATTCTTTTTCGTTGAAGCATTTTACGTAAAGACATTGATGGGCATTAAATTTTAGTTTTATTTATTTGAAGTCTGGTCATAGTTTAAAAGACTTGTTAATAATCATTTCATATCGACCCTGTTTATTACCCCAATCGCCGCTTATTAGATTTCTCTTTTTTTTACAATCCCACTATTTGTTATATCCACCCACCCCTACATTTATTACAACCACCTCTTTTATTTGGCACACAAGATTACTGTAGCTAGAAACAAGTTTCACCAATGATTTACAGTTACCTAACTTTAAACAGTTGAATTCGTTGCATTTACTTATGCACAAATACTCTTGGGAAAGATATTAATCAGTTGCTTCTTCCTCCTGCTATGGGTTAAATAGCAGGAGAGATTGGGTTCTGTAGCCTCGGTTGGCAACCAGTCTACCACAGAAAAAAGCAAGCTAATGCGAGAAAAATCTTCTGCGCAGCCAATCATGTTTCTTTCGAGACATGATCACCCAAGCGTGTATCACATATGGCACTTAACTGACTGACCTTTAAACACGCGAAATTTTAAATTTTTTTTTTTTTTTAATCATTTCACCCCGAGCAAGGCGGAAACGCCACTGATGTGCAGGGGGCTACATAAATGTAAAAAGATTAATTAGAAAAGAGTGAGGAGTACAAACTAGTTAGAAAGGAACAATAGAAAGCTGAGAAAGCAGGTGCGATGACAGATACATAGGTGGAGAGAAAGGGAAGGTTATACAGGGGTGGGGAGAGAGCTAGAGTCCAGTGTTTAGTAGATGAGCATTGACTTTGCATTTAAATTTCTGGAGGTTGTAGCCGTCAGGAAAGCAAGAATACGGGAGCGAGTTCCACAGGCGGGAAGTGCGAGAGAAGAAGCTGCAGGAGTAGGATTGTCGTCTGCATTTGGCTAACCTGACTGTGAATGGGTGGAACCCAGTTGCCAGTCTGGTTGCACGAGTAAACACCTGTTGAGGAGGCATCAGTGACTTACGTATTCGAATTTATAAATAAGGTTTTTTAATCATTTCACCCGAAGCAGAGCAACAAAGCCACTAAGACGAGGGTGATTGCTAATTTAAGAAAAAGAAGAAAACATCATTAAGGAGAGAGAACAATAAAAGAATAGGAATTAAGAAGACATAAGATAGCGATTCCCATTGCTTTTAAACCTTTGAAGATCAAAGTTGACTGGAAAATAAGAAACCGGAAGAGAAATCCACAGTCGAAAAGTGAGAGAGAAATAAGTGTTAGCATAGAACTTACAGTTACATCTAACCATTTCATCTGTAAAATGATGAGACCTTGTCACCAATTTAGTACTGCGCTTAAATTAATAGAGGAAAGTTCAAAGAATAATTACCATGAAAGTATTCATCGAAAATTCCCAAACGTGGGAAATAAACACTATTTCCAACACAATTACATACCCCATACCGTATTTAAACACGACGAAACTATTTTCTACCCAATAACAGACAATATTTACAAACATGGTCAAAATTCACAATACCGTTTAAATCAAAGTGTCTATTAGTTAAAAATTATGTGAAATATTGGACAAATCAGAGAAACTGAAACCCTATTTTTCTAGAGCCTACTTTCGGTGAAAAGAATTCTTATAAAAACCCACATTTTCACGGGCAGATATGCGACTGTTTTCAAGCCGTTCAAACACAAGGGTAGACATGGGTAGGTAGGTTTTTTCCTCCCCCTCCCCCAGCGCGTGGTAAAAGTAACATGCGCCAGTGTAAACGAAATTATCTCTAACGACAGCAGTGACGGTCAGTGAATATTCGCTTACGAAAGTATTTTCTCAACTATAGCTTTTCACTGTGTACGAACTATCTTAAGACTTTAACTCAACTAG
>JBBBDQ010000895.1:1190000-1515000 GCA_037127315.1 Ascarosepion bandense | reverse complement strand
TCATATCTATCTATCTAACTATCTATCTATCTCAGTCTGTTCATATCTATCTATCTATCTATCTATCTCACTCTGTTCATTGTCTATATATCTATCTATCTATCTATCTATCTATCTATCTCAATCTGTTCATTATCTATCTATCTATCTATCTATCTATCTATCTATTTATCTATCTATCTATCTATCTATCTATCTCAATCTGCTCATTATCTATCTATCTGTCTATCTATCTCAATCTGTTCATTATCTATCTATCTATGTATGTATCTATCTATCTATCTATCTATCTATCTATCTATCTATGTATCTTTCTATCTATCTATCTATCTATCTATCTATCTCAGTCTGTTCATATCTATCTATCTATCTATCTATCTATCTATCTATCTCAGTCTGTTCATATCTATCTATCTATCTATCTATCTATCTATCTATCTATCTATCTATCTATCTATCTATCTTAGTCTGTTCATGATCTATCTATCTGCAACTTTGTCCAAGTTAATTGAAACAAAATAAATAATGTCTTCCTAGGATCTTTCACACCATCCTTGATTGCGTATACGTCGTCTCTTGGCTCTTTTTTTTCCGGCCGCATTTTCTTTTACGTTTTGAACTGGTGGATCCAGTTTGTTTCCTCACCTTGATGTCACAACTGACAGTTGAAAGGCTGACGCCAATAATACCTGTGATCTCTTTGTAAGGCTTGCCAGTGTGTTCGTGCAGTGTTACAATTTTCGTATGCCTCCTTAGAGCAACGTCCATTGCAGACAATGGTCGTAGGATAACTAATCGACAGTCGAGACAATAGTACTCGGGCGTGATAAAAAAAACTGATGTAATCAAGGATGACGCAATATTTTTTCAAGACTAAACAAACTTTATCATACACCCCGAAAATAGATTCATATAACTGTACACCACTGCAAATTACCTAATCTGAGGAAAAAACTGAAATCGATTACACCCTGTCACTCCAGTGGGTCTAAAATTGATCGTATTGTGAAAGAAAGGAAATTAAAGCAGTTGTTTCACAAGGTTATATATATATATGGTATTGAAATTTGAAATTTAATGATGCTTTACTGAAGAAAAGACATTTTGGCAAGCTGTTTTTTGTCGTAAAGTGCTCGATATCGAAATAGAGATAGAACGTTAATAGTATTAATATGGAGAAGTTTATTACTTACCAGAGCCATATTAAATTACACCAAATTCCATATATATATAAGAATAAGACAGGGTCTCAACATCAGATTGAAAAAAAGCCCTGAGGATCGAGTACATCATAGTAAGACCTGCACAAAACTTCTAAGTCGGCATGACTCTACTTAGTTAAGTGACAAACCTCTCCATATTAATCTTATATATATATATATATATATATATATATATATATATATATATATATATATATATATATATATGTAACTAAGTTGTTGAACGCGTAGGTTTATTTACCTTTTTGTTCATGCATTTACTTTTATAAAGAGTGCTCGATACAAATGTAGACAGTATATATATATATATATATATATATATATATATATATATATATATATATATATATCATTAAATCCAAACAGAAAGTGGCATGTGGGTAACATTCCAAGGAAAATTCTATTAATATCAATCTTATTAATATTAAAACTGGTCCAGCTCGATGTAAATAAAAAAGTGAATTATGTAAATAAAGTTATCTATAAAATTATCTATATATTTGTCAGATTAAATAAATTGCAAACATTATATCTGCTTATCTTTAATAAAATCCGTTCGTACTCTCGGATAATCTTTCGGGTATTTGAATCGAAATATGTAAGAAACCCACTGTAACATTTACAGTTGATTTTATTATTCATTTCTCAATGTTCCCAAGTACTTTCAATCTCCTTCCGAGTTACGGTCACTTTTTTTTTTTTTTGTTTTTTTTTTTTTGTTTTTGTTTTTTTTGCTTTAAATGTAATGGTTGACAGCTAGGCTTAGCGTTCATTAGAATGTAAAAATTATCCACTATGGATTTTTTGTTGTTGTAATGTCATGCACGTATTAAAGCATAAAAAACACTGTTCTTTTTTAAAACATTTAAGAACATTCATACAGTATTCATAGCTGATACTATTAATTGACGGCTTGAATTTTTTAATGAATATTGTCTCGAGGATCTGTAGTTTGCATTTGTTGTTTTCTTGGTGTATGATAGTTGTGTTGTCATTCATTATTTTTTATTTTGTGAATATAGACAGGAATGCTGTTGTAGATGTCTAGAAATGGACGAATGGTCAGACATGTGTAATGCAAAACATCTTGTTAATGCAGTTGTTGTAAGTTTAATATATATATTTGTCTTTTGTCGGAGATACATTTTCCTAAGGGACATTTGAATTGATATATAATGTTGATTATACGTAATATATCAGTTGGTGAGCAGGAGTTATTATAGATAATTAAATTAGTAGCATTGTAATTTTTATAATATATCATTACTTTTAATTTCTTATAAGAATCCACGGGAGATATATTAGTACGAATTAAATTTTTTATGGGTTTTCATCTTGTTTGTAATTATCGTGCATCCGGTTACAATATAAGAGTTTGATATATTTAGGGTCTTTTATGAAAGTACCATATTTTGTTTGATGTGTGTTCAGGTTTTTGATATATCGTCTTGTTTGTTCTTCTACAATGTGGTTTGGAAAGTCGTTATTAATGAGAGGCTGCTTAATGATTTTAGTTCAGAATAAAAAAATCCTTTTTGTAGAGGAGTAAATTTGTGTTCAGTTAATTAAATTGTGTATAACTACTATTTTAGGTAATTAGGGTGCTCACTTTTATCGTTGAGAGTGCAAGAATTGTTGCTTGTTGTTTTGTTTTATGGGGAGGTAGTAAATGTGTTATTGTTTGTGTCTATTAAAATGTCAACGGAAGGGATTTTGTTATCTTTGTTAAGTTTGTATGTAAACTTGAGGACTTCGCTTTTTAAAGTTTTTTGTAGTTCTATTCTTTATTCTATGTTTTTAACTAATATATGAATATCATCTACATAGCGTAGGTAGATAGAGGGTGTTTAGTGGTGATAAATATATTATTTTCTAGGTTGGCCATAGAGATGTTGGTGAAGGTTGGACACAGAACTAAGCCCACTGAAACACCATCCCGTTGCCCGTATACATTATTTCTGTGATCATAGAATGGGACTTCGGTGGTACAGGTTAAAACATTTTTTTTTTTAGTATTTTAGGTTTAACTTTTAATGTGGTCAGAGAATATATATATATATATATATATATATATATATATATATATATATATTATAGTAATGTTACTAACAGGAACATTATTGAACAGATTTTCAACGTCAAGTGATGGTATGGTTTAATAATTAGATTTTTCAGTTTTTAATATTTAAGTTCAAAAGATGATTTAATGCTGCATTTGTTAGGTATGTATTGTGTAATTATTTTTTTAATCATGTCACCCCAAGCAAGGGATTCCACTGCCACTATAGCGCAGGGGGTTACACAGGGCGATAGACGAGTTAGAATGTACATAGGGGGAGATTGGAGAGAATGGGAGGGTTAGTGTGTTAGGAGGTGTCTATTGACCTTACATTTAAACTCCTGGAGGTTATAGCCGTCGGGGAAGCAAGCATGCGGAAAGGAATTCCACAGGCGGGAAGTGCGAGAAAAGAAGCTGTTGGAGTAGAAATTGCAGTTACATTTCATCGGTTTCACTGTAAAAGGGTGGGACCTAGTTGCCAATCTAGTATCTCGTGCGAACTCACACCTAGGGGGAACCAGTAATTTAAGTTCATCAGAGCAGAAGCCATGAAAGTATTTATAGAAGAGGCACAGGGAAGCCACGTCCCGCCGGTGAGAGAGTGACTGCAGGCGGTCAGCTAAGTCGGTATCAATCACATTACAGATTCTTCGCTGTATTTTGTCAAGAAGCCCGAGGAAAATAGCAGGGGCACCCGACCAGATGTGGCAACAGTATTCAAAACACAGGCGGATGGTAGATTTGTATAAGCGCAGGATAGATCAGGCGGAAAGAATTTCCGGGCCCTGCACAGAGAGCCAACTTTCATGGCAGCGGATTCAGCAATGGAATCGACGTAGTCATTCCACTTGAGGTCCGCTGAGAGTGTCAGGCCAAGCAGGCGTAGTGTTTTACTCTCTGGGAGGCATGCCTGTTCCATGCTAATGGGTGGGAGGTGCGGTCGTCTGTGGTGGTTAATTGACAGCAGCTTCGTTTTGGAAGAATTGAATTTTACAAGCCATTTCCTACCCCAATCCACCACGGATTGGAGGTCCTTTTCAAGCTCAGCCGCGTGGTTCGCCTTATCATCAACATCAGATTTTTTATGGAGGCGAGCGTATACTGTGGTATCGACGGCCTACTTGTGATCTTATGGCATCGGGGAGATCATTGATGTAGATTAGAAAGAGCGTAGGACTTAGGATAGAGCCTTGGGGGACACCCGCGTTTGTAGGGTAGTTCTGGGAGGCATGTCGTTTAAAACCACCTTCAGTGTGTGGTTGGAGAGGAATGACTGGATTAAGTCCAACAAAAGTCCAGTAATACCGCAGCTTCGCAGTTTCCGTAGAAGGCCGGCCGGCCATACTCTGTCGAATGCTTTAGAGATATCCAGGGCGACAGTTCTGGCTTCACCATTCTTGTCGAGAGCCTGGTGTATATGCTCGGTGATGGTCGTTAGCATATCAGCAGTAGACCTGGTGAAGCGGAAGCCATACTGTTTGTCCGATAGGAGCCCGTGAGCCGTGAGATGCTGAATGACCTCGGCATTGATAATGGCTTCGAACACTTTGCTGAAGATCGGAAGAAGGCTGATAGGACGGTAATTTGCGGTGTCCGAGGGTTCACCAGTGTTTTTGAATATTGGAACCACAGAAGAAGACTTCCAACAGGCAGGAAAGCAGGAGGAAGATATGCAGAGGTTGTAGAGCTTAGAAAGGACAGAAGAGAGTGCATGGGCACATTTCTTCAAGACTATGATTGGGATTCCGTCCCCACCACTCGCTTTGTGAGGGTCAAGTTTTGATATTATGCCAGAAATCAGCGAGGGCGTAATGTGGACGTCATTCAGTTGGGACTCAGTTCTAGATGGGAAATCGGGTGTCTGGACTCCAGACGAATCCAGACACGAATTGGTCGAGAATCTACGGGCAAAGCATTCAGCCTTGTCCGCTGAGGAGGTGAGGACCTCAAACTCGTTGATTAGTGGAGGTATTGAGGACTTACTCTTGTTGAGCACGCTTTTACAGAGGCGCCAGTAGTCTTTGGCTCCGAACTCAGAGGGTGCTATGCGCTGCTTCATTCTGGCAGCAAACAGCATCTTAGCTTCGTTAAGTATCTTTTTACACTTATTGCGAGCTGAGGTGAAAAGGCGCCTGTTTTGGTCCGACGCGTGGCTACGATAAAGCCGGAAGAAGTGATTCCGGTGGGCAATGGTGGCCGAGCAAGCGGGCGAGAACCAGGGAGACGAATGGGATTTAAGCTGAAATTTCCTGGCAGGGATGAAAGCATCGATGCCAGCCTTAACCCAGGAGGAGATCTCTGATGCACAGTCTTCGACGGGAAGACTAAAAACATTGTTCCAAGGGACGTCGCAGAGGAAGTCACGGAACGAATCCCAGTCTGCTCTTTGATAGCAGTAGAATATTCTGCTGGTCTGGGTTTCTTGGATAGGGGTGGAGTGGAACGAGATGTTGACAGAAACTACGGCGTGGTCAGAATTTCCGAGAGGGCAGAGCTGTCTGGTGGTGCAAGAATCTTTTAAACATAGACCAGAGATGAATACAAACAAATATTCGACAAACAACTTTTACAATACATTGTTGCTTCACCTATTATAACAATAAAACAAAAAAAAAACATAATTTGAAAACAAATGAAAACTTTTTAGAAAAGGTTCAAATACTAGTCATCTGGTACAATGATAAGCAATCTTTCAGTGTTTGAAAGTATGCTTCCCTCACTTATGCAAAAAAAATGGGGGGGGGGTATAGTTATCTGAAAGCTCATTATATTCAGAACAACTAGTGCAATTGTACAAAGCAGGGAGAAAATAGACAAATCATTGGGATCAGTGTTTGTCCATAAAATCATTTAGGAGTAAAAAAGAAAAAAAAATTTTCAATATAAAAAATTGGTCTTTTGGGATGCATTTTACCAGGGAAGAAATGGAACTTTATTATTTGGGCACGGAGGAATTTTGTAGTTATAAGATTAAACAAATTTGAGATAAAGTTTAATTTCAAAACCGTGACTGAATATTTTAGCAACATGTACAAAATTTAATATGTAGCTTATAACAATAAGAAAGGTTTTTAAATATTTTTCTTTCTCAAGAGACATTAAAAATATTACATTTATTTATAAAAATAAAACAATCTTTAGTTGCAAATAAAAACAAAGATTTCAATGACAGTTTAGTAACCAGAGTAACAGTTGGTTTAAAAATAGTTGTATTGTATGTAGTGGAAAAATTAGAATCATTAATAAATTTAGATTTTTTAAAAATCTTGTGTCTGCAGGCATCAAATTAGTTAAGCGTTTTAGTTAGTTGGTATATAGGAGTGGGTATTTGTGATACAATATGGTGGAGTGGAATGTTAGACTCGTGTGTTTTGATAGAACAATAAATGTATCCTGGTTTATAGTCTCCGATTATTTTGGTAAGTTTTAGATTGTCTTGTTCCGCATTGTTAGCCGTCATTAATTTATTCATTTTTGGTTTTAGCTGAGTGGTAGGGTTATCTGTAAGTTTTTAGAATTTGGTGTGATCATCAATTAACTGTTTTATTTTTTTTTTTTTTTTTTTTTTTGTAGTCAGACTTGTTTAAAACAACAAAGATGTTAGCTTTATCAGCTTTCTTAATTACCATTTCTGGATAGTTGCGGAATTCTTTTGCAATTTTTGTAATTCCTGTCTACATTCACAATATAAAAAAGAATAATTGACAACACAACTTTCCTACACCAAGAAACCAACAAATGCAAACTACAGATCATCGAGGCAAGATTCATTAAAAGAAAAAAATAACTTTAGCAGTCAATTAATAGTATTAGCTATGAATACTGTAGTAATATTCTAAAATATTTATAAAAAGAACAGTTTTTTCTTGCTTTAATGCGTACATTACCCTGACATTACAACAAAAAAATTCCATAGTGGATAATTTTCACGTTCTAATGAACGCTCAGCATACCTGTCAACCGTTACATTTGAAACAAAAAGAAAAAATTTAAAGTATTTTTAACAACACCGTTTTGCAGTTATTTTTTATTACCACAACTTACACCCCTGAAGATGATCTCGGAAGGAGATTGAAAGTACTTGGGAACATTGAGAAATTTATAATAAAATCAGCTGTAAAAGTTAGAGTGCATTTCTTAAATCTTTCATTTATAATATCCGAAAGATTATCTATGAGTACGAACGGATTTTATTAAAAATAAGTAGACATAACGTTTTCAATTCATTTCATCTGACACACACACACACACACACACACACACACGAACACACACACACACACACATATGTGTGTGTGTGTGTGTCAGATGAAATGAATTGAAAACGTTATGTCTACTTATTTTTAATATATATATATATATATATTACGAAAATTAACGAAGATTAACGAAACTTGGTTAGAAACAACCGACAATTTGAAATGATTTGTTTGAACATTATAACATAAATATTTATTACGAAAATGTGTGTCATTCGGCAGAATCCTACCGAATGACACACATTTTCGTAATAAAAATTTATCGTAAATAATCAGGCCAGTAGATATAAATATATAATACTGTTTAATTAAAAACAAAAATATCTACTTAAATATGAGTATCGATCAACAATAATGTTCAAACAAATCATTTCATATATATATATATATATATATATATATATATATATATATAACAGGAGCTTTTGAAAGCTGCTTTTATTGTGATTACCAGCAATTTTATCTCATAAACCAGTTCGATGATATCGTTTCTTAATGTTATGGCTGCTTCCAGATTGACTAAATTTTCGTAAATAATTGACGTTACTTGCTGTGGAGCAATGATTATCAAAGCTAAACTCGAAGCCCAGTGTCGATATTGTTAAAAGTTCAAACTCAGTGTGGCGGAGGCTCCATCTGTGTACCCCTATGTCAGATAAAGAAAATACATTTCGATATAAAGAAGACTGTACTCACTGTATTCATTCTCTGTCTGAAGCATTTGGTTTCCATCTTGCAGCGAAAAGCCATTTTGTTTTGACAAAACGAGTGATACTTCCCTTGATATCAGCTTTAATAGAAACAGTTTAGAATTACAAAATGGTGATTTCGGTTGTAAATATAAAATATTGGAATAGCATTCCTGGAAAAAATGAATCTGATTTATTAGATAACCTCTATTTGGTTTAGTTGTTGAATTTTTTTAACCCAAATACTTGTCAAGATGCATACTTGATCAAGCTTAGAAAAGTTTATGCATTTTTAGTAATGTTATTTTTGGTATTACAAATTTTGAAACTGGTATATTTGTTAAATGTTATTTTTGCTGATGTAAATTTTGAAAATGGTATTTTTGGTAATGTTATTTTTGGTGATGTAAATTTTGAAAATGATATTTTTGGCAATGTTATTTTGTTAACGCTAATTATGGTAAAGTAAGTTTTGATAACGCCATTTTGATAATGTCAATTTTAACAATTTCGTTAATTTGATCAAGTTATTTTATGTCGTATGATGCTTTTTTTTCGATAATGCTATTTTGAAAGTTATGTTTTTGATCACATTAGTTTTGATAATATTGTTCTTCAATAATGTTATATTTCTATAATATTATTTTGTAAGGTCATTTCCATGATGACAACGTTTTTTTTATAAATTTATCTGATAATGTCATTTGTATCAAGTAAGTTTTGATATTTTTGTTCTTTGAGAAAAATGGTTACGAAGAAAACCCCATCAATGCTGGAAAGACCGATAAGAACTATTGGATTAGAGAAATCTGTTTTACTGAAAAATTGTTTTAAATAAGAGACTTTATAGATTTCAACAGTAGTAGAAAAAAACTTAGAAAGGAAACCGCCATCAATACTGGAAATAGCGATAACAACTAATGAATTTAAGAAATTATTTTCCGGAAAAATTGTTTTAAGAGAAAGATTTTGACAGTAGTACAAAAAGGTTAGAAAGAGAAGATCTATCAATACTAGAAACAACGATAACAGCTACTGGATTGAAGAAGGGTTATGAAGGAAACCCACATCAATACTAGAAAGAGCAGTAACAGTTACTAGACTGGAGAAATATGTTTTACTAAAAAAATTGCTTTAAGAGAAAATTTTTTATATATTTCAAATGACAGACTTGCTGGTTGCTCGTTCGATGAATGCTAAATATTTTCTCATGGGACAACGGCTAATAATACCATCACCATTACTATCTATCTATCTATCTATCTATCTATCTATCTATCTATCTATCTATTTTACTCTGTTCATATCTATCTATCTATCTATATATATATATATATATATGTGTGTGTGTGTGTGTGTGTGTGTGTGTGTGTGTGTGTGTGTGTGTGTGTGTAGATAGATAGATAGATAGATAGATATGAACAGACTAAAATAGATAGATAGATAGATAGATAGATAGATAGATAGATAGATAGATAGTGTCGCAATGTAGATAGATAGATAGATAGATAGATAGATAGATAGATAGATAGATAGTGTCACAATGTACAATTAATTCATAACTATATAATTATATAAAGCTCTATAATACGCATTATATTGAGCACTGTCCATAATAAAATAAATGCCAAGGAACTCAAAATATAAAACCTTGAGTCCTCTTTACTTGGAATTATATATATATATACATATATATATATATATATATCGAAGTTTGTTCATATCTATCTATCTAGCTAGCTAGCAAGATAGATAGATAGATAGATAGATAGATAGATAGATAGATAGATAGATAGATACCCTGTTTATATCTAATTTTTGTTCATATTTATCTAAGTCTGTTCAAATCTATCTATTTATCTATCTCTCTTCCTATCTATCCATCTTAGTATGTAGCAGAAAACAGAAATCACATAATTTAGGACTTCCAACAGCAGTGACAACTGCAATGAACAGCACATGTAACTTTTAAAAAAATAATGAAATAAACAAGATGTCAGCATTCCACACTTTTTTAAATTTAAAGTTAGAATGAATGATAAAAGCTACTAAACATGAGAAAGCTGTTTTCCTAAAAAGTGTTTTCAAAAGCTGTAGTGGCTGTTCGGTTAATAAATGCCAAATGTTCCCTTGTAAGGAAATTGCTAATATTACTATTAATATTTGTGTCTATAAGCAATGTTGGCGCCTTTTTCTGACTTTCAGTGCCGACTGAGTCTGTTTTTGTAAGTTTTAGAGTTTCACAAATCGCTTGCAAATTCTATAAGACAGTTTTTTATAATTATGAAATTATTTAATTAAATTTATGTCAGTTGTTTTGTAATAAATTCGAAGAAAACTCCAGAAAATGACCTTAATGTCTTCGTCCAGATCTTTTCCTGTACCTTCTTGATTCAGAATGAAACTGGCCATTCGGTGAGCGTTCTTGGTCAGCATTTCGACCACTTTGGGGACAGAGAGCAATGACAGTGAACTTTCTGCTGTTATAAATAAAAATATAGAAAAATACACATAAGAATAAATAAAAATAAGATAATAATTATTCATACTGATCCTTCTTCTAGACTAGTTGCCAACCAAGGCTATAAAACCCAGACTGTACAATGACTTAACCAAAATTGGAGGATTTTCATTCCATGTTATCTTTCTCTTAGATTAGTTGCCACCCAAGATTATGGAATCAAGTCTGTCCTGCTATTTACCCAAAGCTGGTGGGGAAGAAGAGATGGTGCCAAAGGTATTTGCGCGCAAGTGAAAATAACGAACCCAAATGGAATTGGATCATTGCTCTCCAGTTTTCAATTCTGAGCCATTATCCATTACACCACCTGCGCATCCTAGTATTCTCAACGAAGGTTAAAACCAAAAAACAACAATACAATAGTGAAAGTTTAATGGTAAATTTAAAAAACGCTAAGCAATGTTTATTGTCTAATTGGTGGTGGTGGTGGTGGTGGTGGTTCAGAAGCACAGTCGGGATCATCGAGTCAATGTGAGCTACACGATCTTTTCCTTAACTGCATACTATGTGCTTCCCCAGAGCTACATGGTCTTTTTTTATAATCATATCACCCCAAGCAAGGCATTTTATTGCCACTGTTTTGAAGGGGGCTGCATAAGAGAAAAGTTATGAGAAAGAGTGACAGGTTATAGGGGGTGTCAGGAAGTGGGTAAGAGAAGGATGAGAATACTGATGAGAGTAGAGTGGATGAAGAAAGAAGCATGAGAGAGAGGATGCAAGTCAATAAGATAGGAGATGACTATTGACTTTACATTTAAATTCTTGGAGTTTGTAGCTGTCGGAAAAGCAAGTAAATGGAAGGGAATTCCACAAGCGGGAAGTGCGAGAAAAGAAGCTGATGGAATAGAATTTACGTTTACATTTTATTGGTTTCACAGTAAAAGAGTGGGGCCTAGTTGCAGGATTGTTTCAGACGGGAAAAACTTACTGGCCCTTCACAGCGAACCGACTTTTTAGCAGCGGATTTAGCTATGGATTGTATATAGTCATTCCTATTGAGGTCTATTGTTAGAGTTAAGCGGAGGAGGCGCAAGATTAGAGAGTACAGTCGATTTCACTATTTAACCCATAGCTGACGGGAGAAGAAGTGGATTTACATCTTTTTCCAGGTCATTTATGCATCAGTAAATGTAACGAACGAGAGCGGAATTTGAACTCGGCTCTCCGATTTCTCAATCCAATAACTGTTATCGCTCTTTCTGTGCGTTTCCCTCCTAACCTTTTTGTTTAAAGACGTGTGGATAGTCGACGTATTGATTTTGTTATTATTTCCCCTTCTAGTTACATGTATTACCCATTATATTTTTGTTGTTGCGGTTGTTGGAAGTCTTCAAGTGATGCGGTTTTTGTTATTTTATAACGCCTGTCGGTTGAGGCTGATGAAGAACTGTCATCATTAAGGCTTAATGTGTTCATTCGTTTCAATAAAATTTTAATCATTGCTGTGAGAAAACGGTTTAATATAGCTGAGAGTTTAAACCAATATTTTTTTTTCAACCTTGAGCCAAAAGTTAAACTAACGCGTGGCACTTTTAAAAGAATAGTAAAAATATGGATAAATGTTTGTTTTAGGTGCCGACAGCTTTACCACTTCAAATTTATCTAAAATAGCATTATTTCTGTGCAAATGTATATGCTGAACTCAAATCAACAATTAGTTATTGAAGAAACTTACCTTTTTTGCTTTTAAAGTAAGAAAAAACGAACTATATCTCGCACTTTTTCTCTCCCGTAACTCTCACGAAGTCATGTAGGCAGCAATTTTCTGTCGAATTTTGGTTGATTTTATTCCTGTAATGAAACTTCCGGCGATGTACTTCCTGTGATGAAAGTAATAAGCATAGAAATACAATAGCGCATTACTTTCATTACCGGAAGTACGTCGCCGGAAGTATCAGTAAATGAAGAAAAATCTACCAAGAATCTGCCAAAATTCGTTCACATAAGCAGTATGTCATTCTGAAGTTAATTACATGACTTCGTGAAAGTTACGGGAGAGAAAAAGTGCAAGATATAGTTCATTTTTTTATGGACATTTAGATAAAAAAAAAGGTAAGTTTCTTCAATAACTAACAGTTGATTTGAGTTCAGCATATACATTTACACAGAGATAATGCTATTTTGGATAAATTTGAAGGGGGAAAGCGTCGAGACTTACAACGAAAATTTACCAAAATATGAACATACTTTTTATCATTTATTTATTTACGCAAACAAAATAATTTATTATAACTTAAAAAGATTATGCTTATTTATTTTTCAGTTTTTTGTAATTTGACATTTAATTAGATGTCTGATCTTGAGAGTTATTTTAGAATAACTTCTTTGTAATAACGGATTTTGGACAGGCATGTGCGTTTGTGGTGCAGTGGATATCACCACGGAACGAGAAATCGGAGAGCCGATTTAATACATCTCTTCCCCCTCTAGCTATGAGTCAAATAACAGGACATATTGGGTTCTATAGCCTTTTCTGGCAACCAGTCAACCGCAGAAAGTAATGTCAACCTACTGCGGGATAATCTTCTGCCCAGTCAGTCATGTCTCTTTCGAGACATGATCGCCCAAGCGTGTATCACGTGTGGCACTTAACTGACTGACTGATACTTTTAAAAGTTATCTTCTAAGCATTTTAGCCGTAATCAATTTTTGTTTTTAATATTGTTTATTGTAGAAAATTTTGCTTTGTTATATTATTTTACATGTTATATATGCGTTTATTTGTTATAACATGTGAGATGATAAAGTCGTACTTTATTAACATAAGTATAAGTTACCTTGGCAATTCATTATAGCTGAACATTATCTTGTTCTATTACATGAAAATCATGGCTAAATTTTTCTGTTGAAACAAAGATAAAGGTTGCGACCTTGAAGAAGAAAAAGACTCAACGGGCTGGGAGATTGCATAAATAGTGTTCAAACCACCGAAAAGATCTTTGCTATCATTGGAAGTGTTTTAAGTGCAAATAAATCCGGAAAACTACAGAATTTAGACAAGAGATGAAAAAATGATTGTGATGGTCTCGTTAGGCAATTCATTTGTTAACAGTCTGACAAGAGAAAGATTAAATTCTGTGTTGACAGTGAGGTTTCAGTTGATAAAGTACACAGCATATTACGAGAAAACAACTCGAACCTGTCTATAGCAACAAAAAATAATCAGAATAGTAGATTGAAGTGGCCAAACAAACATCTATGCGATGCTTAAAAGTGGCACTAAGTACTTGTTAGCGATGAATACAAAATCTAAATCTATCTAAACTTATTTATAAATGGAACTTTGTCTGTGTGTATGTGTCTGTGTGTGTGTGTATGTGTGTGTGTGTCCGTTACCTATAGACTCCAAAACGGCTGAACCGATTTTCTTGAAAATTTACATAGTTGTACTATAAGCGTCTGCGAGTGTTCTTAGCTAGGTTTTGTGTCGAGGTACCCCCCGATAAATATCAAAAATCAATAATCGAAAAAAATCGGGTTAAAGAAGGAGTGGTCCGAGTTTAATCAAATTTGATACACTCATAGACAAAGACATAAGAAACGATATTCAGAAGTTTCAAGGTTGCAGTTCTTACAATAGTGCAGAAAATCAATAATATATATATATATATATATATATATATATATAAAAGGCAAGATGTTTGTGTGTGTGTGTGTGTGTGTGTGTTTATCTGCCTGTATGTCTGTATTTTTTCAGCCCTTTTATTTTAGTTTTTGCTCCGGGTTTGGCTCTAAGTAAGTATAATTGTAGTTCTTAGTCTCAGCCATGATGCCATTTACTCAGAGGACTTATTTAGCCTTCAAAATTCAGTTTACGACGAAAAAATCTCATTTGATATCGATACCAGGAAATCAAAATTTGACTTACATCCATTCATTTTTCTTTCAGTCTAAGGTTTCGCTTTAACTGGAAACAACTATTGCTTTTTAGTCTTTCGTGCCAACGTCCAAAGAGTCTGAGCTCCATGACCATGGATTAGTTTTAAAGCTTTCATTATACCCGAGCAACGCCGGGCTATACTGCAAGAATTATAGTCTAATGGCAAAGAATATATATGAAAACCAGCGGGAGAAGAAAAAAACAACACCCCACAAAGTTGGTAAAATTTGGTGAGGAATCCGTAATGTTGTGTAAATATTGTTTAGATGCATCGAGTGGAACATTTCTTTTGGTTTCTGAAGTAGCTATCTGGAGCTAAACTCGACCTAAAGAATCTTTACATTCAATGAGTTCTTCAAACATCAGTTGAATATTAAGGAATAATAAATGGTTTGGTATTTCATGAAATTTATAAAACGAAAAACTTAAACGTTTCGAGATTTTTTTTTTTTCGTTAGTTTAATAATTTCCTAAATTACACTTAAAAATAATTCACTTTCAGTTTTTTTACAGGTAAAATTCATTACTAACACTAAAACTGCACATCGGTAGATACTTGAATAGATAGCCTAAGGATGAAAAATTATTACGTATTTTCAATGCAACCTCCTTCTTTGTCAATTTGCTTAAAGTACATCGAGCCTTGAACTGCAAAAATATAAGCTTAAAATTCAACTAACAAATGTAAGAAGCTACGTATTTACTGATCCATTAATGCATATAGATTAACTGTAATGTGTTTGGGGAGATTTCAACATGTATGTTGCATTTCGAAGTTGGTAAGTTTTCATGTTAATTTAAGTAGAGCCGTATAGAACTATAATACGGGAAATGTAAGTTCAGCCAACATGATAGATGGGGTGTTGGTATATCCGACAACAGTATTCTTTAATCTGTTTACAACAAGATCACAGTTCCCAAGAAGATATAAAAATTCATAAATAATGCTGGTCTTGTTCAGTTCAGATTTCGCTATAGAGTTGTTGCTGCTGATAAGATTTGCTACTTTAAATTGGTGGAGGGCGTAAATAATTAATTTTATATTTTAGTATGATCGACTGTAGTGATGCATTTCTTTAATATAAAAATTTACATTATACAAAAATAATCATTTTTTAAATAGTCTCCATCTTTGATAATCGTTGTGGATTCCGGGTGAGGAACCGCACAAAATTATGAAACAACAAAAACAGATATTGAGATAGAAAAGTAGGTTATATTGAAAGTAATATGCAAACTTGAACGCAGGTTACTAAATCCAGGAATACTATTAGTAAGAAATAAATATATACAAGTCTTGATATGAAGCCGTTGGAAATAGTATATCCGTGTATCTTATTCTAGCTGAATGGAGCTCAGAGCTAGTCTGACTTCTGATGCGGTAGTCTCTGTGTAACTTCGGGATCTCTCGGTAACTTACGTATCAGTTCCAGTACTCTCCGATAAGTGGCACAGATCTCTACGATTACTCTCAACTCTCAACTCCTGTTCTCTCTATGGCAGGAGTATATATATACTCAGTCGAGTCCATTATCATATACAAAAGGGGAGATCCCACAACAATAATGTACTTAATATATAATCGTAGGTTAGATAGTTGTATATTTCGTATTGATGCCATTGGTCACCCGAGGTTCTTGATATATAGATAACGTAGTATCCTATGCAACTTAGTCCGGCACTGTTTGAGTAATAAGTAGCTGACAGGCAGGGCATTGCGTCACACTTAACAAGGGGAGCTTCGTTGAACGATCCAGAGCACGTTGAATTGAGGATGAGAGTTTTTGTGGCATTGGCAAGAGTTTAAAAATTGAAGGACTGAAGGATGGAAGGAGGACAGAATACCGTGGGATGTGAAGCTTTAATGAGAATTTCTACCATGTCTTAACCAAATTGGAACAAATGATTTTCGAGAAAATTGTCAGAGTCATTAAAAAAACATTAGATCAAAAAGAAATTGGTCATTGCCGAAAGGACCAAGTTTCTGGAAGCAAAGCAGTGGCCAGAAGAATATGCGATGCAATACTTACTGTTGGGGTATCGCCCCTTTTACACACTCATTGAACTCTTCCAAAGTATACAAATAATCCTGCCTACAGAGAACAGTAGTTGAGCTGTCGTTTGAGTAGTTGGGTTGTTATTAGAGCTGGTGTTTGTCAGAGCAGTTGAACCGCCGCTCGTTGGTCAGCAAGAATATAGACTATTACCCGTACTTACTTCTTGTATATATTTGACTCCTACTAACAAGTATTCTTGAATCTACTAACCATGTACAGGTTGTATATCTTTTATTCAATATACTTACATTTTTCCTCTCGTATCTGTTTTTGTTATTATTATTATATTGTGTGGTTTTCAAAACAAGAATCCACAACGCTTACATTAATCCGTCTCTTCTTTCCAGTTATGGGTTAAATAATAGGACAGGTTGGGTTCTATAGCCTTGGTTGGCAACCAGTCTACCGCAGAAAGTAATGGCAACCTACTGCGGGATAATCTTCTGCCCAGTCAGTCATATCTCTTTCAAGACATGATCGACAAAGCGTGTATCACGTATGTCACTTAACTGACTGATATATAGAGGCGAGAAAAGTTTCATGTCGCATACTTCCTTTGGTGGTAGCAAAGTTAAACAGAATGATCCAACAAGGCATCATAGAAAAGGTGACTCAAGGTGGAAGTAACTGGGTGTCACCTACTGTTTCGATAAAAACAAAAGCTGATGGAGATTTAAGGGTATGTGGTGATTATAATTGTAGCGCAGTGGATATTGGCTCGGAACGAGAAATCGGGGAACCAAGTTCGAATTCCAGTTGAATTCCTTGCATTCACTTACGCGCAAATACCCTTGAGAAAGGTATTAATCCGTCTCTTCCCTCCAGTTTTGGGTTAAATAATAGGACAGATTGGGTTCTATAGCCTTGGTCGGCAACCAGTCTACCGCAGAAAGCAATGGCAACCTACTGCGGGATAATCTTCTGCCCAGTCAGTTATGTCTCTTTCGAGACATGATCGCCCAAGCGTGTATCGAGCATGGCACTTAACTGACTGACTGGGGTTTATAACGTAGGAAGCGTGGTGGCCGGGGTATTCGAAGGATATTGGGGTGTATATTAGAAGGTGTCTAAAGTGTAATGAGAGTTTTAGGCAGAAAGGAATTCATTCGTGACATAAGGAAGCACAGTTCTGGGTTAGTGTGCACAAGGGCTGTGCATATTGAGGGATATAAGGTGATTTTTAATATTAGTGGGCGCGTACTCAGGTTGGCGAGAGGTTATCAAAGAATAGAAGAACGACCACAATAAAAAAAAAGTTTTAAGAACCGTGTTTTCGTGGAATGAAGTACTTCAAACGGTAGTTACATACAATGCGCTTAAGTTTGGGTATGAGAGTGTGTGCATTTATTTAAGACGGATTAGATGCGTCCCATATAAGACACCGCGAAGAGCGAACAGAAAGACAGTATTAGACAAAAGTAATTAGAAGGAGTGACTGGAAGAACAATGGGGTACGACCGCCCCGGTTCAGGGAACGTGTAGTATTCCATGCAAATTAGCCCGCCACTATTTAAGTAGTAAGTAGCTCACAGGCGGTCAGCAATCCATTGCGTCACACTTAACAAGAAGAACTACGTCACGACTATTGCTAAACACAAAGATATACAAGACTCAAAAGATAGATAGATAGATAGATAGATAGATAGATAGATAGATAGATAGATAGATAGATAGATAGATAGATAGATAGATAGATATGAACAGACTGAGATAGATAGATAGATAGATAGATAGATAGATAGATAGATAGATAGATATGAACACACTGAGATAGATAGATAGATAGATAGATAGATAGATAGATAGATAGATTGCCCTAAATAGTGTTAAAAGGATTGATGTGCACCAATCTACCTAATCTTGGAAATTAACATTCGACATACAGGCTTTTCTCGAGATTCGAACTCTTGCCGCTATCGTTAATGAGCAATAATCTTCTACAGTCGCCACTCAGCAACTCTTGTTCCGTATTTCTAGACGAGTAGGAAGTGGGATAGGGTTTTCATTTGCACTAAAACTCCAACAAGAAGCGGTCAGTATCCAAGTTAAAAGAGCGATCAGTCAGGAAAACGAACATGTCTTTGTGTATATTGTCACCTGTACACTTTATACAATACGGCGATAAATGCTAGAAAAGAAAAGACGTCAGAACCGAGGCCGACACATGAACACGAAAGAAAATTAAATGCATTCGCTCGTTACTAGGGAAAAAGTACACAACAATTCATGGCCGAAAGAATGTTTACTTTTGTGCGTGACAAAACGTTCTTTCGAGAACAAGGAAGTTTGATGTTCCGTGTTGACGAATTAGTTTGTACGAAATAGAAACAATTATTTTTATTCCTGACTTTGGAGTTCATACATTCAACCAATGACCTGACATAATTGAAGCGAAATAACAAAAGAAAGAAAGAAAGAAAGAAAGAAAGAAAGAAAGAAAGAAAGAAAGAAAGAAATAACCTAAAAGGTCAAAGAAAGAAAGAGTCTGAAAGTAGCAGACAAACAAAAGAAAGAAAGAAAGAAAGAAAGAAAGAAAGAAAGAAAGAAAGAACATAAAAGCTCAAAGAAAGAAAGAGTCTGAAAGTAGCAGACAAACAAAAGAAAGAAAGAAAGAAAGAAAGAAAGAAAGAAACATTAACGGAATAAACAAACAAGAAAAGAAATAAAGAAACAAATGAAGAAAACCTGAAAGAAATAAACAAAATAAAGAAAAAAGAAAAAAAGAAAAGCCTTAAATTTATCAAGAAACAAAATAAAAAAAAGGAAAGAAAACTGGAAATGAATAAAAATTCTGAAAGGTACAAATAAAACTAAGAAATGAATAAAGAAAGAAACCTTAATGGAATAGAAAAGAAAGAAAGAAAGAAAGAAAGAAAGAAGCATGCAAAGGAATAAGAAAGAAAGAAAGAAAGAAAGAAAGAACAACAAATGAACAAACAAAAACCTGAAAGCAACAAAGAATAAAATAAGCAAAGAAAGAAAAACAAAGGAATAAACAAGCAAAAGAAACAAAAAGAAAACTTGAAAGAAAACAATATACAGACAAAAGAAAGAAAGAAGCTAAAGAAACAAACAAAAAAACCTGAAAGAAACGAACAAAAGAAAGAAAGAAAGAAAAAAAGAAAGAAAAAAGACCCAGTATTTTATCTGTTTTTAACCAAACGACGATTATAAATTGGAAATAAATTGAAAGAAAGAAAGAAAGAAAGAAAGAATATTTTATCTGGCCAAACGACAATTTCAAACGTAACTTGGAACAAAAAAATTCCGCTTGTTTTGTAGAAGGAAAATAAAAGAGACGGTTCAGTTATTGACAGATTTCAGATTGGAATTAATCAAATTCAAGGTCCATGTGTCGCCGATTGGTGACCTTTCGAAAATTACGTCAATCGTGCAGGTTATTTGCCGGGCTAGGAAATTCACTCTTACTGAGTGACTGCCACACTCAGGCAAATAGCACCTGAACTGACATTACAGTGACCTCTTTTCGGGTTATCGTGCGGAATCTAACATGTATGTCGTGATTTTGACCCACACTATTCCTTTCAAAATAACTTTTTAAAAGACTTGACAAAATCTGAGGGCCTTAATTACGCAGTCACAAATGCCAAAACGAATTAAGGGAGACCAATTTTTAATATAAATTCATCTAAAGCAGGATTCATCTTTGTTCAATAATATGAACATTACCTGCTTATGATAAAACGTCACCACGAAGAAAAGCCATGCACATGGTCGTGAAGAAAATAGTCTTGCTACGACACAAAGTTCTATTTGAACTGCTAGGAAAACTTTATTCATTTATGAAATATATGAGAATGACTGAGAATATTTACTAGTACAAAAAGGCCTGATTACAGAGAGAAAATTGACTGACCACGTTAACAAGTCCTGTAACCCAGGAGTGTAGCTATGGTGTTTTCCCGGGCAAGCTATATTAAAGGAGCCCAACACACCCAGGCCGATAGAGTCCAGACCTCCCAGGCTGGTGTGAATCCAGATTTTTTTTCCGGTCAGGCTGGTTGTTAGGCTAAAGAAGGATGACCCTTCATCATACCTTTCCTTAAGTGTATTATCCCTTAAGTGAGTGCAATGAACTCTGCTAGAGTTTGAACTCTGTTCTCCGATTTCTTAAAACGAGCCGCTATCGATTACACCACCGAGCCTCCGAAATGCACATTGAAATGAAGTAAACAAGTAAACAAAGTTCCCAGGCGAAGTTAAGCTTATTGATGTTGAAAAAGTTCACAGCCCGACCAGAAGGCCCTTCAAAAAAGATTTTAAAAAGTTTAGTCATTTGATCAAATTTCAGAAAGTGGATTTGACCGAGAATGTTTCAGTACTCATTTGTACATACCTGAAGGTCGACTTAGTCAAATGCAGAGGTCATTTTCGTACAACGAAAAGAATTAACGATGTTTATTGAGACACGGTGGAGTAATAGATAGTGGATCGGATTGAGGATTATGCGAGCCGAGTTCGAATTCTAGTCGAGTTCATTACTTTCACTTAGAGAAAGAGATTCATCCATTTCTCCCCGTCCCAGCTATGTTAAGTACAAGGTCAGACTTGGACCTACTGTCTTGATTGGCAATCTGTCTATGAAAAAAAAACTAGCTACTGCTTTGTAGGACTGTCTCTCAGACGAAAGTCGGAGTAACATCAACATCCCCGGAAACATAAGAAAGGAGCCGTCAGGCCACTGCTCTATTCAGCATTGACTATCGCCATGAGCAAAAATTGTTGGATGACGTGTAGTGGCGAAAAAATAAGTTTTAACTGAATGACGATGATGATCGGACATATTTTAGTAAATGGAAAATCTTTCTTTTTTCTTTTTTTTCAAATCTTTTTTTTTTTTAACACTCACCAATTGTTTCTTTAGTCGCATTTTAAAGACGTGTTCTGATATGAATGACACTTTTTCCTCGTCTATCTCGACGGAAGAGTCGGTATAAGAACGTCATTACAATAGAATAAAGGACACACAGCACTTGAATTACACGTCTCTAAGAAGTGCGTTGTGGTGCAGTGGATATCGGCTCGGGGAATAATTCTCACGAGAAGTTGAAAATATTAGTTCGACTCTCAGTTGAATTCGTTGCATTCACTTACGCGCAAATACTATTCTCCTTCCAGCTACAGGTTAAATAACAGGACAGATTGGGTTCTATAATCTTAGTTGGCAACCGGTCTACTGCAGAAAGTAAAAGCAACCTACTGCGGGAAAATCTTCTGTCCAGTCAGTCATGTCTCTTTCGAGACATGATCGCTCAATATAGTACTTAACTGAAGAAGCGGGGATTGAAATGTGAATGTGATACATGACTTCGTACTCGTCCATGTTTACTGTCCCTTCAGAAAGTGGGGATTCATGACTCTCCACAAGTTCCTGTCCTTTGTAGCGCTAAGTAGCATTTGCCCAGTTCAACACTCAAATATTAATTATTATTCTTCATGTGCAGTGTCCCTTCAGGACGTAGGCGATCATGGACTTCCACTTCTGTCTCTTGTCGCTTTCAATATTTTTTCTCTTGATATTTCTTTTAAACACAGCTCTGTCAACCATTTGCTCAGACCTAACAAGTACGACTCGCGCTGCTTTCCATTGTCTCTCCTTCCCTTTGTCCGACCAGTGAGTATTAAATTCTCTAGGCCCTCCTTCCCCATTACATGTCCCAGGAACCTCATTTGTCTCTTCCTGATATTAAGTATGAGTTTTCTTCTCGTTAGCATCATTTCCAACACCTCATCGTTGCACACGTTCTCCATCCATAGTATCCTCAGTATCTTTCTGTAAAACCACATTTCTGCTGCCTCAAGCCTCTCCTTAATTCTTGATGAGATCGTCCAACATTCACTTCCGTAGAGAAGGATGAATATCACATAGCAATCCAGCACTTTTTTCTTTGTTTCTAATGATATTTTCCTGTCTTTCAGTACTCTGGTTAGCTTCTGAAATGCGTCTTTGGCCATGTCAATGTGTCTTTGGATCTCCATGTCGCTCTTTCCATCCTATGTTAAAACACTTCCCCGATTCGAATTATTTTACTTGTTTTATTTTAGCTTCTCCAACTTTTAGTTGGCATATTGGGCTCCTCTTTTTGTTGGTGACCATATATTCAGTTTTTTTTAAGTTTATGCTCAGTCCTTTCTTCTCACTTTCTTTTGCTACCTTCTGTAATTTCGTCTCGACTCTTTCGGTGTGTAGTCATTTCGCATCTGTGTTTTATAATTTCAATTGTTGTAAGAAATGATCTAGATTCGGTCGAAAAGAAAATCACATGTCTCTTTTGATTACCAGAGTCACAAAATTCCACAAGGAACAAAGAAAACTTTATTTCTGGGAATTTTTGTCTTTTATTCTTTCTAGAAGGGTGATTGCCCTTAGGGGTTATAAAATCTCCTATGCCCTGTGCAAGTGTCTTTCTTAGACCAATGCCGTCTTCATTAATGGTCGTTAATTTTTTCAATAACGGGGAAACTGGCTTTTCGTGAAAATGGCTTTTCCGTTTTTTGCGATAAGAATCTTTTATCCGACTTGGTGACCAGCACTCAAGATTCATAAGAAATCTTATCTGTTTTTCCCGGGTGGTCTCAATATATTTTTCACTCAGCCTCTAGCGGGTGAAGAAGAAGAAAAAAATGTTCAATTATTATTTCGTCTCACCTCCTTCACACTTTCTCTTCTCTTTTTCTCGGCACCAGAGATAGTATTACACCCTCTCTCTCTCTCTCTCTCTTTTGCCTTCGATGCGTGATAATTTCTTCACATTTTTCAAACCCTCCTTCTTCATTACTGGACACCTCTCTCTCTCTCTCTCTCTCTCTCTCTCTCTCTCTCTCTCTCTCTCTCTCTCTCTCTAAAAATCAGAGCAAATTTGATATGACTTTAAAATCAGAGCAAATTTGGTATGACTTTAGAAATTTTCTCAACTTTCAGTGGCCCGCACGTGGTAAGATTGAATTTTCTGCTAATTTATTCTACCATATTTGTTTTTATTCATTTAATTTTGGGACTAAATTCTACTAAATTGTTGGTTTAAAGGCCGTTTCGACTTTTACTAAGTTGAAACTTAGTAAAAAAAAAAAAATTATTTTATTTTCACGTCTATTGAACAGGTGAAGAGGCTCCTCCCTTGTTCCCTGTTTAGGATGTGGTTTCCGGCTTTCTCTTTTCCAATCTTTTTACTCTTTTTCTTTTATTTTCAATTGGAATAGATAGACTAAACTATCGCCCGGTTCACACTTCACCCACGTCTATTGAACAGGTGAAGAGGCTCATCCCTTGTTTCCTGTTTAGGATGTGGTTTCTGGTTTTTCTCTTTTCCAATCTTTTCACTCTTACGTAGCCCCCTGCGCATCAGTGGCGTTTTCGCCTTGCTTGGGGTGATATGATTTTTTAAAAAAAATGAAGTTTTAGCTCACTCTTTCTAAGTATAAATGTCTATTTTGTTTCCATTTTCCTTAAGGCCTTCTCGTTGCCCTACGCGATCCTCCCATATGCGCTGTGTATTGCTAAACAATCGGCTGCGTCTGAACATTTCCGTGAAGAACTATATAAAGTTTTAACTGCAAATAAGTTTCGTTAGCTTCTATCGAAACGAAAAAAACAAAATGTAAAATCCATGCTGCCTTATTTCTAAGATTATTTATAGGGTGGGGATCATGCGAGATCAGTCAGTCAGTGATACACGCTTGGGCGATCATGTCTCGAAACTGGGCAGAAGATTATCCTGCAGTAGGTTGCCATTGCTTTCTGCGGTAGACTGGTTTCCGACCAAGGCTATAGAACCCAATCTGTCCTGCTATTTAACCCATAACTGGAAGGAAGAGATGGATTAGTACCTTTCCCAAGGGTATTTGCGCGTAAGTGAATACAATGGATTCAACTGGAATTCAAACTCGGCTCCCCGGTTTCTCGTTCCGAGCCGATATCCACTCTACCACAACGCATAGAAAAATATATTTGTTTCAAATTCACGATTATTGCTTGAATAACACGACAAGGTTTAAGTCGCCGATAAGTCATGCAATATTCTGCCTCGAAGACACGAGTTTTATTCTAATGCCAGGAAAGGGTTTTCGATACAAGAAAACAATCTTTACTACGAATACAAAATTAAGAAATTCTAAAATCCATGATATCAGGAAAACGCAGTCGAAATTTCTAGGGCACATAATGCAGAAAGAGGGCTTGGAAAATCTGATACTCACTAGACGGATTTAAGGAAAGAGATTACAGAGGAAAGCAGCGTGCAATATACTTGATGGGCTAGAGCAGATGGATAGCAGAATAGGGTCGAGAGAAATAATATGAAAAGGCAAAACTTATTAAGAGCAACAAGGAACAGGAAGATGTAGAAGATTATTGTCGTCTACGTCCTGAATGTGTATGGCACATGAAAGAAGAAAGAAGATCCTGAACATGTCCCATTCGAATAAAAGATTATTTACTTGTCATATTTTCTATTTTTCCTTTCCTCCCCTCCTTCAAACCTCCTCCTCCTTCAACCTTTCTTCTTTCTCCTCCTTCAAACCTCTTCCTACTCCTTTCCTTCTCTCCTTCAAACTTCCTCCTCCTCTTCTTTCTTCCGCCTCTCCTTCAAACCATCTCCTCCTGTCTTCCTTTCCTCCCCTCCTTCAAACCTTTTCCTTTCCTCCCTTCCTCCCCTCCTTCAAACTTCCTCGTCCTTCTCTTTTCCTCCCTTCCTCCCCTCCTTCAGACCTCCTCCACCTCCTTTCCTCCCCTCCTTCAAATTTCTACTTCCTTCTTTCCTTCCCTCCTTCAAACTTCCTCCTCCTTCTCTTTTCCTCCTTTCCTCCCCTCCTTCAGACCTCCTCCACCTCCTTTCCTCCCTTCTTCCCCTCCTTCAAATTTCTACTTCCTTCTTTCCTTCCCTCCTTCAAACTTCCTCCTCCTTCTCTTTTCCTCCCTTCCTCCCCTCCTTCAGACCTCCTCCGCCTCCTTTCCTCCCTTCCTCCCCTCCTTCAAATTTCTACTTCCTTCTTTCCTTCCCTCCTTCAAACCTCCTCCTTCTCTTCCTTTCCTCCTCTCCATCAAGCCTCCTCCTCCTTTCCTCGCTTCCTCTCCTCCTTCAAACCGCCTCCACCTCTTTTCCTCCCTTGCTCCCCTCCTTCAAACCTACTCCTCCTTTCCTCACTTTTCCCCTTCTTCAGACCTCCTCCACCTTTTTTCCCTTCCTCCCCTCCTTCAAATTTCTAACTCCTCCTTCAAACCTCCATCTCCTTTTCCTCCATTCCTTCATTCCTCCTAATCCTTTCCTCCCTTCCTCCTCATCCCTAACGCTCCCTTCATCATCCTCTTCTTATTACAAAGAAGACGGATATTACCATTACCCTCCATTTTATGTCTCGATTCATTTTTTTCTCTACTGTAGGACACCCATTATTTCACATGAAATTTTTCTTTTACTTCTAGAACTTTTTTTTTTTCATTATTCTTGTCTAACCCTCTGTTCTCTTTCCGTCTTTCTTCGCCCCACTGCTTTTTTCCGCCCGTTTAGTCTTTGGCTCTTCCCTTCTTGTTTCTAATTATAAAACTCCTTACATCTTCTCCGTCTTTCTCCCCTTCCTCCTCCTCCTCCTCTACTTTTTCTTCCTCCTTTTCTTTCTATTCCTCTTGTTTTTTCTCCTATTCCTTCTTCTTCTAATAATACTGTTGCTATATTAACATCATCTTTAGGCACTTCAATGCGGTGTAATGGTTAGCAAGATTATCTCGCTAGATCAACTGCTACTGAGCTCGTTCCTCACTGAGTGTTCCATACTTTTGGCTTTGCAACTCTTATTAAATCACTATCAACCTTGTCGTTGTACTTGTGTCTTCTTTCTAGAAAAATCTTTTTTTCTCTCTAATCTTTTAATGTTGGACAATATCTTCCAAGATGAAGGAAAAACTTGAAGCAGCTGAAATGTGGTTCTACAGAAGGATGCTGCGGATATCATGGACTGAGCATGTGAGTAATGACGAGGTTTTGAAAATGATGGAGAAGAAAAGGAAATTAATACTGAGTATCAGGAAAAGATAACTAAAGTTCCTGGGACAAGCAACGAGGAAAGAGGGATTGGAGAACCTGATACTAACAGGCCGGATAGAAGGAAAAAGAGACAGAGGAAAGCAGCGGATAGCATATTTGAAGGACCTGATCAGGTGGATGACGGAACGAGGGTTGCATGGTGCGAGAGGAGAAAGCGTGCTAAGAGCCACCAGGGATAGGGAGACGTGGAAGGCCATGATCGCCTACGTCCTGAAAAAACATGGCACATAAAAGAAGAAGATGAAGAAGAATCTTTTCAAAGATATAAAACCCACTGAGACTCCAGGATTTTATCAAGTGTGAAAGAAACTAAAAAGAAAAAATTACATAGAAACAATAAAAATATTACGATTGACATTGCATTTCTGGTGTAAGTGATTGTGCGTTGTGGTGTAATGGACATCGGCTCGGAATAACAAACCGGAGAGCTGAGTTCGAATTCCAGTAAAATTCGTTGCATTCACTTGTGCGTAAATACCCAATGGAAAGGTATGATTTTATCTCTTCTCCTTCTAGCTTTGGGTTAAATAGCAAGATAGATTAGGTTCTATAGCCTTGGTCGGCAATCAGTGTACGATAAAAAGAAATTGCAACATACTGCGGGATAATTTTCTGTCTAATCAGGCATGGATCGAAAGAGACATGATCCACCAGGTGTGTATAACGCATGGCACTTTACTGACTGAGTTGGTGGAAAAGCAAGAGAGTTCCATAGAAGATAAGTGCGAGACAGTTAAATATAACAATGAACAGAGTTGCCATTATTTAAATTTGGACTATTGGCCTTGTTTTTCTTCGGCCTTCTTCAGGTGTTTGATAGTCCGGATAATCTACAGAAAATATCGAATCGAACATTTTATTACATTTACAAGGGTGTATTGTTCTCATTTTGCTGTCCATCGTTAATGATATCTTGTCTTGCTGTTATTCGGTTCAGTTCTGTTATTGTCCGCCCTGATTCTCAGCCTGCATTGAGGATTGAATTCGCAATTACGATGTCACAAAATTCACGAACAAACACTTTAATCCAAGATCTGACGAAATCCAAAGAGTACAACGGCTTGTGGTAATAGCAGCAAAGATGAGAACAATAGTCCGCGTGTAAATAATGTAAATAACAATGATAGGGTTAAGTAAACATACGATAGAGACAAAAGTTCCCACCTGTTTGGTTGGGTAAAGTCCTTAATTCTGATCCAGTTTCTATTTCTTCTGCCTCAGTTGGGAAATGATTGCCAATGTCTGGAAGAGGGGTCGGCCACCCTAAGAAAAATAATCAGACAAAAAATATTAATGTTTATCAAATGCACTTTTCGCTTTTATTTTTTAGATCTTTACTTCAAAGCTCAGTTCACTTATCGTTCGGGCTTACCTCCATATCACGTTGAATACACCGGTTCTCGCTCGATCACCGAAGTTAAGCAACGTTGAGCCTGGTCAGTACTTAGATGGGTGATCGCTTGGGAATACCAGGTGCCGTCAGCGTTTAGTGACAGATGTGCGTTGTGGTGCAGTGGATATCGGCTCGGAAGAAGAAATCTGAGCCGAGTTCGAATTCCAGTTGAATACCCTGCATTCACTTAAGCACTACTACCCTTGGGAAATGTATTAATCCGTCTCTTCCCTCCAGTTATGGGTTAAATAACAGAGTAGGACTTGGGGACCCTGCCCTTAAAAAAACAAATCCCAATGAATCTTGATACTCGAAAAAGAAAAACAGTATTACCAGACACAAAACCTATATAAAAAAACCAATAAATTGTTGAAAGAAAAAGGTATTACCAGCAATAAATAAATAAATAAAAATTTAGTTGGCATTAAATGACCCGCCGAGGTGTTGACATGCCATACCAACCAACAACTTATATCCCAAGAAACAGGACTCAAGATTAACCTTTCCAGAACTGATTCGAGGATCTGGAAATGGAAGAAAAACAATGATGGTTCTTACTCTGAAGCCATCATTATAAAATTCAGGATGTAGATCAGTTATAACAAATTTAGCACAGCAGATAAAAACTGAACATAAAACAGGCTGCGCTAGGGCTAGTTTCACACAATACCACAAGTTGTGACATAACCAAAGCATTAACCTAAAATACAAACTCAAATAATGTTCTTGTAGGGATACAAAAGGCGATTGTCTCCCTTTCCTTGAGATAGATACAAGGGTCATGTGACGGCTGGTTAGTGACGTCAGAGGATAGAGCGACGAAGGACAGGCTTGATGAGGCGCAGTAACAGATATTTTGATGTCATTAATAATTTACTTATTTTTTTTTTTTAGGTCTGTGCCTATGTAATCCAATTAAATGCAGTCTTGTAAATTGTGGTGACTGCTGGGTTAAGTGGTACCAGCATTGAATTATTTCTTTTTGTTTTTTGTTTGTTTTGTTTTTTTTTTTTGGGGGGGGGGTTGTTTTTTGTGTTTTTGTTTGTTTTTTGTTTTTTTGTCATTTCACCCCAAGAAAATCAATAAAGGCAGTGAAACGAAATGGATTATAGAGTTTTAGAAAATATAAGGAGAAAACAATAAAAGAACATGAATTTAGAAGACATATGCAACGTCTCACTTTGTTGAGTGAATAAAATCTTTGAAAAATCAATGCTGGTTCTATTTTTGCATCCCCTACAGGTTTGGTTTCCATTTGAGATTCATACCTGTCCGGATATTTCATATTTCTCATATCCTTGTACTGTTTTTCAAAAGAAACATCAGTTGTCACAACGGATTTAGTGGAACTCATCTTTCTGTCACCAAATATAATTGGACCTTGAATAAGTTCTCGTTGTTTTACAACAGATGGCGTTCGCAAAACTGCGTGCTTATAGTTTCAGATTATAACACATCGATAAGGAAATACCATAAGCAAGTTTTGCATTCGGTGTATGTCATTTCACCCAGGTGTAAGCAACTTTGTTTTTCATCACGTTAAACATGTCAGATTTCGTGCCAAAGAAAGTTTATTAGCAGGAAACTTTACTGCACTCAGTCAGTTAAGTGCCATACGTGATACACGCTTGGGCGATCATGTCTCGAAAGAGACATGACTGACTGGGCAGAAGATTATCCCGCAGTAGGTTGCCATTGCTTTCTGCGGTAGACTGGTTGCCGACCAAGGCTATAGAACCCAATCTGCCCTGCTATTTAACCCATAACTGGAAGGAAGAGACGGATTAATACCTTTCCCAAGGGTATTTGCGCTTAAGTGAATACAATGGATTCAACTGGAATTCGAACTCGGCTCCCCGGTTTCTCGTTCCGAGCCGATATCCACTGTACCACAACGCACATCCTTACTCAAAAGAAATACGCATCTGAAACGCACAGAATTCTTGTTGAGCCTTACGGTGACCATTTTCTGTCGGAAACAACATGCAGAGATATATTGATGCTTCAAAAACAAAGATTTTGATGTTGAAGATAAAGATTGCTCTGGTGCACCGAAAAAGTTTTGAAAACGAAGAATTGGAGGCCTTATGTCGTGAAGACTCATGTCACGTGCAAGCTGAACTTGCAGAATCATTCCGAGTTGATCACACAACAGTTTCGAAACATTTGAAAGCATTAGAAATGATTAAAAAACAATGACATTGGGTATCGTAAGTGTTGAAGCTTAGAGACGTCGAACGATGTCTAGTTACGTGTGAAAAGCTGCTTCAACGACAAAATAAGAAAGGTATTTTTCATCCTATCGTAACCGGCGATGAAAAATGGATACACTAGGATAGCCTTAAGCGTAGAAGACCGTGGGGTAAGTCCGGCCATGCAAAAACATTGGCAACATATCCGAATATCCATGGTTCGAAGCTTCTATCTGCATTTGGTGGGATTAGCTGGGTGTAGTTTATTATGAGGTGTTCAAACCCACCGAAATCATCGTGTGAGATCACTGTCAACTACAATTGATGCGTTTCAGACGAGATTTGAAGAAAAAACGGCCGTCATACGAGCAGAGACACAGCAAAGTGATTTTACAACATGACAACGTTAAACCACATGTTGCCAAACGAGTGAAAATCTACTTGGAAACACTTAAAGAGAGAGAGAGAGATTTTGCAACATAACAACGCTGGGTCACATGTCGCAAAACGGGTGAAAACCTACTTGGAAACGCTTAAATGTGAAGTCCTATCCCACCCTCCGTGTTCCTCGTCCGATTATCAATTGTTCCGATCGATGGCACACGGCCTGGCAGAGCAGCACTTTCATTCTTATGAAGATGCCAAATAATGGGTCGACTGGTGGTTAGCCTCAAAAGACGTGTCGTTTTTCCGATGTGGAATTCAAATGCTGCCAGAAAAATGGGAAAAACAGTGGCTATCGATTGACAATACTTTCGGTGACATATTCCTTACTAATTTTTGTAAATAAAACATTACTTTGCATGAAAAATCAGCGAGAACTTAACCAATGTCCTACTAATTTAGAGGTCAAACAAAATTAAATCCTCTGTATCGGAAAGCTTCCATAGCTGTAAGACGTATTATGTTACGTCATCGGGTCGAATTCTATTTTTACAAGTGGGATAGGGCAAAACCGTCCAGTTTATTGCTGCCTGTAGTTTGGAGGCTTTTCAGTTTATAAAAGTGCACCAAAAGGATTTTTATATTTTACAGATTTTTAACTTCAAAGCTTATTTCATGTACGTATTTAAAGACATGGAATGAAAGAAAATATGACCATAATATTCAAAACTTCTTGAAGAATTTTAAGTGTACTGATTTGTTCTTTGAAATAAAGCCCGGAAGTGGATTAATATCAGTGTTTTGATATTTATTACTTAGCACCTAAATCTGAGGAAATCTCGGTTCCACCAGAATCTAAAACTTTTTCAGAAAAAGTCACTTCATTGAAAAATATCACATGAAGAGCATTGATTTGTTGGTGTTGTTGTTGTTGTTGTTTTTGTTTTTGTTTTTATTTTTTGTTTTGTTTTTTTCGTTGGGGGGGGGGTCCTTTTTCATAAAAAATAAACATGCAGGAGTTCTCATTCTCAAAACTTTTCGTAAACTTTTCGTAAACTTTTCTTCGTACGACACTTTCTTTGTATTTTTCTTTCACTTCTTCTTTAAAATCTTTCTTTCATTAATGTTTTTTTTTTAAATTTCTTATTCTTTCTTCTCTTTTGTTACTCTCTTTTCTTCTCTCGGTTTTGTTTATTCATTTATTTCTTTTTTCTTTTTTTCATCCTCTTCTCCCCATTTATTTTCTTGTTCTTCTCTTCTTTCTTCTTCTTTACATAGTCATGATAAAAGATACTTTCATATAGAAAAACAACTAAAGCGACATACACACATACATAGACCAAAAGCCAAAGATTTAGAGGCGCCTTCTGAATTTCATACGAGTAAGTTTCATGCCTTCATTGGTTTAATTAACTACTACTAAACAAGAATGCTGAAACTAGGGCCACTCTCTGGATTTAATAATTAGTAAGCTTTAAACTTTCTTTGCTTTAATTAACTTCTAATAATCTCGGATGTCGAAACCAAGGCCACCCTCTGTATTTAATAATTAGTATGGTTCATGCCTTCTAAGCTTTCATTAACTTCTACTAATCTAAGATGCTGAAACTATTTAACCAATTAGTGCATGGCCACTAATTTTAAAGTGTGGTTTATCTATAATTTTAAATCAGCCAGTTCTACGATTTAAAAAAAATAGCAAGATAAATTAAACCAAAAGAGGTAAGATTTTAAGGGAACTTTAAGTTGTAATGGCGTACTTTCCATCTTATTAGTACTACTACTACTACTATTGTTATTACATATATATGAAAAAACCTTTTAGACTAAGAAAGTTCCCACCAAAAGTGAGCTTGTAAATGAGTTTTGAAAAAAAAGGGTACGTTGCCTTTAATCTTTTAGGTGAATCTTTTAAATCCAGAGAGTGGCCAGAAGTTTTTAGTCAATAGCTTACATACGTTAATCGAGAGGCGTTCATTGGGCAAAATATTTAACATTATATATTATATTAACTATTATAATTATGTTATATATATAGCCCAACACACCATCACCACCTTGAAATATAAATGGAGCCTTGTGAAAAGGCAAATTGAAATAGCGAAAGAAAATCTTGACACATTATACAAGAACAAACATGACCTCTACAACAAACTGAAAGATATAACTATCAGACGATATGAACGGATCCTACACAAAATTAATAGACAAAACTTGTCTATATTATTCCATGAAACCTGCATTAATGAAAAAATGCTGCCAAAATACACACAATTTAAATTACATGATCCAGCAGCCCAACACACCATCACCACCTTGAAATATAAATGGAGCCTTGTGAAAAGGCAAATTGAAATAGCGAAAGAAAATCTTGACACATTATACAAGAACAAACATGACCTCTACAACAAACTGAAAGATATAACTATCAGACGATATGAACGGATCCTACACAAAATTAATAGACAAAACTTGTCTATATTATTCAATGAAACCTGCATTAATATATATATATATATATATATATATATATATATATATATATATATATATATATATATATGAATTGTTGCCATTAAACATTATATGTTATATTTATTTTATATACACATAATTAATCATGAAATTATATATATATTATTGTATATATATATGAAGTTTATATTATATAATTTAAACTTAAAATAATTTTACTTGACTGTTGTCTTCCCAGTTCATCTTCCATCTTGTCCGACTCTTTGCCAATTGATGGAATTTCTGGAAGTACTGTTCTTTTATATACCAAGGAACCACCAACATGTAGGATTTCTCCTCCGGGCGCTTGAATAATACTTCCTTTCATGTCTGGGACATTCACGACTGCAATAGAAACAATAAAGTTTGTTTTGCTTGGTTTTTCAGATATGTTATCATTTTCGACAAACCTTCTTTCTTGCATATATATATTGACTCTCTATGTCTCTGCTATTATTACTAATATCATTATTATTGTTGTTGTTGTTGTTGTTATTGTTGTCAAGTCATTTCATCTCGAGCAAGATAGATAGATAGATAGATAGATAGATAGATAGATAGATAGATAGATAGATAGATAGATATGAACAGAGACAGATAGATATGAACAGAGATAGATAGATAGATATGAACAGACATAGATAGATAGATAGATAGATAGATAGATAGATAGATAGATAGATATGAACAGACAGAGATAGATAGATAGATAGATAGATAGATAGATAGATAGATAGATATGAACAGACAGACAGAGATAGATAGATAGATAGATAGATAGATAGATAGATAGATAGATAGATAGATAGATAGATAGATAGATAGATAGATAGATTTTGGAAAGCAGAAAGAAAAGAGACAAAGAACAGACATGCTGAGATATAAACAATTTGCAAGAAAGACGAACCGAATAATGTAAGAAGGAGAGAAATATACAGATTAAGATAGAGAGAATGTGAGGCAAGGGGCCCACTCTGTGAGTGATAGAAGACGAAATATTAGAGAAAACGGAAGATGTGATTATAATAGGTACTTACGTCCCTTTCTACTGGGTCGATTTCTCTGGTTTTGATAAGCTTTCTTGGCTGCTGCCAATTGGCAATTTGCTTTTAAAATTTGCTTTGTGCTTTTATTCACTGTTGGACTTAAATTAAGACGAGAAAGGTTTGTCGCTGTAAGAAATAAATGAAAGAAAATAAAGAACGCGTAAATTTAATATGCTTTGTGGTGCAGTGAATATCGACTCTGAACGACAAATCGGGGAGCCGAGTTCAAATTCCAGTTGAATTACTTGCATTCACTTATGCACAAATACCCTTAGGAAAGGTATTAATCCGTCACTTCTCTCTCCAGTTATGGGTTAAATAACAGGATATATTGGGTTCTCTAGCCTTGACTGGCAACCAGTCTAGCAATGGCAACTTACTGCGGGATAATCTTCTGCCCAGTCAGTCATGTCTCTTTTGAGACATGATCGTCCAACCTTTTATCATGCATGGCAATTGACTGACTGAAATTTAAATCAGCACTTGTCCGAAAGGTGAGAACAAAAAGATTCTAGTTTCAAACCGCTTTACAAAACAGTTATTTAATTACAATTATTTAAATGCATGTCTTAAGACGTTAATGCTAACTTTCGTCTACATTGTTGATATATTCATAGAACAGATCTGTCTACATTGTTCATATATATCTATAACACATTTCCTTAACGTTTATAGCCTTATGGAACCCTTGAAATAATTTTCATGTTTCAGGTAAACCCTGTATAAAATTATTACATATTATTTTTTAACACCTATCTTTTTTATATTTTTTTACATAGTTCACGTGGTAAACATATTGTATAGACACCGTACATGCATTCTGTACTCGAGTAAGTCAGTCAATGATACCCGAATCTGTCATGGACACATCCTGTTTGCTAGCCAGACGAGACGGTTTCAAACTGACATTATATATACATCGCTAAATAAATTTCTTGTGATTATTATAATATAATAAAAACCTGCTGAGGCTAACAAAGCAAACCTCATTGCCGAGCTTGAAAAGGACCTCCGATCCGTGGCGGACTGAGGTAAGAAATGGCTTGTGAATTTTAATGCTTCCAAAAAGAAGCTGCTATCTATTAACTATCACAGACAATCGCTCCTACCCCCACTCATTAGCATGGATCAGGCTAGTCTCCCTGAAAGCAAAACACTGCGCCTTCTCGGCTTAACTCTCACAACAGACCTCAAGTGGAATGACTGTTTAGAATCTATAGCTAAATCCGCTGCTAAGAAAGTCGATTCTCTGTGTAGAGCCAAGAGGTTTTTTTCCGCCTGAAACAATCCTGCACATATATAAATCTACCATCCACCCGCGCATTGAATACTACTGCCATATCTGGTCAGGTGCTCCTGCTATCTACCTGGGTGTCCTTGACAAGATCCAACGGAGAATCTGTAATGTGATAGATCCCGACTTGGCAGCTCGGATACAGTCACTTTCTCACCGGCGCAATGTGGTTTCTCTATGTCTCAATATAATATACTTTCACGGCTTCTGCTCCGATGAACTTAGCTCCCTGGTGCCCCCTATATATAAATTTACTTGAGCCACAAAATTAGCAACTAGGTCCTACCCTTTTACTGTGAAACCAATAAAATGTAAACGCAAATTCTACTCCATCAACATCTTTTCTCGCACTTCCCGCCTGTGGAATTCCCTTCCATTTACTTGCTTTCCCGACAGCTACAATCTCCAAGAATTTAAATGTAAAGTTAATTGTCATCTCCTATCTCACTAACCTGCATCATCTCTCGCATGCTCCTTTCTCCATCCACTCCACTCTCATCAATATTCTCATCTTTCTCTCACCCACTTCCTGACACCCGCTGTAACCTGTCACTCTTTCTCATAACTTTCCTCCTATGTAACTCCCTGCAAAACAGTGGCAACAAAATGCCTTGCTTGGGGCGATATGATTATCAAAAAATATTTAATAACATAAGAATTTGAAGCCATTATTATAATAACAAAGAATTTCCCACAATAAGCTGTACGTAAAATTACGAATATATAAATTAAATTAATATTACTCGAAAATGCATCAGCCTATTTATTTGCTATTTATCAGGAAACCTCTTTCAGAACCATAGGGTTTCTGGAAATACCATTTGAGAGACACTGGTACAGATTGTCTGATATTGATCAAATCTCACAGAAACCATAGTGACCTCTTGCGGGACCTTAGAGTTCTGGGCAACACCGGTGAAGAAACACTGGTATAGATTCCCTATTGAAATGGAGTAGTCATGTGATCAGGAGGAAAGTATATCTTTTTAGCTTACATTATTTTTATTTTTATTTACATTAGGATTTATTTTTTAAGAGAAATTAAAACAAAAATCCTTGTGTAAGCTGGAGTATATTAAAAGCTAAACCTTATAGCAATAATGATGTCTGCCAATTGTACCAAGAAGAAAAGTTGACTATAGTATCATTTCCAGAACGAGAAAGATTACTAAATGAAAGATCTGAAATAATTTCCGGATATATACACATTAGAAAGTACATTTTGAGTTCGTAGAAAACCGGAAAATTTATGAACAATACTATTTCACTAGTTTGAGTTTGAGTTTTGTTTAACGGCGTATCAATGCCAAAAAGGTGGGGTTTTAAGGTATTTTTTTAATGTTCAGTTATAGTGAGAAGGTTGATTTAGATTTTAATGAAAATTTTGTTTTTATTCTTTTTTATTTTAGAAAAGTGAAAATGTCTTCTAGTTTTGTATTCAAGAATGTTTTGCTGAGAATATTTTTTCCTTTAAAATTGTACATTTAAAGTAAAGCATTAGGAAATCAATTAGTCTATAACGACAGACGACACCGTCAGGTTGAATAGTTGCTTAATCAGCTGATCTCCCTAATTTTAATGTGTGTGTGTGTGTGTGTGTGTGTGTGTGTGTGTGTGTGTGTGTGTGTGTGTGGGTGTGCATGTGTGTGTGCATATGTGTGTGTGTGTTTGCATGTGTGTGTGTGATGGAATATATGAAAAACAATTTAATTTTTACAGTTTATAATTTTTTTTTCTTGTCAGCGTTTCGTTTTATAAAAACATTCTTCATTTAATTGCCATATCCTTTCAGGACGTGGGCGATCATGACTTTCCACATCTCCCTGTCCCTGGTGGCTCTTAGCACGCTTTCTCCTGTTGCACCATGCAACCCTCGTTCCGTCATCCACCTGATCAGGTCCTTCAAATATGTTATCCGCTGCTTGCCTGTCTCTTTTTCCCTCTATCTGGCCTGTCAGTATCAGGTTCTTCAAGTGCTCCTTCCTCATTGCATGTCCCAGTATCTTTAGTTATCTTTTCCTGATACTCAGTATTAATTTCCTTTTCTTCTCCATCATTTTCAAAACCTCGTCATTACTCACATGCTCGGTCCATGATATCCACAACATCCTTCTGTAGAACCACATTTCAGCTGCTTCAAGTTTTTCCTTCATCTTGGAAGATATTGTCCAACATTCACTGCCATATTGAAGAATCGACATCACATAGCAATCTAGTACTCTCCTCTATGTTTCTAGTGAAATTGTCCTGTTGCTTAATACTTTACTCAACTTTTGGAATGCTTCTTTCGCCATGTAAATTCGCCTTCAGATCTCAGTGTCACACTTTCCTTTTTCTATTAGAACACTTACTAGGTATTTAAATTTCTGTACCTGCTTGATTTTAGAGTCCCTCTCCTATAATTGGCATTTTGGGCTGCCCTTTTTGCTGATGACCATGCATTCGGTTTTCATGCAGTTTATTTGTAGTCCTTTCTTGTCACTCTCTTCAGCTACCGTCTGTAGGAGATCTTGTAGTTTTCTTTCTCTGTCTGCTATCAGCACTGTATCATCTGCGTACCTTATATTGTTTAAATTGTGGCCTCCGATGACGAATAATAAGTTGTATAAGTTGAATAGATAAGAACATTATCAGAGAAAATTAAAATGAAGAAACTGAGGAAAAATTGATAATACATAAAATTTGCTGTCTAGAAAGATCGTGGTTAATGTGGTTTTTTTTTTCTTAATTTATCTCCGGTAGATATGCATTTATGAATTTCAGTGAAGTAAAACAGTAGAAGCGACTATACAAGAATTCACCTTCGATCATCTTGAGAAGGTTGTCATCTTCTGGTTCTACCGTTTCTTGGCTTTTAGACAACTCCTCCATCGATATTTTCTTATCCCAGACTTCTGGTCTCGGTGAGATTCGATCGCGGACCAACGATATCCACACGTCATCATCATCAGAAGATGCTTTAAGGAAAGTAAAAAAATCATTATTTTTCATAGAAATATTTACACTCAAATTAAAATAGCTGAACTTCATATTAGAAAAGTTCAACTTCACATTAAAAAAGCTCAAATTTAAATTAAGAAAGCTCAACTTCTAATGAAAACAGCTCAACTTCAAATTAAAAGACGTTCAACTTCAAATAAAAAAGCTCAGCTTCAATTTTAAATGGCACAACTTCAAATTAAAAGTTTCAACTTCAAATTAAAAAGGTTCAACATCCAATTAGAAAAAGCTCAACTCTAAATTAAAAAGTTCCACTTCAAATTCAAAACACTGAATTTAAAATTTAAATTGAATTGAGAAAAGAAATAGTACTAGTTTCTAAACAAACAAACAATATTTTTAATGAATTCAACCCAAGCAAGGTGATAATACCACTAAGACGCAAGGGGGGATACTGGGAGTGAAAGAAGAATAAGAAGACTTTGGAAGGGAGCTGGAACCCAGTTCTAAACAGGAAACAAGGTATAAACCTCTACTCCTGTTCAAAATACCGGGAGGCGGGAGTGTGAACATAATGGCAGATAGATATCTAGAAATTAAACAGTTTAAGTATTGTCCCTCATTTCGCGATGCCGAAATCCTCTGCCACTTTTGGCAGGGGGGGGTAAGACCAATTAAGACCAGCTAAGACAAGCTTAGACTTCATAAGACTAACTTAGTATTCAGCTACCGCGTATGCGAGGGCTAGATAATCGTTGACCAGTGGCCTGAGGGTGTGCACGGGTCCCCCACATTAAAACCGACCTTGTGTCATAACTTGCTCCAGTGGGGGTGCAGGATAAGTACACCTCTATTTAGCGGCTCCAATAAATCCGTCCTCTTCAATTATCATGTTTTCCACATCCAGATAAACAGGCGCATTGTTCGCAATCAATAACTGAATCATTTTGTCCTAAATGCTTCTGAGAAACCTTTAAAACTATTCGCAGTGTTTGTCTTAGAAATAATCCTCTTTGTCTCTCACAATAGAACAGACCGGCTTGGCTAATAGCTCCAATAATATCTATACTGTTCCCTCTCGGGGAAAGCTACCTTCATACAACATCTGATACCCCTCTTGGATATTCCTAGTGAACGTCGTAAAAAAAAAAACAGTTTGCTTCATCGCCATAACTGAGTCGCTTGTCATCACCATTGGATTTCATTATCGATTGTAAATAAGCTGCTCGCTTAATTCTGTTGCTTAGCGACTTCATGTTGGTAGGACTTGAGATGACTTTCTTAACAGCCTCACATTACTCTTTCAGGTTTTGTAGATTGTGTGGGAAGTGTTCAACGGAGGACGGAAAATGCGACATTGAGATCCGAAGGTGAATTGGAATGGCCAAGGATGCATTCCAGAAGCTGACAGGAAAGTTTCGCTACAAAACAAAGAAGAGAGTACTGGATTGCTATGTGATGTCCGTTCTTCAATATGGCAGTGAATGCTGGACAATATGATGAAAATGAAAAAGATGAAGGAAAAACTTGAAGCAGCTGAAATGTGGTTCTACAGAAGGATGCTGCGGATATCATGAACCGAGCATGTGAGCAATGATAAGGTTTTAGAAAGGATGGAAACAAAAAAAGAAATTAATACTGAGCATCAGAAAAAATCGCTGAAGTTCTTGGGACATGTGATGAGGAAAGAAAGCTTGGAGAATCTGATATTCACAGTTCAGATAGAGAAAAAGAGAGACAGGGGAAACCAACGGATAACATATTTGAAGGACCCAAGCAGGTAGATAGCAGAGTGGGGTTTGAGTGGCTAACAGCAGAAAGCGTGTTAAGAGCTAATAGGGAGACATGGAAGGCCATGAACGCCTACGTCCTAAAGGGACATGGTACATAGAAGAAGATTGTGGTAGTTGACACACGTGTTTGCTCGTCAGCAGCAAGTTGCTTTTGGGTTAAAAGGGAATTATCCGTTAACTATTTCAACATTCACCTTATGTGGTGAGGTAAAAAAAATTCTTGAATTGACTTCATTCCAACAGCTTGCTTGTTGTAGTAGTAGTCTAAATACTTTTCCATATCCAGCTATGGACCTTCTGGGTATTTAACGTGAGTCCTCCTACTGAGATGGGATGTGACCCAAGCGAGAACACTCGTGTCAAGGGTCAAAATTTGCTCAATCCCCGCATACGGTATTCTGTCGGAATGCAGAATTCTGTCTGTCACCCGAGTCCCTGTCTGTAGACTGAGCCCCAACTAAGTCCTTCCCTGTCCGCAGACAAAAGAGCTTGGCTGAGAAATTGGAGTTCGCACGGAACTCTGGGTATTTACTTTGAATCCCCACCACTGAGACTTGATGGAACACAAGGTCGGCCATAAGTTGTCTGTTCTGCAACTTCATTAATAATAGATGCTTTCCAGTCACCAGTAGAATTTGCAGCAAGCGCCTTTCTTTTAGTATTATTTTAATATATCACCTGTAATTGGCTTTTTAGACATTTTTCTTTGATTCTTTTATATTAAATGACACTTTATCGCTGCTTGACTTGTAATTTCGAACTGCTTATTCAAAGTTAAGCAGGGTAATTACGAACAAACTTGCTGCAAGTCTGAGGGTGTCCTTTTTTATCAAATTGCTTTTAAAGCCAAACGAACACTAATTAGTTTAGAGGAGAGACAATCGCAGATTCCTTTTTAATTTGCAGTTAAGATATTTTAATTTGAAGTTCAGATTGTTTTTAATTTGAGAGTAAACGGGTGTAGTTGCGTAGATCATTATGATTTTAGAGGTAAGAAAGCCCCAGATAAAAGAAAGAAAGAATTGAAAGCAATGCTTAATAAGTTCAACACCAAAGGCCGCTAATTACATGACGTCCCCATTTTTTAAATTTCCGCCTTGTCTACATTTTATCCTCCACGTACTGATGTAACAAATGTGTACTTTCTAGATAATCTATAGTCTCTTAGTTGTCCATATTGTTCCGTCTTTATCCTCCATATATCAGTGAATATCTTTAGCAGTGAAGGCGTTAACAAGCGAGTCACTCATTGGATGATCTAATATCGTGACCTTTCACCAGACTATGCCTGTTGTGAAATGATGGTTAATACGTTAATTTCACAAACTAATACTAGTATCGAGTATTTAATCTTTACTGAGTGACCAAATATGGTGACCTTGTACCAGACTAGTTTAGTGACTGCGTGTATTTGTTGTAAAGCGATTATTAACAAACATGTCTTCCAGTCCATTGATTGTCTCCCAAGTTCTATACTAAGTGTGAAACCATTTGTCTCACTACAATGGCCTTGTTCCAGACAAAGCTAAGCTTGATATGCGGGCACATCAATAAGTAGGTAGCCTAATAATGAAAAAGCATATGACAAATACTTTTTCAACATAATTTCTTTTCATTGTCAGTTCATTTAATTCACAAATGAATATTAATATAATTTTAACACGGTGAAAACGCCTGAAGATGTCTTTTCGGTTCTCTTTAGGTCAGGTTTATTGCTAATGGGTTTCGAGATAACACGAATCACATTCCAGTTACAAATGTTTCGCTTATATTTTATCATCGTCATTATTAGTAGCATTGCTATGCAGCTGAGCACTTTGCCTCTTACATCCACACATCTGTGTTGAAAGGCAAAAAGGTTTTCTTTCATACATAACGGGCACTGGGTAATTATACCTGGCGGAACCCATCTCTCTCCGGGTCAAATCACAACCTATGTCGTTCAATTTGAAGGCCGTTGTTTTTTTCAGGGAGTAGACATTTGTTCAGTAATACCGCATCATCACTCCACTGACTGTATACATAGCTGTTGACCCCATTGTGCGAGACCTCCGTTGACATTACAAGAATGTTCATACCTCTAATGGCATTTTTTGTGTGTGTGTTTTTTTTATCCTGCTGGATGTCTATCAACACTCTTTACCATAAAAATCCTGGTGGAGGTACCGATTTAGTCGACGATGACCTGAACATGCAGCAAGTGGTACTAGGTTACATGGTATGTGTAGCACTCGTAGAAGGACCTGACATATATTTTATCATAAGCAAAACTGGATAAAAACGCTGCAGAATATCACAGATTAGTGATAAGAGACCGGAAGTTGTTTTTTTTTTCCGAGAAAATATGCACTCAACACCTCAATAACAAAAACAAAAACGCTGCAGAATATCACAGATTAGTTATAAGAGACCGGAAGTTGTTTTTTTTTTCCGAGAAAATATGCACTCAACACCTCAATAACAAAAACAAAAACGCTGCAGAATATCACAGATTAGTGATAAGAGACCGGAAGTTGTTTTTTTTTTCCGAGAAAATATGCACTCAACACCTCAATAACAAAAACAAAAACGCTGCAGAATATCACAGATTAGTGATAAGAGACCGGAAGTTGTTTTTTTTTTCCGAGAAAATATGCACTCAACACCTCAATAACAAAAACAAAAACGCTGCAGAATATCACAGATTAGTGATAAGAGACCGGAAGTTGTTTTTTTTTTTCCGAGAAAATATGCACTCAACACCTCAATAACAAAAACAAAAACGCTGCAGAATATCACAGATTAGTGATAAGAGACCGGAAGTTGTTTTTTTTTTCCGAGAAAATATGCACTCAACACCTCAATAACAAAAACAAAAACGCTGCAGAATATCACAGATTAGTGATAAGAGACCGGAAGTTGTTTTTTTTTCCGAGAAAATATGCACTCAACACCTCAATAACAAAAACAAAAACGCTGCAGAATATCACAGATTAGTGATAAGAGACCGGAAGTTGTTTTTTTTTTCCGAGAAAATATGCACTCAACACCTCAATAACAAAAACAAAAACGCTGCAGAATATCACAGATTAGTGATAAGAGACCGGAAGTTGTTTTTTTTTTCCGAGAAAATATGCACTCAACACCTCAATAACAAAAACAAAAACGCTGCAGAATATCACAGATTAGTGATAAGAGACCGGAAGTTGTTGTTTTTTTTCCGAGAAAATATGCACTCAACACCTCAATAACAAAAACAAAAACGCTGCAGAATATCACAGATTAGTGATAAGAGACCGGAAGTTGTTTTTTTTTTCCGAAAAAATATGCACTCAACACCTCAATAACAAAAACAAAAACGCTGCAGAATATCACAGATTAGTGATAAGAGACCGGAAGTTGTTTTTTTTTTTCCGAGAAAATATGCACTCAACACCTCAATAACAAAAACAAAAACGCTGCAGAATATCACAGATTAGTGATAAGAGACCGGAAGTTGTTTTTTTTTTCCGAAAAAATATGCACTCAACACCTCAATAACAAAAACAAAAACGCTGCAGAATATCACAGATTAGTGATAAGAGACCGGAAGTTGTTTTTTTTTTCCGAAAAAAATATGCACTCAACACCTCAATAACAAAAACAAAAACGCTGCAGAATATCACAGATTAGTGATAAGAGACCGGAAGTTGTTTTTTTTTTCCGAAAAAATATGCACTCAACACCTCAATAACAAAAACAAAAACGCTGCAGAATATCACAGATTAGTGATAAGAGACCGGAAGTTTTTTTTTTTCCGAAAAAATATGCACTCAACACCTCAATAACAAAAACAAAAACGCTGCAGAATATCACAGATTAGTGATAAGAGACCGGAAGTTGTTTTTTTTTTCCGAGAAAATATGCACTCAACACCTCAATAACAAAAACAAAAACGCTGCAGAATATCACAGATTAGTGATAAGAGACCGGAAGTTTTTTTTTTTCCGAAAAAATATGCACTCAACACCTCAATAACAAAAACAAAAACGCTGCAGAATATCACAGATTAGTGATAAGAGACCGGAAGTTGTTTTTTTTTTTCCGAGAAAATATGCACTCAACACCTCAATAACAAAAACAAAAACGCTGCAGAATATCACAGATTAGTGATAAGAGACCGGAAGTTGTTTTTTTTTTCCGAAAAAATATGCACTCAACACCTCAATAACAAAAACAAAAACGCTGCAGAATATCACAGATTAGTGATAAGAGACCGGAAGTTGTTTTTTTTTTCCGAAAAAATATGCACTCAACACCTCAATAACAAAAACAAAAACTAATATGAACCTTCAGACATTTTATATTCTTTCCGATTCTCCAGTCTGTTTTGCCTCATGGTTCCCGATATAGATGAGTTCTGTCGTGTTGGAGGTTCGATATTGACTGTAGGCACAAAGGGAGGATGATCATCAAACTTCACAGCATCTGTTGAAAAAAAAAGGTTTTTTCACTGAGAAACTGATCAAATTTTGCTATATTCAAATCGAGTTTTACCATTGCTCGGGGACTGGTGGGGGGGGGGGGGGTCACCTAGCTTGAAAATCAAAACTTTCATCTTATCTGGAACATCAAAATAATTACGTCTATATTCAAATCATGTTCTACCAATCCCTAGTGGGAGAGTGGGGCCCGCCTAGCATGAAACTCAAAGCTTTTGTCTGAAGACGAACATCGGACACAAAATGAAATAGGTCCATATTCAAATCGTGTTCTATGAATCCCTGTTGAGGGAGTATGGCTCATCTAGAAGCTGGAACACTGACACCAAGAGAACTGCACGACTATCTTACGAAACAAATTACGTATATTATTTTAGAACCTCGAAATGTACCAAAGAAGGTTCGAACTCATTAAAACAGCAAATGAATTACCATTGTTAACCATTACTTCTGGCAAAAAATTATCTTATCAAATCTTTTAATTACGCAATTTTCATTTGCCTGAAAAATAATATTTTCTTTCAATTAGGAATACTTCGCCGTCTCGGGCCAGCATTGTGAATAAATTAATTGTATATTTTCTATCAATGCTAGTTCTGATTTGAGAGTTCGGTTGAAAACTTGGATATCGAGTACCATTTGGAGAAACACTTAGAATACTGGTGCAACACATTCTTTCTAGCTCTTTACACGACTGTGTGTCATATAAGCTATACCTGGTATTTATCTACCGCTTGTTTAATAATGTAAGTTTTGATTTTTTTAATGAATAATTGTTAGTGTATGAAGGTGAGTCAAAACCTAATGCAATTTTTGTGATAGGTGCATTTCTGAATGGAATTATTCTAAATTTGTTATCAGATATAAAGACGCATACTCTCATTATCATTATTTTTTCTATTTTTGTTTTATTTTTTCAGATATATCAAGGATACATGGTCCAAGGGATATAAGCGTTGGTTAGTTCCTGTGACTTGACCCAAAGAGTTGTGGGTTCAATACCTGGTTACAACATTAGTGAACAAATAAGTTGAGAGTTGAGTTAAAGGAAGATAACTTCATGGCATCTGGAAGTGGCATCGCACATTGAATGAGAATGATATACTCCAATAAACGAAATAAAGGGTTCGGTTCAAAATTCCGAGCACCTGAAGAGGGCCGAGCGTGCAACGGCTGAAACATCGTAAACATGGCAATAAAGATGAGGACAACAGTCCGAACAGTGTAAACAATGTATGAATGAATGAGCTGATGAAATTGACTACTACAAGGCGAAAAACAGTAATCGAGTTATATGTTGTCGAAAGAATTGCCTCTCTGTGGTCTGATGAAAGGGACACTGAGGAGCGAACGTTAGGGTGAAAACCGCTGTCAAGAACTGACTATATCAGCAGTCAGATGAGTTTTACGAAACGGGGATACATGCCCTCATTCAGAAGTAGAACACTATCATTGAAAGAGGAAGTGACTATGTTCAGAAAGAGGGATGTGAACCTGTGATGTATCTGAATGTACGATCTGTTTAACTGTCTTCCTTATTTCTTATATAATAAAACAAATTACATTACCTTTTTGACTCATTCTTGTACTTACTTATTCAGTTTATTCAAACTAATGTTCTTATTTTGATTATTATAAATGCAAAAATGAAGATGGCCAGAGAGTCCTTGACCTAAGTCCTTGTGTCTATAAAAATGGCCAGAGAGTCCTTGACCTAAGTCCTTGTGTCTATAAAAATGAAGATGGCCAGAGAGTCCTTGACCTAAGTCCTTGTGTCTATAAAAATGGCCAGAGAGTCCTTGACCTAAGTCCTTGTGTCTATAAAAATGAAGATGGCCAGAGAGTCCTTGACCTAAGTCCTTGTGTCTATAAAAATGAAGATGGCCAGAGAGTCCTTGACCTAAGTCCTTGTGTCTATAAAAATGGCCAGAGAGTCCTTGACCTAAGTCCTTGTGTCTATAAAAATGAAGATAGCCAGAGAGTCCTTGACCTAAGTCCTTGTGTCTATAAGATCTACAATAAAAAACTAATAAGCTCAAATAAAAGCAGAATAGTTCAACAAAATCGTTTAAGTCTACTAACAACTGCGTATCACAACAACAAAAAATGGAAAACATTATTTACATTCGGACCATCGTTCTTATCTTTGTTGTTGTTATCCGAACGTTTCTGTAGTTGTGCTTTCTTCTTCAGGAGCCTGGCGATCCGTGAACCCTTCAAGGAATTGAGAAATTAATCCTTTAGTTATTTGTTCTCGTTACCCTGCCGATATCTCGTTATGTCTTTATTTTATTACTATTCAGTTATCGCTCGCCGTATTTCAACTTAGAATACCTAGCCCACAGCTTGAACACACAATTACTTTTCACCAAATTTACGAATCAGTGCTTTAATTCACTCGGCTATTGCCCCGAGGGACAATATGGAGTCAGGAACTTTAGACTTAATCCGCCAGCTGCTGACATATCTGCTTCTTGTTACCCCTGACTGTATGCTTCGGCAAGACAAGATGTCATAGTCAGTTGAACGTGAATAATCAATCTATACCCATGGATTTACTCCCTAAATGTTTTGTCGGATCAACAAATCCCTAAAGAAGGCCAGAGTGTGCAAGGGCCGAACGTCGGGGTAATAACAACAAAGATGAGGAAAATAGTATAAATCTGACTAATATAAACAACGATAATTCTTCATGTCAGTAATTCAAAGAGATAAAACCATTTTGTTTTATGCCAATTAATACCAAAATATTTTAATACAATATTTTTAACTTACATAAACTTTGATTTTTCTCCTCATAACTTTTTTTTATTAACAAATGTTTAAAATATTTGTTATCAAACTTTAATCTACAGCTAGCTTTGAAAAAGAAGCGTTCAGAAAGAAATTCGAAAACTTTATTTTCACCTTCGTCATTTTCAACTGCGGTTACCGGAGAAGCAGGTATAGCGTTCATCGATGTTTGGATGAAAGGTAACATTGGTATCCGAGAAATCTTAGGATTTTGACCCGGTTCCTCCAGAACTGGCTTTTGGATTATCGTTGGAAAGAGGGTCCCGGTTTTGAAATCTTTTCCGACAATCTTGGGACTAGAAGGAGGGCTAGCTGTACAGCTGCTGTCCGGTTCTGTCGAGTTATGAACCAAGGGTGACAGGGAAATATTTTTACCTTTTTGCAAGAAAGATAAAATGTAAACATTTATTTTAAATGGTAGAGTTGTGCGATAGCCACACAAACCAGAATAAATAAAAAAGTTTATGATATTTTATGCCAATTAACACAAAATTAAAACTGAAATAGTCTAATATCCTCTGATTTAAATTAAACAATGCTGAAATAATGGATCTATAATTAAACTGATTTATGAGACCGTACCGAGAAACTTTATTAACACTTAAAACCTAAAATTTAATAATTCATTTGTTTAAAAGACTCACTGTCATATCACATTAAAACAGCAACCACCGAAGTTAACCAACGTCAAGCCTGGTCAGTACCTAGATGGGTGACCGCTTGGGAATGTGCCAGTGATATTTTTTTTTTAATCATATCATCCCGAGCAAGGTGGTAACGCCACTGATGTGCAGGGGGTTACATCGGAGTGAGAAGATTGGAAAAGAGAAAACCGGAAACCGCATCCTAAACAGGAAACAAGGGATGAGCCTCTTCACCTGTTCAATAGACGTGGGTGGAGTGTGAACCGGGCGATAGTTTAGTCTATCTACTCCAATTTTTATTGATTAATTTAAAAAATATTTAGTTTTTACTTTTAAGTTAAACGGTGGGTTGAACCAAATATTTCAATTTCTATTATTGTTTTTCGTTTGTTTGTTTGGCTGGGGTTTGTTTTCAGTGAATAATAAATCGGAATTGTTAATTGAAGAATTATTCTAGTTGGATTCATTATGCTCACTTACGTCCAATGACTCTAGGAAAAAGTATGAATGCACCTCTTGACCCCACTCAGTTATGCCTTAACTAGTAAAAATTTATATTCCCAAACCATTATTATTTCAAAACAAGATTTTACAATCTAAAGATATTTTCTGACCTGCAAAAGGTTGATAAGCCACAGAAAACGAATTAATGAATCAATCATTTGTTTAGCCTCTAATCCCAAATCATACTAAAATTATTAACCCTCTTGGGCCATTCGTATCATAAAGTGGGGGATCAGTTCTATATTGTTATGAAGTAATAAACAGATCCCCCACTAATTACTACTTAACCGTCTTGGGCCATTCGTATCATAAAGTGGGGGATCAGTTCTATATTGTTATGAAGTAATAAACAGATCCCCCACTAATTACTACTTAACCCTCTAGGGCCATTCGTATCATAAAGTGGGGGATCAGTTCTATATTGTTATGAAGTAATAAACAGATCCCCCACTAATTACTACTTAACCCTCTAGGGCCATTCGTATCATAAAGTGGGGGATCAGTTCTATATTGTTATGAAGTAATAAACAGATCCCCCTTTAATTACTACTTAACCCTCTAGGGCCATTCGTATCATATTTGATACAGTATTTCCCTATAAGGAAACATTTGGTATTTCCCTATAAGGAAACATTTGGTATTCATTGACTGAGCAGTCAGTACTGCTTTCATTTGAAATTTATAAAATATTTCTCTTAAAAAATTTTTCAGGAAAATATTTCTTTCAAGGCTTGTTTTCATACTGTATCAAATATGATACGAATGGCCCTAGAGGGTTAATAATATAATATGATTAAGGCTTCTACTTGTCATAAAGTGGGGGATCAGTTCTATATTGTTATGAAGTAATAAACAGATACCCCTTTAATTACTACTTAACCCTCTTGGGCCATTCGTATCATATTTGATACAGTATTTCCCTATAAGGAAACATTTGGTATTTCCCTATAAGGAAACATTTGGTATTCATTGACTGAGCAGTCAGTACTGCTTTCATTTGAAATTTATAAAATATTTCTCTTAAAAAATTTTTCAGGAAAATATTTCTTTCAAGGCTTGTTTTCATACTGTATCAAATATGATACGAATGGCCCTAGAGGGTTAATAATATAATATGATTAAGGCTTCTACTTGTCATAAAGTGGGGGATCAGTTCTATATTGTTATGAAGTAATAAACAGATCCCCCTTTAATTACTACTTAACCCTCTTGGGCCATTCATATCATATTTGATACAGTATTTCCCTATAAGGAAACATTTGGTATTTCCCTATAAGGAAACATTTGGTATTCATTGACTGAGCAGTCAGTACTGCTTTCATTTGAAATTTATAAAATATTTCTCTTAAAAAATTTTTCACGAAAATATTTCTTTCAAGGCTTGTTTTCATTTTATTACATTATTAAGTAGTAATTAGTGGGGGATCAGTTTATTACTTCATGACAATAAAAAACCGATCACCCACTTTATGCCCAGTGGAAGCCTTAACCCTCTTGGGCCATTCGTATCATATTTGATACAGTATTTCCCTATAAGGAAACATTTGGTATTTCCCTATAAGGAAACATTTGGTATTCATTGACTGAGCAGTCAGTACTGCTTTCATTTGAAATTTATAAAATATTTCTCTTAAAAAATTTTTCAGGAAAATATTTCTTTCAAGGCTTGTTTTCATACTGTATCAAATATGATACGAATGGCCCTAGAGGGTTAATAATATAATATGATTAAGGCTTCTACTTGTCATAAAGTGGGGGATCAGTTCTATATTGTTATGAAGTAATAAACAGATCCCCCACTAATATGATACGAATGGCCCTAGAGGGTTAATTTCCCATCATGTAAATATAATTCAGAAAATGATAAAGTTTTTCATTTGAAAAAAAATTTTATTGATGAAGCTTTAATAACAGGATAATGATCCATTCGTATAATTATATTTTTAAATCTAGGAAAGGCAGATTTTCATTTTGGTCGATTGCAGTTCTGTCTGGAAGCCAGAAACGAATCCTTGCGACAAATCTTCATGGAACTAATTTTTCTAGATAAGAAAACTTTCCTCATTATTATATCAGAGCTTTCAACGTGGAGAGAAAATGTTCCGATACAGCCAGGCCCAAGAGTGATTTGATTTTCATATTCTGTTCCAAAATTGTGAAAAATGCAACGTAGATTTTTCACAAGTATTATTCTTTTTTATTACATTTGTTGATACATAAATCAATTGCATTTTGCTTTAAGATTCTTTTCCTACTAACGATCAGTTTGTGTCAAATGTTATTCATTATTTGTTGCTTTATAGAAAAAACAATAATACATTTGACCAAGATTTGGACTGATTTTTTTTAAGGAAGATGATATAGGGTGAGATGGGTAAATTGTCGCCATTTTATATTTTCAGTTTATGGATGTGCGTTGTTTGTCTTGCATTTGGTCAACTGCATAGTATCAGTTAAGTGCCGTACGTGATACACGCTTTGGGCGATCATGTTTCGAAATAAACATGACTGACTCGGCAGAAATTTATCCAGCAATAGTTTGCCATTGATTTCTGCGGTAGACTGGTTACCAGCCAAGGCTATAGAACCCAATCTGTCCTGTTACTTGGCTCATAGCTAGAGGGGGACGAGTTTTATTATCTTATTACGTAGTAATTAATGGGGGATCAGTTTATTATTTCATAACAATATAAAACTGATCTCCCACTTATGCCCAGTGGATGTTTTAATCATGCTTCCAACTATTATATTCAGTCGGTCAGTTTAGTGCTATACGTGATACACGCTTTGGGCGATCATGTCAAGAAAGAGTCATGACTGACTGTGCAGAAGATAATCGCGCAGAAGGTTGCCAATGCTTTCTGCGGTAGACTGTTTTGCCAGCCAAGGATATAAAACCCAATCTGTCCTATTATTTAACCCATAACTGGAGGAAAGAGACGGATTGATCCCTTTTCCAAGGGTATTTGTGCGTAAGTGAATGCAAGGAATGTAACTGGAATTTGAACTCGGCTTTCCGATTTGTCGTTCCGAGTCGATATCCACTGCACCACTGCACAGTATAGTAGGATCAACTGAGCACCGTCTGTGTGTAAAAAAGAATGTCATGACGCAATTCACTCCACCAGAAATTTGGAAACGGCATTAGCGCCGGAAGCTGCATTACGAACATTTCCGAATGTTTGAATGTCAATCTGAGGGAAATGTAGAGGATTCCGAAAGATTTGGATGATATATCCAGTCAACATCATGGTGTTCAGGGTGATCACTAGTACCTCTATTCACCTTCTCACGAGGCCTCAAATTCAACACAGAGACCTACATCAAGTGCCTTGAGGAAGTAGGGCTGCCCTTGGTCGAGAGGGTGGCTGCTGGAAAACCCCATATCTCGCAACAGAACTCTGCACCATGCCACACAAACAAGAGCACCCAGTCATGTTTGTCAGAAAATTTCTGTGACCACATCCAAGCTTATGCGCGGCCACCTAACTCCGCAGACTGCAACCCCATTGATTCTTATGTGTGGGGCGCAGTTGAGCAAGAGACCAACTGCACTCCTTGTCACATCAAAGATGAACTGAAGGCAAGGATTATGCCAACATTAACCAACTTAAACAAGGAGAACATCGAGAAGAGTTGTAGGAAATTCTGAAGTCGTCTATAGGCTGTGGTTGAACCTGATGTGATTTCATTGAATAAATTATACCTGTCAGTATTTCAAGATATTTTTCTGTAATTTTTATAAATGTATCTGTTAAAGTGAGATGCCTGTGTTATTTTCATTTTTGCGTAATTTAGACAACAATCTATTCATCGCAACCTGTAAAATTATTCAAAAAAGCTTCTAATATATGTACTTCATCTCAAAAGCTGAGCTAATCTTATTCTAAAATCACCAATCAGACCCTGCATTTTGTCTACTGACAATTGGGTTCTAGAATTTGAACATCTATTGAAACTCAAGTTCAATCCAAATCTCAAGTGGAACTCGTTTGTACAATCCATTACTAAAGATGCTTTGAAGATAGTTGGCTTGTTCTCACGCTCTTGGAAGTATCTGATTCCTTCTGCCATGCTTTAATTTTACATGGGTTTAGCGAAATCATAGAGTTTTGCTACTATATCTGGGCTGGAGTTGCTCAGTCCTGAATATTCACTCTTGATAAGAGTTCAAAAACTTTTGTAGGGAAGTCAAGACATCTTCTACTATGCAAACTCTTTCGAATATTGCAAGTCTGTTGCTATACTATCGCTATTTCCATGGCCCATGTTCAGACGAGTTCTTCTTTAGTTCCAGAAATTCAGACATTTACAGCTAGGACATGCCATACTACTTCCACAGAGTTGATTTACTCTCGTTTTCTTTGTTTCAAATGAAAGAATTACATTGGATCAATTGCTAAATCCACTGCTAAAAATGTTGGTTCACTGGGTCGTGCTAGACAATCTTTTTCGCTGGAAGCTATGCTACATCTATCTAAACTTATTTATGAATGTAACTTTGGCTGTGTGTGTGTATGTGTCTGTGTGTATGTCCGTTACCTATAGACTCCGAAACGGCTGAACCGATTTTCTTGAAAATTTACACAGTGGTACTATAAGCGTCTGCGAGTATTCTTAACTAGGTTTTGTGTCGAGATACTCTCGATAAATATCGAAAATCGTTAATCGAAAAAATCGGGTTATAGAAGGAGTGGTCCGATTTTAATCAAATTTGATACACTCACAGACAAAGACATAAATAATATTCAGAAGTTTCGAGGTTGCAATTCTTACAATAGTGCAGAAAATAGATAATATATATATATAAAAGGCAAGATGTTTGTGTGTGTGTGTGTTTATCTGTCTGTGTGTCCTTTATACAAATCCACAAAATCGATAATATATATATATATATATATATATATATATATATATGGCAAGATGTTTTTGTGTGTGACTGTTTATCTGCCTGTATGTTTGTATTTTTTTCAGCTCTGCTATTTTAGTTTTTGCTTTGCTCTAAGTAGATATAATTGTAGTTCTTAGTCTCAGCCATGATACCATTTACTCAGAGGACTTATTTAGCCTTCAAAATTCAGTTTACGACGAAAAGAACTTATTTGATATCGATACCAGAAAATCAAAATTTGACTTACATTCACTCATTTTTCTTTCAGTCTACGGTTTCGCTTTAACTGGAAACAACTATTGCTTTTTAGTTTTTCGTGCCAACATCCAAAAAGTCTGAGCTCCAGGACCATGGATTAGTTTTAAATCTTTCATTACACCCGAGCAACGCCGGGTTATACTGCTAGTATTTAATAAGTCTATCATTCGTTCATACTTTGAATATTGCCGCCGCATATGGTATGGTTATTCTGCTATATATTTAAAGATCCTTGATAAAATCTAAAGAATAATCTGCAAGGTTATTGGTCTTGACCTGACATCTCGGTTTCAATAATCTAGCTTCCCTCTGCGTTTTTATATAAATACGTTCATGATAATTGTTTTTGCGAACTTTTTTCTTTTGTATCTAGAGTCTATGAATTTTACACAGTACATGAAGAGAGGGAAAAAGTTCGGTAGAAACGAAGAAAAGAGAACTGAACTGCTACGTGATATCTGTGATCTTATATGGCAGCGAATGTTGGAAAATCTCTTCAAAGATCAAGAAGAGCCTCGAAGCTACAGAAATGTGGTTCTTCAGAAGGATGCTGAGGATACCATGCACCGAACATGTGATGCTTAAGAGAAAATGGAAACAAAAAGGGAACTTATATATAACATCAAGAAGCGGGTAGTTGAAATATCTGAGAAACGTAACGTAAATTAGACAGGTTTAGAAAATCTGATTCTCACAGGACAGATTCAAGGGAAGAGGAACAGAGGAAAGCAGAGCATAACATACTTGATTGACATGAGCAAATGCCTGGCAGAACAGGGTTTGAAATAAATTACACAAAAATCAAAACTTATTAACTGACACTGTTGTAGAGCAGTTTTCGCACTGGAAATTATAATCGTGCTGTGTCGGTTGCTAATCGACTTAACGTACCCAAAATGTTAGGAACTTGGTAATCTTCCACTGAAAGCTGACTACTTAGTATTCGGCTAACTGCCGACTGATATCAAGTGCCTAGTAGCTCTACTGAACTCCAACAGAACTCTGAAGAACTCTCTAGAACTTCTAAGAAACTCCTATGAACTTCCCAAGAACTTCTCGAGTTAACTTCCTGTTAACTCTTATTAAAATAGGAGGGAGAGTCCATTATCTGTGGAATAGGTGTTTCACCATAACAGACACAAATGACAGGAAGTTGTGGAGAGTCATGATCCCTACGTCTTAAGTTGACACGACACATAAGGAAGAAAGAAAATTGTTTTCGTCAGGTATAGCAACAGGTTTTTACGATAGAACTATTTAAGGTATCAGCTGTGAAAAAATTAGCAAAGTTTCTTTTCTGTTTACTTTTATCATGCAGGGGTTTTTCTTTCGTGTGCCGTGTCCCTTCAGGACGTAGGGGACTATGACCATATCTTCGTTTCTCTTTTAGTTCTTGTCATGGTGGTATCACCCATCAAATGGAATGGACTCTTCCAACCATTACATATACCTCCCCTCACAAGAGGTGAGAGTCAGCAGCCAGTGAGATAGCCTGGAAGTAGCCTGGGAGAGTAGCCTGAGGAGAACGCCCTGAACTCAGCCAAGAGTCGTCTACGAACACTGCTACCGTAACGACCATTACAAGTCCCAGTTCGAGGGTGGAAAATCTGATTCTTACAGGACACACTAACCCGTATTATCGTTCTACTAACAAAGTTCCAAGTGTTGTATTTTGCCGTGTTTAATATATATTCGTTATTTCCTATTTTAGTTGTTTTGTGTTATTCTTGCTGGACCTTTAACCGGGTCCACGACAGTTCTTAATAAATTTTATCATTTTATTTCTCCCAGTCCCAGTCCTACCATCTATTTATGTCACTCACTGCCTTTCCCTGTCCCTCTTTCTCTCTATCCGTTCTGTGAGTATCAGATTCTCCAAGATTCGACCGAAAACGTTGTGATATAAATTCAGGAGATGAAGAAATCATAGTAAAAATAAATAAGCAAACTACTTCATCTCTAAATAAAAAATAACATTAGCACTTACCTCTTTCGAGTTTCCGATATTGAGCCCTCAAAGCCTTTCGACGTTTAGTCTTGGTTTGAAATTTAAAATCGGGACACGGATGGGGCTCATTGGCAGGTAAATTCGATAGATTAATCACTGGTTGGTGTGCTTTGGCGTCCAATAATGACTTTAATGAAATAGAAAGTGAATTGAACATTAGAACAAGAATCAGCAAACTGACTCACTGCGGCATTTATCCAGACCTTAGTCCATATGAAACACATTATTATTATTAAAGAACGATCTTTATTTTATTTTTATTTTCATATTATTTTTATATCTATATATATATAAGATAACTCAAGTTATTTTCTTAAATAACTTTATCAAATGAAAGCTTTCGTGTGGATGTCATACATAGCACCAAACTCGTTTAGAAATGCCTAAACTGTCAGCTATATACAACTGCCTTTCCAAGTCAACGCTTATAGATGATTTCGAGCGAATGATATACATTCATAAAATCTATTTCATATATGTGTGTGTGTGTGTGTGTGTGTGTGTGTGTGTATTATGCTTATATTCAACTCGTTTCGGCTTTGAGGCCAAACTGACGAAGCAGAGACGAACAGACGTCGGCAAATCGAGTCGTTTATAAACTTTTACAATTTGTCTCATGATCTCTATTATTATGATTCTTAAAATATATTGTTTTATATATAAGAAAACTCGTGTCATGTTCTTAAAAGCTTGGGCAGATCTAGACCTGGATATGACTAATATGCATAGCGGTAAACCCGTTATAAAATGCCTGAACTGCCAGCCTTATACAACCACCATCCAGTGGTTACAAATGGTTTCGAGCCCATGAAGTATTTCATGATTTTATCACACGAAAAAACAATGTCGAAATAAAAAAATTCATTGAAAAAGGTTTTTATATATATATATATATAAATTTTTAATTTAATTATTTTTAATTTTTGTAATTTAATTTAATTATTTTTAATTTTTGTAATTTTTCTTATATATATAATAATAATAATAATAATAATTATTAATAAATAATAACATTGATATGTTAGAATATCACTACAAAAGTAGCTATTTTGTTTCGACACTTTTTGTGTCTTATCAAGTGATGTGGTTATTTCAAAATGAATGGCTTTCCTTTATTATATATACATGGTTATATATGGTTATATATATATATATATATATATATATATATATTTATATATATATATATATATATATATATATATATATATATATATATTTATATATATATATATATATATATATATATATATATATAAGAAAAATTACAATCGTATAAAATACTTTGTAAAATGAAGACGGAAGCTGATGATTGTTCGCCTGAAATAGGCCCACACTTCCGATTTACCATGAAATAACGTGTCTGCCTTAATTTTTCTTATATTCGCTCGATATGTATTTACATACATATATATTTAGAGCTCTCTTGGAGAGTTATCCTACCACTGTATGTACAGGATACTCCTTTGGATTCTTCTATACCCACACTGCATGCTGATATATATATATATATATATATATATATATATATATATATATAAATGAGAATATAACTATACTCGTGTCGAAAAACCTTCCAGTAATCTACGAAGAAGGGAAAAAATGGTTTTAAAAAAAGAAGGTGCTAAGTACATGAACGCCAGTCAAAAGGGTTCGGACCGTGTCAACACGTATCCCAAAGAAAAAAACCTGATACGAGTAATCAACTAACAAAAAGCGCTCAATACTTAGGTAGAGCGAAATAAGTAAAAAATACCTACTGATCCAAACAGACCTACCTAGGTTTCACCTAAACGGATCCTCAGGGAAAGCTAGCTTTCACTATGGTGAAGCCCGAACCGTTGCCTTGGATATCTCTAAAGCTAACAATTGTCAGGTCTGCTTATCCGACATATGTTTTCCCGGTAAATGTTCGTTTTAGGTGCCGACGGCTTTCCCACCCCCCCTTCAAATTGATCCAAAATAGCATTATTTCTGTGCAAATGTATATGCTGAATTCAAATCAACAATTAGTTATTGAAGAAACTTGCCTTTTTTTTTTATCTAAACGTCCATAAAAAAACGAACTATATCTCGCACTTTTTCTCTCCCGTAACTCTCACGAAGTCATGTAATTAACAGCAGAATGACGTTCTACGTAGGCGGAATTTTTTGTCGAATTTTGGCTGATTTTCTTCCTTTACTGAAACTTCCGGCGATGTACTTCCTGTTCTGAGAGTAACAAGTGTAGAAATACAATAGCGCATTACTTTAATTTCCGGAAGTACATCGCCGGAAGTATCAATAAATGAAGAAAAATAGACAAAAAATCTCCCAAAATCCGTTCAAATGCGCAGTACGTCATTCTGCAGTTAATTACATGACTTCGTGAGAGTTACCGGAGAGAAAAAGTGCGAGATATAGTTCGTTTTTTTATGGAAATTTAGATAAAAAAAGGTAAGTTTCTTCAATAACTAATTGTTGATTTGAGTTCAGCATATACATTTGCACAGAAATAATGCTATTTTTGATAAATTTGAAAGGGAAAAGCGACGGGACTTACAACGAAAATTTAGTTTTCCCCTCTTTCTCTCTTTTTCATTTCTCAATTTTTTTCTCCCCCTCTCTCCTACAACTTTCTTTTATCTTCTTTTTTTTTTTTCGTTTTTTTCCCTTCATTTCCCGTTTTCCTTTCTACCAGTTCCGTTCCTGTGACACGCTTATTTTTTATTTTTTTTACACATATGTAATCTTTAAAAGTTATTTTCAAAGATCGAGTTTAAATCCATTTCACTCTCTTTGTTTTCCCTCTCTCTCCCCTGTTGTCTGTAACAGTGTCTCGACGCCATTCTTCTAACATAATCTTCCCTCTCTTTTTACACTCCCCCTCCCACTTTTCTTTTCTACTTCTTTTCTTTTCCTTCTTTTCAAGTGAGCTTCCGGTTTATGAAAATCATTTTTAATTTTTCCATAATAAACAGTCGATGACAAAGCTAACATACTTCGCAGAAATAATCATACGACACATGTAATTTTCGAAAATTATTTGAATATATATATATATATATATATGGGTTAAATAACTGAGGTCTGCTGTTCATGCGATCTGTGGCGAACTTCTGCACCGATTGTTTGTTATCAGCGGTTCAAAAATGTGTGGATGGTGCTACACAAGCCTTCACCACTCTAAGCAATTATTTGTGTGGTAGTCTGAGTTAGACACTCATACGTCGAAATCGACGGGAGAGTCCATAATATATATACAGTACTGTGTAAAAGTATTAGAACAAGAACTATTTTATCTTCTATGAGGCATCAAAATAAAGTTTAAAATCACCCCTGTCCTAACACTTTTGCACACTACCGTTAGTGTGCAAAGGTATTAGGACAGGGGTGATTTTCATAAAAACCTTATTGAAATTCAAATACAGGGTGAAAAGCCAAACCTTTATAAGAATTATTTAACTAAAAAGGAAGGGGAAGAAAGGCTTCGGAATTTGAATTGGCCCCACAAAGCCCTGATCTCAATCCTATTGGACATCTATGGGATATTTGGGATAAAAACAATGATAAATCTAATGTTACTTCACAAGATACACTTTGGGAACAAATACAAGCTGCTTAGCAGGAGATACCATTAGATACATTAACAAAGCTTAGGATGTCAATGCCTGACAAAATAAAGGCTGGGATCAAAGCAAAAGGTTATTATACTAAATATTAAATTTATTTTGTAACAAGTATTTTTTCTTGTTAAAGCATTTGTTGAGTATATAAAATAAAATTACTTTAAATTATTTTCTGTCAATATGCCTCATAAAAGATAAAATAGTCCATGTCCTAATACTTTTGCACAGTACTGTATATAAATATATCGTTATATTATTTTACGAAATGTTCATTGCTCTCAATTTTTTACTGTGATTTACATTTCAGTAACAATACAAAAGTTCAGATCTCATCCTATTGTCACTGACCGACAGAAGCTGAAGTTATTTGGCGTTTTTAGAAAAAAACTGTAATGTGCTTCATGGCACCTTGGATATTGGCTCAGAACGATTCCAGTTGAATTCGTTGCATTCACTTTCGCGCAAATATCATTAGAAAGGTATTAATGAATCCGTCTCTTCTCCCTCCAGTAATGAGTTAAATAAAAGGAAAGTTTGAGTTTTATAGCTTTGGTTGGCAACCAATCTAATGCAGAAAGTAATGGCAGCCTAGTACGGGAAAATCTTCTGCCCATTAGGTCATGTTACTTTCCAGACATGATCGACCAAGCGTGCATCACATATGCTACTTAACTGACTGTAGCACAGATCATGAAAAATTTAAGATGATCATCAGCCACGATGATTGCCTTTCATATGAAGTGACGTCAGGAAAGAAAATCTTTTTAAAGACCCACCACACCATATTTTGTTAAGTCCTTATTGATCGCGGGATTAAAATAGTGTACATGTGAGAATGTTTGACATTAAAGACCTAATAAAATATATGATCGTTTCTTATAGCATGAGTAAACTCGTACTCATATATTCAAACTCTCATACGTTATTAACTACAATTAATAGTAAGCAGTAAATTCTTGGAGATTGCAGTTTTCAAGGAAGCAAGTATACGGAAGAGAATTTCACAGGCGGGAAGTGCGAGAAAAGAAACTGATGGAGTAGAAGTTGAGGTTCCATTTGATTGGTTTCGCTATAAAAGGGTGGGACCTATCCGCTAGTCTAGTAGCTCGACTAAATTCATACAGAAAGGGACACCAGGGAGCTAAGCTCATCGGAGCAGAAGCAGTGAAAATATTTGTAGAAGAGACAAAGGGAAGTCACATTACGTTGGTGAGAAAGTGACTGGAGTTGAGGTACCAGGTCGGGATCAGTTATATTGCAGATTCTCCGTTGGATTTTGTCAAGAAACCCGAGATTAATCGCAGCAGTATTCAATGCACAGGCGGATGGTAGATTGTGTCTTAGTAACTTTATTGCCTTGTGTCATATCGATTATAACAACCACTCTTACGCCATTCTTCTTCTTATATGTGCCGTGTTCTTTCAAAATTTGGGCGGTCATGGCTCTCCACACCTTCATATCCTTTGTAACGTTTTTCTATCAACCATTCCTCACAGTTCCTGTTTTGCCATCCATTCACAAAAAGACGATATGTAAGTCATGCTCTACTTTCCTTCGTTCATCTTGCTCTCAGTATGTCCTGTGAGTGTCAAATTCTCTTAACCTCTTTCTTTATTATGTATCCTAAAATTTTTATTTCTAAGCATAAGTGTATTTTTGTTCTTATTTTTCTTGAAATTTCCTCATTACTCATATGTTTAATCCACGGTATTTTTAAACGACAATTCTGTTTTCTCGAGTCTCATCTTAATGTCTGAGGTGACAGTCCAACCATTTTTGAGAACTGATATTACTTAACAATTCAGCTCTTTTTTCTTTGTTTCTAATCAAATTTTCATATTTCTTAATGCTTTGCTTAGAAAGCTTCGTTCGTTATCCAAATGAGCTTTCATGTTTAGGTTTCAGATTTTCTGTCCTTCGATAAAACATTTCCCACATCCTTCAATTTCCATACTTCCTTGAAGTTAGTTTTTCCAGTTCGCTGTTTGCTTCTTTATCTGTTCTTGCTGTTATGGTGAAACACACCTATTCTATAGTGAATAGACTCTCCCACCTAGTATGAGTAGTAAGAGGAACGAGGGTCAGTCGATGTTGAACGATAGTAGTCGACAGTTAGTCGAATACGAAAGTAGTCAGCGACCTGGCAAGATTACACTGCGTAATACATATTATATCAAGTTCCTAACGTTTTGTACGTCGAACCTATTAGGACCGACTTTAGCACAAATACTAGCCTCCACTGCAAAAATAACTCCACAACACAACCAGACATTCAATCTTCAAAGGATTTGTGTTTAGTGTTTTCTTCTCACTTTCCTTTACTACGTTCTGTTGAAGTTCCTGAAGTATATTTTCTGTATCTACTATCAACATGTCATCTGTCAAATGCTGTCAAGATTATTCTTCTTCTATGTTCTCTGTCCTTTCATGACGTAGGCGATCATGGTTTTCCAGGCCTCCCTATCCCTAGTGGCTCTTAGCACACCTTCTCCTGTTACACCACGCAGACCTCATTCCGTCATCTACCTACTCAAACCCTTCAAATATGTTATCCGTTGCTTTTCCCTCTTTCTTTTTCCCTCTATCTGGCCTGTCAATATCAGGTTCTCCGAGCCTTTCTTCCTCATTGCATGCCCCAGGAACTTTAGCTGTCTCTTCCTGATGCTCAATATTAATTTCCTTTTCGTTTCCATTCTTTCCAACACCTTATCATTGCTCACATGCTCGGTCAACAATATCCGCAGCATCCTTCTGTAGAACCACATTTCCGCTGCTTCAGGTTTTTCCTTCATCTACAATGATATTGTCCAGAATTCACTGCTGTATCGAAAAACTGACATCACATAGGATTCTAGTACTCTCTTCTTTGTTTCTAGGGAAATTTTCCTGTGTCTTAGTACTTTACTCAACTTCTGGAACGCGTCCTTTGCCATGCCAATTCGCCTTCGGATCTCTGTGTTGCACTTTCCATATTGTTGAACACTTCCTAGGCATTTAAATTTTTGTACTTGCTTGATTCTGATATCCCCCACCTGCATTTGGCATTTGGGGTTGCTCTTTTTACTGATGACCATGCATTCGGTTTTCTTGCAGTTTATTTGTAGTCCTTTCTTGTCACTCTCTTCATCTATCTTCTGTGTGAAGTCTTGTAGTTTCCTTTCCGTGTCTGCAATCAGCACATTATCATCTGCGTATCTTTTGCTGCTCAAATTCTGGCCTCCGATTACGAATCCTGGCATAACATCTAGGGTCCCCAGAATAGTCTCGCTGTACAAGTTGATCAGGTCCGGTGAAAGGAACATCCTTGTCTTACGCCTCTTTTTATCTTTGTAAATCTGCTGAACTCGTTACCTCTCCGTATGCAGACAGTCTGCTGCCAGTAGAGATTCTTAATTACACTGATGCCTTTCCCAAAAATGTCGAGGCTGCTGAGCATCTCCATCAATTCTTTGTGGCGTAATTTGTCGAATGCCTTCGCATAATCAATAAAACATAGGTACAAGTCCTTCTTCATTTGTATTGCCCTTTCGGAGAGCATCCTAATCATAAATATGGCGTTCCTTGTCTTTGACGAACCCTCACTGTTCTTGTTCTATCTCTGGTCTGATTCTGCTTCTCGCTGTATTCATCAGGATTCATAGCGAGATTCCCACTAATAATGAGACATGGTAGAACTTTTAGTTCTCTCAAAATCGCATCACTGTAAAAGTTGAATAAGTCTGATGAGAAGACAGACACATTTTCGTTATACGTCTCTTTCAGTAAATTATTTTTCTATCCGTTGAAAACAATCAAGCCATAAAGACCAAAATTCATAACCTCAAAATCAGTTAACACTTTTCAAGCCTGATGTGAACCAGTAAGAAAAAATTATGTCTCGCCTGTTTTCTCGTTCTCGCTCCTCTCACGAGAACGTGACATCTACTGACGGGATCCTTTCAGGCTGGTCTGTTAAAAAGATAGACGAAAATGATGTACTAAGCAGATTGCAGATGCCATATCCACCTGAAGAAGGCCGGAGAATATATCATCCAAAATATCCATAACTAGCAGTATAGACAATAGTTGTTTCCAATCAAAGCGAATCCGCAGATTGAAAGAAAAATGAATGGATTGGAAAATGAAACAATGGAATGAATGGTCAAATTTTGGTTTCCGGTATCGATGTCAAATAAGTTTTCCGTCGCAAACTGAATTTTGAAAGCTAAATAAGTCCTCTAAGTAAATGGTGCCATGGTTGAGACTAAGAACTACAATTATACCTACTTAGGGCAAATCCCGAAGCAAAAACCAAAATAAAAGGGCTGAAAATCTGATTTTGATGGAGATAGCAAAAATGAAGTCCAAATAAAACCACAAAACTTTGTATATAGAGTTGTTTTAAAACATTGTTCGTATGTAAGTTAAATAAATGAAATAAGTAGATGACTACTGCAAGTTTAATATCGATTACAATGGAGAATCCTCAGAGTATGTAATCAGCATTTGGAATGTATTAGCAATAAAATAAGTAATTTTTATGCTTAGCGGATTCTGTTCATGGAGCCTTGTCTTAATATTTCATGTCATCAGCAAACATTTTGATTATAAGTGACTTCTTTTTTAATTTCATCTAACGGGTGAAGAAGTTAGACAGCATGGCGTCCTTCAAATCTATGGCAGCTAACAAATACAACAAAGAACATAAACAACCTGACCTGTAACTTGCCCAAAATACAATCTGTTTTTATCTAAATCTCTGCTACTGACAGTTTCTGGTACTGTGTGTATCATCCCAAAAGATGGTATTCAAGTTTATGCATTAGGTTGCATCAAATGATATATATATATATAAGATTAGTCAAATTGCAAACATTATATCTGCAAATTTTAATAAAATCCGTTTGTACTCACGGATAATATTTCGGTGTGAGATATGGTAACAAAAAATAACAGCAAAAACCCCTGAGGATCATCTCGGGAGGAGATTGAAAGTACTTGGGTACGTTGAGAAATGAATGATAACATCTGTCAACGTTACAACTCATTTCTGATATCTTTCAATTATAATACACAAAAGATTATGAACGGATTTTATTAAATATAAGCAGATACAATGTTTGCAATTTATTTAATATGATATGTATAAAAGAAAATTTGCTACATAAACGCACAAATATATATATATATTTCGCTCTACCTCTGTATTGAGCGCTTTCTGTTAGATGATTACTCGTATCGGGTTTTTTCTGTAGGCTTCGTGCTGATCTCGGTCCGAACACGTTTGACTGACGTACATGCACTAAAATCTTTCTTTTTTTTAAACCCTTTTTAATTCCATCGAAAGTTTTCGAGGAAGGTTTTCGACACGAGTGTAATTATAATCCCGTTGATATATATATATATATATATATATATATATATATATATATATATATATGCACTCTGTCTTTTCTAAAAATATTTTCACGACTTCTACTCTGACGATCTTATTTCCATAGTGGCCCGACTACATTAATTTCCACGATCTACAAGATTGGTATCCAGGTCCCACCCTTTTACCGTCAAAATAGTCAAATTTAACCGATACTTCTTCTCCATCAGTTTCTTTCCTCGCACTTCCCGCCTGTAGAACTCCCTTGCTACCCTGAGAGCTACAATCTCCAAAAGTTTAAATGCAATGTCAATTTCCATCTCCTACGTCCCTAAATCCCATCCACCCCTTAAGTCCCATCCACCCCCGCTAAATCCTATCCACCTTTTATCCTTCCAGCATTATAATATATAACTATTATGACCAACAAAATTCAACTCTCGGAACGTTTAGTTCATAATTATGCACCTGATGATTGCATATGCATGAAACTCCGAGTCGTGCTACAGACCTAGGATAATGTGTGTATTTATTAATGTGTGCGTGTGTGTATTTTTTACATATAAAAAAACTCAAAATTTATGATCATATGATCATTTCAGCGAATTGAATTCACTTCATTCTTCTTCTTCTTCTATGTGTCCTGTCCTTTCAGGACGTAGGCGATCATGGTTCTCCACGTCTCCCTGTCCTTGGTGGCTCTTAGTATGTTTGCTCCTGTTACACCTCGCAACCCCCGTTCCGCCATCCACCTACTCAGGCCCTTCAAATATGTTATCCGCTGCCTTCTTCTGTCTCTTTTTCCTTTTCTTGTTTCTTTCTAGCCTGTCAGTATCAGGTTCTCCAAGCCCTTCTTCCTCATTGCATGTCCCAGGAACTTCAGTTGTCTCTTCCTGATGCTCACTATTAATTTTCTTTTCGTTGTTATTCTTTCCAACACCTCATCGTTGCTCACATGCTCGGTCAACGATATCCGCAGCATCCTTCTGTAGAACCACATTTCCGCTGCTTCAAGTTTTTTCCTCATTTTCGATGATATTGTCCAGCATTCACTGCCGTATTGAAGAATTGACATCACATAGCAATCTATCATTCTCTTCTTTGCTTCTAGGGAAATTTTTCTGTGTCTTAGTACTTTATTCAGCTTGTGGAACGCGTCCTTTGCCATGCCAATTCGCCTTCGGATCTCTGTGTCGCACTTTCCATCTCCTGTTAGAACACTTCCTAGGTATTTAGATTTTTGTACTTGCATTTTGGGTTGCTCTTTTTTCTGGTGACCACGCATTCAGTTTCATTACAGTTTATTTGTAGTCCTTTTTTGTCACTCTCCACAGCTACCTTCTGTAGAAGGTCTTGTATTGAAAATTTAAAAATTTGTTTGGAGTGTGTATGTGGGCGATGAAACCGGAAAGTAAGTATGCGGAAAAAAAGAAGAGGAAAAAGAAAAGCAGAAAGAAAGAAAGAAAGAAAGAAAGAAAGAAAGAAAGAAAGAAAGAAAAAGGTATTTTAGATTTGCGGATAAGGGGATACTAAGGTCAGGGGTGGGGAGAGATAGATATATACATTTAAAAAGATAAAAATGAAAGATAACGAGCTTTCCTCGGCTCTGTCGATTTTTTCAATAATCTGAACTGTTTCAAACTAAAACGGGTTGACTATTGTTGAGATCAAAACAGTTTACGTTAAAATTTACTTCTGGAATAAAAAGAAAAGCAATGAAATGAATTATTAATATAGGTAAATAATACATAATATAATATAAAATATAAGTTAATAATATATCTAAAGAAAATAAAAATAACTAATTTAATTTAGATAAAGTAAAATAAATTAGAATTAAATTCAAACGGACATCAACACTTAAGTATTACTTCTGATTAAATAAATGTCTAATTTGACAAATAATAGAAATTAATTTATAATATATTAAAAAAATTGTAAGCATTTATATATATATATATATATATATATATATATATATATATATATATATATATTATTTTGAACATTATTTTTACCGATACTCGTATTTAAAATTGTGTTATATAAGGATGATAAAAACCTCGAGGCTATTCATGGTCGAGTGGTCAAGACGGTACCAGGTCAAATGGTATGCTTCCCCTATGTAATAGGGGTCGCAGGTTCGAATTCTGCTGGATAGCACCACATTTTCGTAATAAAAATTTATCGTAAATAATCAGGCCGGTAGATATAAATATAAAAATACTGTTTAATTAAAAACAGAATATCTACTTAAATACGAGTATCGGTAAAAAATAATGTTCAAAATAATTCATTACAAATTGTCTGTTGTTTATAACCAAGTTTCGTTAAAATTCGTTAATTTCCGTAACATGTTTATATATATATATATATATAATTATAAATATATGGAAGAGATTTCATAACTGGTAGTAAAGTTTAATAATCGGAAGTACTGAGCCGACGCTGCTTCTCTATTGTCTCTTTAATGATCTAAGCCGATGCTGCCTCTCTCTCTCTCTTTCTCTGTGTGTATGTGTATGTGTGTATGTGTGTGTGTGCGTGTGTGTGTGTGTGCGCGCGCGCACGTGTGTGTTGACAGAAGGGAAATATACATCGTTCATTCAGTAATGAATTTGAACACTCTCGACTCGGCTACTGGCATGTGTTTACATTGCATAAAACCTGCTAAAGTTCGCCTTTCTCTACCAAGCGCCCATTGTTCAGAGGTAGAATCGTTGCCTGATATCAATTTGGTCGGGTTTTAATCGGATGTCTAACCGTATTGATGAGCTGTGATACAGCGAAACAGGACTGTCTGCGGATGACTATCTCAACTCATCAATTCCCTCCTCTGACTTCTCGATCCCTGGTTATCTTCCCCTCTTAAGAAAGAATGCCACTATCCATATGCATGGGCTAGGGTCTACATTAGTGAACACCTCCCTGTATCTAGGGTGACATCACTCGAATCCCCTGACCACCAATATGTATGTCTCCGTCTATCACTTCTCAGTTTGGTTAGCTACCTTTTCTTCCTTTACCATTCCCCCTCTTCTTCCGATTGCTCCCTTCTAGACAGCATTTCTGACAATATAGATAAGGCTACTTCCTACCACCCATTCGTTCACATATTTGTGTTCGCCATGAACTTTGCCATTTCTCAATCCCTTACGCAAGTAGTGGACTTTCCCACACGCTTTTCAAGCACTTCCTCCGGACACACCTCTCTACTAGATACATGCTTTACCTCTGCACCTGACTCCTGCCAAGTCTTGCAGCTTTGCCATCTTGGCAACTCCGACCATGCAGTTGTCTCTCTTAATATTTTTCTCCACTCTCACTCCCCCCCCCCCCCAGGAGCTTCCTGTCTATAGGACCTTCCACTGTTGCCAAAGAGCTGAATGGGACGCTTTTCGCGATTTCCTATGCGACGTCCCTTGGGGAAAAATGTTCGATCTCCCAGTTGATGACTGTGTCTTTGAGATTTCGTCCTGAGTGATAGCTGGGGTTGATGCCTTCATACCTACCAGGAAGTTTCGTCTCAAACTTCATTACTCCCCTTGGTTCTCTCCTGCCTGTTCGGAACCACTACTTCCGACTATTTCGGAGACAGTCATCTGACCACAATGGGCGCCTATTCACGTCTGTTCGTAATGAGTGCAAGAGAATCCTAAATGACGCCAAGCGGTTGTTTGCTGAGAGAATGAGACATCGCATAGCTGACCGCAATTCGACTCCAATGACTATTGTCAGTTATGCAAACGGGTGATTAACAATAGTAAATCCTCTATCCCTCCTTGAATCAATGAATTTGAGGTCCTCACATCATCAGCGGACAAGACTGAGTGATTTGCTCGCATATTCTTATCCAACTCCACATTTGACTCATCTGGAGTACCCTCACCCGACTTCCTTATTAGAACTGAGGCCAACTATCGCCCTATCAGCCTTCTACCAATTTTCGGGAAAGTGCTCGAGGTCATTATTAATGCTGAAATAGTTCAACATCTCTTTTCTGACAGGCAGTATGGCTTCCGCTTTGCCAAGTCCACGGCCGACATGCTAACGACCAGTACGGAGTACATGTTCCAGGCTCTTGAGGAGTCTGGCGAGGCTCGTGCTATTGCTCTGGACATCTCCAAGGCTTTTGACAGGGTTTGGCACGCTGGCCTTTTATGCAAACTACGGGGTTACGGAATTACCGGACGCTTGCTTGATCTAATACAATTTTTTGTATTAGATCAAGGGGTGATACTATTAAAATATAAATATATATATATGTGTGTGTGTGTAGTAGTAGTAGTAGTAGTAGTCATCTGTTTCTTATGCTGGATAAACGCAACGCTCTCTTTCCTGAAAGTTCATCCCCTTGGGGGTGAACTGGAGTGATCTCTCCAGGGCACAGGCCCAGGCAATGGTGTGCTGCCCAAATTACATGGACCCCTCTCGGCCTTAACAAGAAGATCCAAAAGAATATAGCAATCATGAAGTGGTTCCATCCTCCTCAAAATCTCTAATTTTTCGATTAGAGACCTTGCTACCGATTGTAGTTTGCCGTCATACCCATAGATACCCTTTCGTTTGAACACCATAAAATATTTATATCACTTAGCGCCTTCCATATTTCATATCTAAACATATCCCCTGTAATGAGTAATCATCTACTAGAAATAGTGAATTTGTACATATGCAAATGTGTTTGTATGTGTGTGTGTTTGTATGTGTCTGTGTGTGCGAGAGAAAGAGAGAAAGAAACGGAGATTTAATTCTGTATTGTAAACATATTTTAATATAAGGCGTTAGATATTAAATTCTGTAGGTTCCGTGTCTGTTGCACATGTCGCCATAATTCCACAAAGAAATTATTCTAATCTCAAACTAGAATAACAATTTAAAATTGGTAAAATCATGATAACCACAGACAATTCAATTATTTTTACTTATCTATTTATTTAAGTAAACTTTTTTCCGAAATAACCAGTCCCCAAGTTTCTTACAATTAGGATTTCTGGCGAGTAATATTTTCCTAGCAATGGCGCCGTTTTCAATCAATATTTACACGAAATAAGAACATCTCGGACAGCACAGGTCGGTGGGAGTTTGAACGGCGAGAGTCAAAAGGCAAAAAGAAGATCACTTCGATATTATATCGATTAATTAGACGCGTGGCTTTAATTGAATAGGTATCAGGAGAGAGACAGGATAAACATGACAATGACGTGAGTGGAAAATGGCGGGAAAGATATTCAAGGTGAAGATAAAGAGATTGGTGCATTAGTTTAATTTGGTTGCCGAAATCAAATTGGCAATCATGGAAAAGTTACTTTGGTACATACAAAAATAATATGTTGTTAAACGATAGCTTCTAGAAATGAATACATATGCAAAAGAAATGCTTATAACTTGTAATGTAGCAATATGTGTGTGTGTCAGTATGTGAGAAAGAAAGAATGAAAGAAAGAAAGGATAAACGAATGAGAGAAAATTAATGAATGAAAGAATGAAAGAAAAAGAATATTTAAGAATTAATTAGAGAAAGAAAGAAAGAAAGAATAAACGAATGAGAAAAATAATGAATGAATGAAAGAAAGAAAGAAAGAAAGAATGAAAGAAAAAAGAATTTAAGAAATAATTAATAAAAAAGAATGAAAGAAAGAATAAACGAATGAGAAAATTAATGAATGAAAAAAAGAATGAAAGCAAAAGAAAGAATTTAAGAAATAATTAAAGTAAGAAAGCATGAAAGAGAGAAGGAATAAACGAATGAGATTAAATTAAAGAAAGAAAGAAAGAAAGAAAGCATAAATAAATGGGAGAAAATGTATGAAAGAAAGAAAGAATGAAAGAAAAAGAAAGAATTTAAGAAATAATTAAAGAAAGAATGAAAGAAAGAAAAAGAGTGAAATAAAAAGAAAGAGTGAAAGAAAGAAAGAATAACAAAAAGAAAGAAAGAAAGAATGAAAGAAAAAGGAAGGTAAAAAGAAAGATAGTTTACTCGCTCGAGCACAAGCATGTCTTTTCATGTGTGTTTTAACACTATCTGTTTCATTCGTCATTAATTGACAATGTTAATAAAATCTCGCCTGAAATGCTTAATATGCATACCTAATCGTGTTTCACAAACGAATATGCGCACCTACACACACAGCTTGCGATTCGAATTTTGCCGCTAAGTGTCCCGTGTTAGATATGTCAGGATAATGATTTCGAAGAAAACGGTGAAAAATGGCAATTATTTTCTCTGGTGCTCAAATTCTGCTTATTATCTTATCTCGTCAGGATTTGATCGATCGTTGTTCTCCACAGTTTCCTGTCCTTTGTAGTTCTAACCAACGTTTTCCCTTAATCATCCCTCACAGTCTCTATTATTCCATATATCTACAGAAACTTGTTCTTCCATGGGTCATGTACCTTCAGAACGTAGGCGATCATGTCTCTTCACAATTTTCTACCCATTATAACGCTTAATAAATTTAGTTTTTTTTTTTAACTTCTTCTAAAACCTTGTCCCGTCAGCCATTTACGCAAGCTTATTGGCTCGATTGTTTTCCTCTGTTCCTCTTGTCAACCTGTCCTGTGAATATCAGATTTCCCAAGCCCTCTTTTTGTTTTCTAGAAATTTCAACTGATGTTAAGAATAAGCGTCTTTTTCTTTCCATTTTCTCTCAAGCCTGTTAGGTAAGGTAATTGGTATTTAACCCTGTAAATGTTAAATTCTCCAAGCCCTCTTTCCTCATTATGTCTCAACTGTCTCTTTCTGATTGTAAATACAAATGTCCTTTTTATTCCCATTTTCCTTAAGACTTCCTCGTTGTTCACGTGTTATGTCCATCATATTCTCAGCACCCTTCTTTAGAGCCATATCTCTGTCGTTTCAAGTCTCTTCTTCATCTGTGAGGAAATAAACCAGTATTCACTCCAGTATACAAGGGTAGGACTGAAAAGTTCATAGGCTTACTATAACGGATTGGTGCTGAAGCTGTGAAATCTTGTATACATTTATTTATTGTTGATTGGTTGTTTTTGTTTTATGGCATCTCAACCTCGGCGGGTCATTTATTGCCAACTAAATGTTATCTATTTATTGCTGGTAATACCTTTTTTTTTTCTTTCAACAATTTATTGTTGTTTTATATAAGATTTTATGTCTAGTAATACTTTTTCTTTTCGAGTACCAAGATTCATTGGGGATTTGTTTTTAAGGGCAGGGTCCCCAAATTCTACCCTGTTATTTAACCCATAACTGGAGGGAAGGGACGGATTAATACCTTTCCAAAGGGTACCAGTGCTTAAGTGAATGCAGAGTATTCAATTGGAATTAGAACTCGGCTCACCGATTTCTCTTTCCAAGCCGATATCCACTGCACCACAACGCTCATCCGTCACTAAATGCTTACAGCAGCTGGTATTCCCAAGCGGTCATCCATCTAAGTACTGACCAGGCTCAATGTTGCTTAACTTCGATGATCGAGCGAGAACCGAACATTAATTTAAACTCTTCCTATAAATAACTAATTCTTTCCAGGTAAACTGACATCTGGCGGTTTTCCCATCTCTTATCCACTTAACTCCAGCCCTTTCCACATCACCCCGTGTATCATGTTCTTGTCCTTTCTCTCTACCTTCGTGACTGTCTTCACACCTGCGTTCATATCCTTCTCTTGCCTTTTCTCTTGCCTTTTCCCACTGTAGCTGGGTTGTCTTTGTCTTCACTCTTTTCCTGTCTAAAACTTTAACTCTCTTATGTGGCCCCCAGCACATCAGTGGCGGTATTTTATTGGTCAAAAACGCCATCAACAGCATGTATGACGTCAATATCACTACGATACTAGTTCCAAGTGTTTTAAATATTGAGGAATAGATGATAGTCAAATGGGGAGAATAGAGAGGGCGCGGTCAACCAGTTCGAAGCCACAGTCTTGTGCCGCAGCCATTGAAACCAGGGAATTGTGCGCTGAATCATTTTCATGGTTAAACAAAAACCCTTTCGTCAGTTTTCCTGGGCGTTTAGTCTTGTTAGCTTTTCGTATCTGACTCAGTAAATTAGCATAGTACTCTCTATTGCGGTGTGGTGCAGTGGATATCGATTCGGGACGACGAATAGAGGAGCCGAGTTCAAATTCAAGTTGAATGACTTGTATTCACTTACGTACAAATACCCTTGGGAAAGGAATTAATCCGTCTCTTTCCTCCAGTTATGGGTTAAGTAATACGACAGATTGGGTTCTATAGCTCTGGCTGGCAACCAGTCTACCACAGAAAGCAATGGCAACCTCCTGTGGGATAAACTTCTACCTAGTCCGTCATGTCTCTTTCGAGACATGATCGCCCAAAGCGTGTACCACGTATGGCACTTAACTGACTGACTGACTCTCTGTTGATGGTGTGGCCTTTTGCAAAAAAAAAAAAAACTGAGACCATCACTTTCCCTGCAGATAAAATGACCTTGACCTTCTTTGGCGCAGGTGAAGGGATGCTTCTACTTCATGGAATGTCTCTTTATCTCAGGCTCAAAGTTATCGACACAAAATTCATCCTGGGTTAGAAAACGTTAAAAGAAACCACCTTGATTTGCCTCAAACAATGTCAGATTTTTGGGGTTATGTGATTAGACTTGTGATCAGATGTGCGTTGTGGTTCAGTGGATATCGGCTCGAAACGAGAAATCGGGGAGCCGAGTTCGAATTCCATTTGATTTCCTTGCATTCACTTACGTGCAAATACCCTTGGGAAATGTATTAATCCGTCTTCTCCTTCCAGTTATGGGTTAAATAAGAGGACAGATTGTATTCTATAGCCTTGGCTTGCAACCAGTCTATCGCAGAAAGCTATGGCAACCTTCTGCGGGATAATCTTCTGCCCAATCAGCCGTCACTCTTTCGAGACATGATCGCCCAAGAGTGTTTCACGTATGGTACTTAACTGACTGACTGATTAGACTTGTGATCCTATGTACGTTGTGGTTCAGTGGATATCGGCTCGGAACGAGAAATCGGGTTGCCGAATTCGAATTCCATTTGAATTCTTTGCATTCATTTACGTGCAAATACCCTTGAGAAAGGTATTAATCCGTCTCTTCCCTCCAGTTATGGGTTAAATAAAAAGTCAGAGTGGATTCTATAGACTTTGCTGGCAACCAGTCTACCGCAGAAAGTAATGGCAACCTACTGCGGGATAATCTTCTGCTCAGTCAGTCATGTCGCTTTCTAGACATGATCGCCCAATTGCGTGTCACGTATGGCACTTAACTGACTGACAGATCAGCCTTATGATTAGATGGAAGAAGACTTGACATCCACCGAGCAGAAACTTTCATCATTCCAAGTTCATTGTGCAAAATATTCTCAACTCTTTCCTGGTATATGCTGATAGCATTGGCTATTTGACTTATAATCAGTCGTCCATCATTATGTGGTGAATACGGTCAACATTTTCCTCGTTTGTGGCAGTTGCAGGACGTCCAGTCCTTGTATCATCTTCACGACTCTCCCATCCCCTTCTAAATTCAGCTGCCCACTTTTCCAGTGTTGATAAATCGGAAATATCATCCACCTTATGCAGCAACTATGTCAGCATGAATGTCCTTGGGGGCTAAACCCCTTTTCTGCAGGTACTTGATAATACCAGGATGACAAATTTTGTCCATTTTCAAGATAAGTCGCTATTAGTTACATTTGAAGTCTTCTTTGAAAGGTCAGATATCAGTTTACCTGGACATAAACAATTCAGTTATTAACAAGAATAATAAAAATTAATGCATGCAAATTTTAAGTCTTAATATCATCCCTTCATTTTTTTTTTAATCGTATCACCCCGAGCAATGGGGTAATGCCACTGATGTGCAGGGGGCTACATAAGAGTAAAAAGATTAAATAGAAGACAGTGAAGAGGAAGACGAACCAGTTAGAAAGGAGCAAGAGAAGGATGGGAATACAGGTGTGATGACAATTGCAAAGGTGGAGAGAAAGAAAAGGATATACGGGGTGGTGAAAGAACTAGAGTCAAGCGGTTAATAGACGAGTATTGACATTGCATTTAAATTCCTGGAGGTTGTAGCCGTCAGGAAAGCAAGAATATGGAAGCGAGTTCCACAGGCGGGAAGTGCGAGAGAAAAGCTACAGGAGTAGAATTGTCGTCTGCATTTGGTTAATCTAACTGTGAATGGGTGGGACCCAGTTGCCAATCTGGTTGCACGAGTATGAACTTTTCAGCACCACATTCGTACGGGGATAGAGATTGTATCCCTATTCAGCAGCCTTTTCTTTGTGTTATTGTACCCTCCTACGAGAAATGAACTCTTCCTCTTGCTATATATAAATTACCTGCGTGACTTCTAAAGAGCAGCTCCGAGCAGTCAAGTACAGCAGTTAACGAGAACAGTTAACGACAGCTACTAGTCAGGAAGCGTAACAATACCTTCGAGCTCATTTATTTCTATATTACTTATTATTAACACTTACTGTGAATATCTTGTTTCTTGTTATACTAATACACTGTTTTGAGCCTACCTTCTTGTTCCGTGTCTTACTTCCGGTACAAACCGGTCACTAGGACCTTGTGGCAAAGTTTTGCCCCAACTCCACAACAAATTGGCGACGAAAATCCACAGCAATTTGTTTCAAACAAAATTTTCTCTTAATACTTGTCGGTATCACATTAAAAATATATATACTGCATACAATAATATTTATTAAGCGTGTACCATTATAAGCACTAGAATATCACGTACTCTGCCTCTTCGTCTGGACACAAGATCAATGGCATTAAACCGGCGAAGACAGGTATCGTGGCGTATGTTTAAATGAATCACTTCTTTCGAGTAGACGGGCGCGTTTATGGATAAAGAAGACAGTTTATGTGTCTAGCTCGTCAAGATGGTGTAGTGCAAGCTAGATGCGGCGTGTATGCTGCTGGCATTTGTAAGGACCGCAAGTTAAACTGGAGTCTCTCGTAACAGGCTTAACATACATATATCTCGTTGTAAAATATTTGCACCCCAATATGACGCCATTTTTCTTATATTTGTTCAATCACCAACCCATCTATTAAACGTAGTTGACATGAAACTAGTTCCGGTAATGCTCAGCTAACTACTAGATACTCCACTAGATCTGCTCATGAAAAACACATTTCCTGCTTATAATGAGTCCTATTTAATAGTCATTGAAATAACACAATGCACCGGAAATAACTGGTTTTCTTACCCGAAATCCTCCAATAATACATACGCTACCGGCCATAATTATTAGGCCACCACAGTGTTTTAAAAAATGATATATTTCATACTATTTTTTAGTATTGGTTGCCAAGTGAATAATTGTAAATAAAAATAGAATGGTTCTTTTGTTAATACTGCACAATAACATGAGCATCAAATGAATTTATAACTATTTAATAATTACCGATATTGCAGTTTCATCAATGAAAAAAATGAAGAAAATTTAGGGTGATTCGGATAAGTCATCTTTGCTTCCTTGCCTTATAAAATTTTCCAAAATAAGAATAAAAAAGGACCATTCTATTTTCATTTGGCAGGAAATAATAAAAATAGTATGAAATACATCATTTCGTTTTTTTAAAAAAAAACTGGGGTAGCCTAATAATTGTGGCCGGTAGTGTATATAGTTAAGCTACTCTCCCACCTAATTAGCCTGACAAATGCATTTAAGAATGAAACAGATTGTCAACATGCAATGTTTATCTCTATATCCATACCACTTATAGTTGCATACACTCTGCCCCTGATACTAAGCACTTTTCTCTCGTAATTATAGTATAACTTAGGAAATCTAATCTATTGATATATATATATATGTGTGTGTGTGTGTGTGTGTGTGTGTGTGTGTGTGTGTGTGTGTGTGTGTGTGTGTGTGTGTGTGTGTGTGTGTGTTTGTGTGCGTGTGTGTGTGTGTTATAACTACAACCATTATTTTAATATGTAAATGTATTTGAGTAGATATAACAGTGAAATAAACATCTACCGGTCTAGATCATGGGAAGTTATGTTTAATAAAATGTACCTCTCGGAAGGGATCGAATCTGCATTCCCTTAAACTGGAAAACGAGATTTTAACCAGGAGTGACACTTATGAAAGTATTTATACGCATATATAATATACCGATACATAGATCAATCTCCTTTTCTCTTCCTCTCTTTCCTCTCTCTCTCTCTTTCCTCTCACTCTCTCTTCCAATCTCTCTCTCTTCCCATGTGTGTGTGTGTGTGTGTGTGTGTGTGTGTGTGTTTAGTGAAATGAAATAAATGAAATCGACTTTTCGCGTAACTGTCCGATTGATTTCAGCCTCACTTCAGCCAAAAAGAAAATGGATGTCGTATGACCATCCACTTCACAAAGACGCTAAAAGGAAAAAACAACATGATAAAAAAAACTGTAATGTAATATCATTAATGGAATAATTTGACATTTGCAAAGTGCTTGCCTTGATAAGTACAATTAGAATTGATCTTTCGAATGTCAAGTGTGAAATATGGCACAAATGAAATTGCCTGCAATTTACATTTTTCCTATCCACTAGTTTACAAAGATTAAATTGGTTCGTTGGTTGGTTATTTTTATTTATTTATTTATTTATTTATTTATTTATTTGCGGCATATCAACCTGTAAGGGTTACATAATGCCGAAATCTATTTTGTACGCAATTTTGTTTTTGAGATAATAACGGTTTTAGTGATACTAATTAACCCATAGATGTGAGAGAGGATGTGGTTTCATACTTATCACAAGAATATTTGCGCGTAAGTGAATATAACGAACCCAACTGGAATTAGAACTCGGCTCTCTAAGTAACAATTCTGAGCCATCATCTATTATACCAGTCGCACATCCAAGCTTTCAGCACCTGGTGTCTCTAAGCAGTTACCCATCAAAGTACCGGCCTGGATTGACGTAGCTTAACTTCGGTGATCATATTAGAACTGGTGTTTAAAGGTGAAATGGCTGCAAACCCCAAAAAAATGAAAAGTTAGCTGGGTAATGGTGCATTATGGATAGCAAGGTCCATCCTATTATCCTGACGGTTACTGGGTGGGCGGTAACGTTTATGCTTCAAATAATTCTAAAGGCTCCTGAGTAGAAATAATTGTGGATTTGAATTCAATTATTTGTAGTTATTTTATGTTGTTATTTATTAACTTTTTACTCATTATTTATTATTGGTTTCTTAATTATTACTTCTTAATTATTACTATTACATTGTTACTTAATTATTACTTAATTATTAATTATTACTTAATTATTACTTAATATTTAATTATTACTATTACATTGACTTGTGTCTAGGTGTGTATTAGTGTGTTTAGTAGTTTAGTTTGCTTATTATTTTGTTAATTTGTTTATTTATTTTGATTTTTGTTCATATTTATATCTGTTTTATTTTCGGGGCTTAGGTATTTTATTTCTTTTCTTTAAAGTATTGTCTAATAAGGCAGTAGGCCTTACCACACGTAATGCACTACTGACCAGCATATATAAATAGTCGAGCCAAAACACAGAATACATGATCTGAGGATTGCTTTGGAGCATGGAATATACTGTCGCCACTTGGTGTTAACTTTAATGTAAAAAACAAATAAACAAAAAAAACACCACTAGAAACATGTCAGTCAGTTAAGTGCCATACGTGATACACGCTTGGGCGATCAATGCTCTTTAGAGACATGACTGACTGGGCAGAAGATTATCCCGCAGTAGGTTGCCATTGCTTTCTGCGGTAGACTGGTTGCCAGCCAAGGCTATAGAACCAAATCTGTTCTGCAAGGGTATTTGCGCGTAAGTGAATACTATGGATTCAACTGGAATTCTAGCTCGGCTCCCCGGCTTCTCGTTCCGAGCCGATATCCACTGTACCACAACGCACATCCCTAGAAACATGAGATATCTCAAAAGCTGTTGATAAGTCGTGGCATAGTATTTTGTCGCACAACATCTCCAGCTATGACATAATAGGAAAATTATTCGCAATTAAATAAGACTGGCGAGAAGAGAAATCCTTATCTTATACCACGTTCTATTTTTGTATATTTACTGAATATATTTTCTATCCGCACGCAGGAGGTTTGCTGACATTTTAAGTTCTGGATTATGAAGGTAATCTTTAATGGTCCGTTTTCTAAAACCCCTGTGATCAAAACAAATTTCCACCAACGTTTTCTCTTCGGTTTTACCCTCTTTCTGCTTTTTATTATTGATTTTATTATCGATTTGTCTAGGAGCAATGCAAAATTATTAGTAACCATTTATGCATGATTCAGTCAGTCAGTTAAGTGTCAGACGGGAAACACGCTTGGACGATCATGTCATCACCATCTTCTATCTTCTTGAATGCCGTTCTACTTTTCCTAAACCCTCCCTATACTCAGTCTTTTGTCATACTTTCACTTTCTGTAACCCCCTTCATACTAGTGGCATTCCCACCTTGCTTGGGGTGAATGATAAAGTAAATTTAAATGCAATGTCAATCACCATCTTGAATCTTGTTCACCTTTGTCCTTTCCTCAGTCCTCCTTATGCTCAGTTTTTCTCTCACTTTCACTTTCTGTAAACCCCTGCATACTAGTGGCTTTCCCACCTAGCTTGGGGTGAAATGATTAAGTAAATTTAAATGCAATGTCAATAACCATCTTCTTGAATCGTGTTCATCTTTTGTCCTTTCCTCAACCCTCCCTATACTCAGTCTTTTCCTTCACTTTCACTCTCTGTTTCTTTTTTCTTTATGTATCTTGTCCCTTCAGAACGTAGGCGATCATGGCCTTCCACGTCTCCCTATCCCTGGTGGCTCTTAGCACGCTTTCTCCTGTAACATCTCTCACCTCCCGTTCTGTCATCCACCCGCTCAGGCCTTTTAAATATGTTATCCGCTGTTTACTCTGTGCATAAAAAAGCAGTCTGATAAAATTCGAACTGATGAAACGCTTCACAAAACCTTTTCCAATTTTTCATACATATTATTTTTCAAATATATATGTATAAAAGGGCGAATATAACCTTGAACTCTATATATATATATATATGTAAATTTAATAGTATACATATAGTTCAGGACAACCTTCAGATAACTAAAAACAGTTGCGACAATACACACCTGATTTTTTTTTTTAATATTGAAATTATAAAGTGGCGTTAAAACTGGTATTTTGCTGGACCAGAAACCGCTATCGGGCGAATGATGCGATGAAAACAAAACACTTGCTTTCTATACGACAATTTTCTATAGTAGCTCTCGCGACTTCAAATTTAGACAAGGTCGGATAAAACATCAAATCTAAACTTATTTATAAATGAAACTTTGTGTGTGTGTGTGTGTGTGTGTGTGTGTGTGTGTGTGTGTGTGTGTGTGTGTCCATTACCTATAGACTCTGAAACGGCTAAACCGATTTTACTGAAAATTCACACAGTTGTACTATAAGCGTCCGCGGGTGTTCTTAGCTAGGTTTTCTGTGGATAAATATCGAAAATCGATAATCGAAAAAATCGGGTTATAGAAGGAGTGGTCCGATTTTAATCAAATTTGATACACTCATAGACAAACACATAAGAAACAGTCTTCAGAAGTTTCAAGGTTGCAGTTCTTACAATAGTGCAGAAAACCGATAATATATATATATATATATATATATATATATATATATATATGTAAAAGGCAAGATGTTTGTGTGTGTATCTGTTTATCTGCCTGTATGTCCTTTATACAAATCCACAATTTTTATCCGATTCTCACCAAACTTCACACAAATATTCTTTAGGCAGAGTCTGAGCTCCAGGACCATGGATTAGTTTTAAAGCTTTCATTACACTCGAGCAACGCCGGGCTATACTGCTAGTTTTTTATACATATCTTTTTACGAGAGTTGTTTTAGGAAACTTTTTTCTTATCATGCTGAGAAGATAACTAAATGGAAGCGACAGTTTTTACGTAGTTTATTACAACTAAAAAGTCCTTTACACATGATAGTAAACTAATTTAATGGTTTTATTAAATTGGTTTGAAAAGGAATTTTGTAGGGACTTAAAACTAAGACTTAAAAGTTTCGAGTGGTTGAAATACATTCTTATAAAATTCTTATCCAATCTTATAAAAGTCGAAACTTGTAAATATACGCTTTCAATAAACCATTAATATACAAAACTCAAGCTTTGTCTGTGTGTCAGAAAAAAAAAAATGTTATCTGTGACGTCAAGCAAATAGTCTTTTTTTTATACCTACAACATGTGTATTATATGCTGCCCAACTCAATTTCAATTCTTGCTTAATAGAGCTACTAATTTATATATTTAACTGTAAAAATTATTTTAAAAAATAACAGCGGTTTTGTTTTTATTTCTTAAAAATATGTGTAGTTATTCAAATGAAAACAATATCTAAGCTGAATTTAATGACCACATAATTTAGCTCACAGCTTGGAAATAAATGGAAGGCTTATATAAAAAAAAAAAAAAAAAAAAGTAAGTAAGCAATCTTGACATTTTTCATAACCAATTTTGAAAACTTAACATTTTTTTACAATATGTTCACAATGTACAAGGTTCGTGAGCCACTCGAGGTAGAGAGTTACAAAGTAATAGGCACAGTTAATGCGGATATGTGGGTAAGGTAACAGTTACCCCAAGATTTAAACGGATGAACGTGGTAGTGATCAGGGAAGCATCCTCTTGAGAGTCGATTCCACAAAGCAACTGTTTGTGGGAAGAAACTACTCAAGTGGAACGTACATCTCACCTATGGAATACGAAGGGAATGACTGTTGTTCGCTACAATTTGCGTTCGTGAAGCTAGAAATACTGGTGGAACTAAGGAATGTAGTTCGTCTGTACACTTTTCAGGGAAATAGCGACGGAGCAGCGAACGGCTCACGACTGTTGGAAAAGGGGTTATGAGGTGGAAAATACCCACAAAGACGCGAATACGCTTTTAGATTACCAAAAGTGGAAAGTGACATCTAAGCACATCCTGTCCATATATGGCAGCAGTACTCGGCCTAATTTGGCTCTCGTAAAGGTAGATGACATCTCGACGAGTCGGATACTTGCTAGAGCGGTACAGGTAACCGACTATTTTGACAATCTCTTTAGTAGTCTTTAGAGGTCTGGGTTAAGTTTAAGTACTAACGAGCAATATAGCCCGGCGTTGCTCGGGTGTAATGAAAGCTTTAAAACTAATCCATGGTCCTGGAGCTCAGACTCTTGGGACGTTGGCACGAAAGACTAAAAAGCAATAGTTGTTTCCAGTTAAAGCGAAACCGTAGACTGAAAGAAAAATGAATGGATGTAAGTCAAATTTTGATTTCCTGGTATCGATATCAAATACATTTTTTCGTCGTAAACTGAATTTTGAAGGCTAAATAAGTTCTCTAAGTAAATGGTATAATGGCTGAGACTAAGAACTACAATTATACCTACTTATAGCCAAACCCGAAGCGAAAACTAAAATAAAAGGGCTGAAAAACTGATTTTGATCAGACCCGGTATATATTATCGATTTTCTGCACTATTGTAAGAATTGCAACCTTGAAACTTCTGAATATCGTTTCTTATGTCTTTGTCTATGAGTGTATCAAATTTGATTAAAATCGGACCACTCCTTCTATAACCCGATTTTTTCGATTATCGATTTTCGATATTTATCGGGGGTACCTCGACACAAAACTTAGCTAAGAACTCTCGCAGACGTTTATAGTACAACTGCATAAATTTTCAAGAAAATCGGTTCAGTCGTTTCGGAGTCTATAGGTAACGGACACACACAGACACACACACACACAGAGACAAAGTTCCATTTATAAATAAGTTTAGATTTGCACTGAAGGCACGCGGACATCCATTCACTGTGATTGGTGATAGATCTGGATTCGATTAATGTCACTAGTTTGTTTTTTGGGGTATTGAATGTGACCAGCCAGTTTTTTCCCCCATTGAACTGTTAGAACTAGGTGGCACGTATATGAAATGAGTAACTACTTAATTGAGCAGTTGTGGATAACTATGATCTCTCACATCCTCAGAAGATACGGCATACACAGCAAAATCGAGACACCCAGTGAGAATCTAACTCCCTAACAATAACATATAAATGTATAATTTAAATTTTACAGCACTAAGTTATATTCTGGAAAATTGATATTGACGAAACTCTTGACACACAAATCGAATTTCTGCCATTTGGATTCTCGATATGACCAAAAAACAGAATTTAACCTTGTTTTGTTTTTTATCAATTCACTCTAAGCAAGACAATAATGCCACTAAGACGCAAGAGGTTACGGGAAATGAAAGAGAATGAGAAAAACGTAGAAAGAACCAGAAACACAAGCCTAAACAGGAAACAAGGCAAAAAAGAGAGGAGCCGGAACTGGACTATTATTGCCTAAATACATATGCATTACATCTATATACATTTATTACAAAAATTACATACGTGCGTGCAAACACACACACACACACACACACACACACACACACACACACACACATACCTATACTAAAATAATAGTTCCGTTAAGTTGTAATGCTTCCACAATGAGGAAAATCGATCAATGTATTTAAGTTTCGAACATTAAAAATAATATTTGACAATGATGTATTGTATTTCCACCATCCCAGGTAATTTAATTACTCAGGTAATTTCAAATTATACTTAGGAGTGTTTTTCAATATCCAATATGTGAGGAAAAAAGCAGTATTAAAATCCGTACAAGCCCAACATTTTAACTTAAACAGATTCATATTATGCTGTTTTTTTAGCAAAGTGTGCGGGTTTTTAAACCCCCTTAGAATTTTAGTGAATTTGTCCTCTGTAGAAAATAAGAGTAAAAGAACATTGACGTGACACGGCGAGAGAAAACAGAACAACACCAAACTTGAGTGGAAAAAGTAATGGCTTTATAACAGAAAGAGGAAGAAAAAAAGGAAGATACAAAATGGGGTTTAAAAAATGGTTGCAAAAAACAACAATGGTTTTTGCGAAGACTTAACTGGAAGCAGTATAGTTCATTCTGTTAACATTTCTTCTCATTTTCTGTTGCAACGCCAGAATCTATTCGTCTTCAGATTGAAGAAGGTTTCCGTTTTCTGATGCTTTGCTGCAACTGTTGGGACATCCTCGATCCTATCTTGGCAGTTCTATTTTCGGACACAATGTGGCTGCTGGTTGAGTTTCACAGACCTAAATTTGTCCGTGTTGACTCGTCGTAGTCGCAGGAAAAAAAGGAAGAGTTAGGCTGCTGTCATCCAAAACTAGGGGCCAGTAATCACGACCCCTACAAAGGAGACAATTTATTCGTCTATAACATATTTCCAATAATATCTAACGTTTCCTTCAACTTCCTGAAACCACAATAGCATCTTTTGTCACTTATCTTAAACTCAATCCAGAAGATTTGATACGCATCTTTCTCCCACCAGAAATACGTATATTGAAGCTTATTTGTTTTATTTTGTTTTTGTTTGTTTCTTTTGTGGGTTTTTTTTTTTGCGTGTTTCTTTGGGTGGGGATCAGCATGTTTACTCTAGAAGAAATAAGTTTCCTTTTTCTCTTACAGAATACCCCTAACAGGAAATGAAGAAATATTGCGTTAATAGCACCAAGTATAATATAGAGAATGGGTGTGAGGGTAGTACAACTGCTATCGGCGCGGAAGAAGGAATCGAGGAACCGACAGTAATCTCTGCTAGTATAAATATATAACAGATTGGTAACAGTATTAATGAATATTAGCGAGTTTAGTATCAGTTGCTTTGCAATCATCGGTTTCATTTGCCAGAAAAAGTATTTATTTTAAAGTAGATGAATCCTCTAGGTTTAAAAAAGACAATCCTTCATCAGATCCTATAAACTGACGCTACACAATTACAAACAAAAACATTACCAAAGGACAAAAACCACACAAGTCTTCCAAAAATAACACCTTAAATGGACAGTATATTTAACTAGAAGAGAAAATAATGATATAATCAAGATGCTGATGTTCCACACTACTTCAAACAAAAGGTTAGGAAGGAAACTCACCATTGCTAGAAAGAGTGATAACAGTTAGTGGACTAGAGAAGCCTATTTTCCTGAAAAAAATATTTTAAGAGAAAGATTTTTATCAATTTTAATCAACAGTAATAAGAACTGTTCGATTAATGCATAGTGGGTTATCCGACCACAAATGACGGGCGAATGTTTGCTGTTTGGAAACGGTTAATCTCAAAATTCCCATTTTAACACAACTGAGAAACGTGTCTGAATTATACATGAGACACGTAAAGCCGCCGCTGACAGCACAGACGATCGCCTAAGACTAAGAAGATTTGTCATTGTTTATTAAAATTCCTGACAGGATGGACTTAGCATTCACATGATACTTTTATCTGCCAACCGAATTCAGCTTAATTATTCTCATTGTCTTAGTAGAGATTTATCTTCTTTTTTTTGTTTTTAGTGAGCAATTAACAGATTTTTTTTTATCAATTTTAGTATAGCTTGGTTTTCCGGGGAGTAAATAAAGTAATATACACCTCACTGTTCTAGAATCTTTGCCAGGCGAACAAACGACTTAGCCAGTAAGGGTTTTTATTGATCTTTTATTTTATATCTTTAACTTTTAATGTAGCTACCCGGTAACTAAGTAATTGGATATTTATATCATGATGTTAAAAGCTGATTTCACACGAATAAAACAAACAAAATTCTTCGTTTTATCTTTGTTTTTCTTACCTTTTTGTTCTCATTTGATACCAGTCCCTTACTATTTAACCAATCAAACTATTTGATTATTTTTCGATTTTTATTTTTCGATTGACAAGTGGCCATTGTAGTCCCGGGTGTGAGCATGGTTATCAAATCAAATACTCTCTCTTTCTTTCTATCGATCTATATATATAATAATAATATTAACTATAGCAACAACAATACCCACAGTAACAGAACTAACTCTGCCGAAACTAATATTAATTAAGCTATAATTTAAATCGTCTTGTACAACCCATCGTGAACGAACTCGGAGGGAAAAGAAGGGGAAGTAAAAAAAGAAACAAACGAAGTACATGAACAAAAAGTCAAGCACTAGTAAGAGAAAAAAAACCCAAGACGAAAACCCTAACACTAAAGCGCTCAATACGAAAGAGCAAAGACAGAAAATCTGAGCAAGAGCCAAACCTACCACGATTTCGCCTAACGGCACGTTAGGGAAATTGGCTCTTCTCTGACGAGCCGTTAGGCGAAACCGTGGTCTTGCTCAGATTTTCGATCTATATATATCCTTTCTTGCTTTTCCCCTCTGTCATTTTTTTTACTTTTTCTTTCTATTTTTCTTTTACTTTCTTTCGCTCTTATTTTCTCTCTCTCTCTCTCTCTCTCTTCCTTTTCTATATTTTTCTCTTCGAGTTTTCCTTTACTTTTCTCATTCTCTCTCTCTCTCTCTCTCTCTCTCTCTCTCTCTCTCTCTCTCTTTCTTTTTTCATTTGTGTCTTTTTCTCTACTTTTCATTTTTTATCACCATTTCTCTTACATTCTCTCTCTTTGTCTTTCGCTCTTGCCTTTCTTGCTTTTTCTCTTTGCCTTTCCTGCTTTCTTCTCTATAATTTTCTTTACTTTTCTTTTTCTATCTCTCTTTCTCTCTCTCTATCTTTCTGTCCCTCTCTTCTTTTTCTATCTCTCTCTCTCTCTCTCTCTGTGTGTGTGTGTGTGTGTGTGTGTGTGTGTGTGTGTGTGCTGGTGGAAACGTTTGATGGAAAAAATATTGCCAGAAGCGAAACTTGACTCCACGATTAGGCAGACATGAAAAGTCAATCATTTCCGTCGCAGTCTTGTTATAGAAATCGTCTCCGTTTTAAAAAGAAAAATCATTTCATCTCAAACAATAAAAGCCACTTAGGTTCAAGGGGTTTACCGTGAATGAAAGAAACGGGGAGGGCTATAAAAGAACAGGTTTCAAAACAAAGACGATAACAAATAACGTTGCATTTAAATTAACAAGAACGTAAATATCTTTCAAAAACCAAGTAAAATAAGAAACAGGAAAATCTCATTAGAAACAAAAAAAAAAACATAACTGTTATATAATACCATTTCAAAGAAAATGCTGGACAATCTCCTCATTAAAAGAAGACCTAAGGCGACAAAAGTGTGGTTCTACATGCCTTGAATACAATGGACTGAACATGTGAGCAATGATGAAGTTTTAATAAAAATGGAGGCAAAAAAGGATTCATATACTTAGCATCGGGATGTGCGTTGTGGTGCAGTGGGTATCGGCTCGGAAAGAGAAATCGTGGAGCTGAGTTCGAATTCCAGTTGAATTCGTTGCATTCCCTTTCGCGCAAATACCCTTGGAAAAGGCATTAATCCGTCTCTTCTCTCCAGTTATGGATCAAATAACTGGACAGACTGGGTTCAATAGCCTTGCTTGGCAACCAGTCTACCGCAGCAAGTACTGGCGACCTACTGCGGGAAAATCTTCTGCTCAGTCAGTCATTTCTCTTTCGAGACATGATCGCCCTATTGTGTCTCACGTATGGCACTTAACTGACGGATAGTTAGCATCAGAATGAGACAGTTGAAATTTCTAGTGCTCATAATAGGGAAGAGGACTTATTAGGTTATTCTTCTGGTCTGTGAGTGTCAAATTTTACGAACCCTCTTTCCTCATTCTTGTTATAGTAATCATCTCCTTTTTTAAAACAGTCATTTCATTACAAGTAGTCAGAGTCACTAAGATTCAAAGTGGTTATCGTGAATGAAATAAACAAGAGCCTCATTCGAAATTTAATACGCATCCTTCTCCCTCCAGAAGTACGTATATTGAAGCTTATTTTCTGTTTTGTTTTGTCGTGTTTCTGTTTGTTTGTTTGTTTTTGTTTTGTATTTTTTTTTGTTTTTTGTTTTGTTTTGTTTTGTTTGTTTTTTATCATTTCACCCCAAGCAAGGCATTCCACTGCCACTATTGCGCTTGGGGCTACATAGGGGAAGGTAAGGAGAAAGAGTGGTTAGATATAAGAAATGTCAGCAGTGGGGTGATAGATGGGTATGGATACGGAGGCTGGGGGTTTGGTGGATGGGAAGAGTGTTTGAAAGAATGGAAGCGAGTTAGTGTGTTAGGAGGTGTCTATTGACCTTACATTTAAACTCCTGGAGATTGTAGCCGTCGGGGAAGCAGTCATGTGGAAGGGAATTCCACAGTCCGAAAGTGCGAGAAAAGAAACTGTTGGAGTAGAAGTTGCGGTTGCATTTTATCGGTTTCACTGTAAAAGGGTGGGATCTAGTTGCTAATCTAGTTTCTCGTGCACATTCGAACCTAGGGGGCACCAGTGATCTAAGTTCATCGGAGCAGAAGCCGTGAAAGTATTTATAGAAGAGACACAGGGAAGCCACGTCGCGCCGGTGAGAGAGAGACTGCAGCCGGTCTGCCAAGTCGGTATCGATCACATTACAGACCCTCCGCTGTACCTTGTCGAGAAGCCCAAGAAGAATAGCAGGGGCACCCGACCAGATATGGTAACAGTATTCAATGCACGGGCGGATGGTAGATTTATAAATGTGCAGGATAGATTCAGACGGAAAAAACTTCCGGGCCCTGCACAGAAAACCGACTTTCATAGTAGCGGATTTAGCAATGAATTCGATATAGTCTTTTTTTGCCTTTTTTTTTTTTTTTTTTTTGTGTGTGCTTTTTTGGGAGAGGGGGTTGATATGTTTACTCTATAAGAAATTGTTTTCCTTTTTTATCTTACAGAATACACCTGGCGGGGAATGAAGAATGAGTCGTTCGAAATGTTGTATTAATAGCACCAAGCAAGGATAAAAAGAGGCTTGAGGCAGCAGAAATGTGGTTTTACAGAAGGATGCTGAGAATTCCATGGACGGAGGATGTGTGCAACGATGAGGTGTTGGAAAGGATGCAAACGAGAAGAAAACTCATATTAAATATCAGAAAGAAACAAATGTTACTTGGAACACATAATTAGGAAAGAGGGCCTGGAAAATTGGATATTCACAGGTCGGATAAAGTGAAGGAGAGACAGGGGAAAGCAGCGCGAGACGTACTTGTTAAGTCTGAGCAAATGGATGGCAGAGCAGGGCTTGGAGATATCAAGAGAAAAATATTGAGAGCGACAAGAGACAGCAAAGTAGAAGTCCATGATTTCCTACGTCCTGAAAGGACACAGCACATGTAGAAGATGATATATGGAACGAGTGTGGGTGTAATACAACTGTTATCAGCGCCGAGTTTAAATCCCTCATTAGTCAGTTGCGTTCACTTTCGCACAGTTATAAACGAAAAAATGGCGCAGGCCTAAAAAAAACTTTGAAATTAAATATGGGATTTTTTAGCTATTTTTTATTTAAACTGGGTTGAGGGCTCAAAAAATATTTTCGATTTTCCAATAACAGATTAAGTTTTTGGCTCTAGATTACCATTTCTAACATAATTTAAGTTTCTATCACAGATGTTTGATGCACACCACGTAAATTGATTATATCTAACGACTTTATATTGTTTTCATTCATAATAATACAACGTCATTAAAATAATGCATTATCATAACAATACAATTACATTGTCATTATCATAAAGCATTATCATAACAATACAATTATAATGACATGTGTTAGTGCAATAGTAAGTTCAATAACATTAAATCTTTTGCTTTTTTTTCTTTGTTGTTTTGCAAAAAGAATTCAAAATAGTCACTTTTTTAAATACTCCAATTCTCTACAGTAAAATGTAGACTAACCAGTAAAAATGGACTTGCTTTTTCGTCCAGTTCACATTCCTCCCTTGTCTTTTGAACAGGAGTAGATGTTTATCTCTTGTTTTCTGTTTAGGATAGGGTTTCCACTTCCGTCTAATCGTATTTTTGTATTTTTCATTTCTCTCTCTCTCTCTCTCTCTCTCTCTCTCTCTCTCTCTCTCTCTCTCTCCCAGTAGTTCCTTGTATCTTAGTGGCATTATCGCCTTGCTTTGTGGTGAATTGATTAAAAAAAATATAAATAATGATATGTTAGATTTCATCAAAACATATGAAGGTAAGTATCTTCTTCTTCTATGTGCCCTGTCCCTTCGGGACGTAGGCGATCATGGTTCTCCATGTCTCCCTATCCCTTGTGGCTCTTAGTATGTTTGCTTCTGTTGCTCCTGGCAAACCCCGTTCCGTCATCCACCTGATCAGACCCTGCAAATATGTTATCCGCTGCCTTCCACGTCTCTCTTTCCTTCTATCTGGCCAGTCAGTATCAGGTTCTTCAGGCTCTCCTTCCTCATTGCGTGTCCCAGGAACTTTAGTTGTCTCTTCCTGGGGCTCAGTATCAATTTCCTTTTTGTTGCCATTCTTTCCAACATCTCATCGTTGCTTGCATGCTCAGTCCACGATATCCGTAGCATCCTTCTGTAGAACCACATTTCGGTCGCTTCCAGTTTTGTCCTCATATAACCATCAATATTAGAACTGTCCCGAAAAACTGCCGAATACAAAATAACTTCCAAATTTTAGATTCACTGAGACTCTCCCAAGACATCTGATGGAAACATCCAGCCGATGAGGAAAATTTCTTATTAGTAACCGTCAAGATACAGGTAGCAGTAATTTTTCTACTGCGGGCTGACTAGATAAAGCTAGCTTTGAGATAGATTGATTTGCACAAGTGTTTATATACCGAATGTCTTCTCTGCCAACAACCGTCAATCAGTTAAGTGCCATAAGTGATGCATGCTTTGGGCGATCATGTCTCGAAAGAAAAAGAAAAATGACTGATTGGGCAACAGATTATCCCGCAGTAGGTTGCCATTGCTTTCTGCAGTAGACTGGTTGCCAGCCAAGGCTATAGAACCCAATCTGTCCTCCTATTCAATCCATAACTGGGGGGAAGAGACGGATTAATACCTTTCCCAGGTGTATTTGCGCGTAAATGAATGCAAGGAATTCAATTGAAATTCGAACTCTGCTCTGCAATTTGTCGTTCCGAGTCGATATCCATTGTACCACAACGCACATCAAAAACCGTCAGTCAGTTAGGTGCCATACGTGATACACGCGTTGGGCGATCATGTCTCAAAAGAGACATGACTGACTAGGCAGAAGGTTATCCTGCAGTAGGTTGACATTGCTTTCTGCGGTAGACTGGTTGCCAACCAAGGCTATAGAACCCACTCTGTCCTATTATTTAACCCATAACTGGAGGGAAGAGACGGATTAATACCTTTCCCAAAGGTATTTGTGCGTAAGTGAATGCAAGGAATTCAACTAGAATTCGCGCTCTCTCGGGCGCCCGTCTCGCGCCCGTTGCTCAGTGTCTCTCTCAAAATCGTTGGCTATGAAAACCTAAGGGAAACTGGATTTATGCCTTTTTTTAAGTATAATCAGATTCTAGGTTTCAAAGTTGGTCGACCAAATTTTTTTAGAGGCCTTGCTGTCGGATGCATCTTACCGTCATACCCAGGACCATATGTGTGTGTGGGGGGGGGGGGGGGGGGCAACTGCCAAGCTACCCCCGCATCTTCCACGAGAATGACTTATAAAACAGTAAACCACCTACTAAACTGAATGTTTACGCCTTACTGAACAAAAGAACAGGGTAAAGGGGCAATTGATCTCACCTGAGGCAACAATTCAACGAAGACAGTTGCTAACCAACAGAGATAAATGCAAAAGAAACGAATGCCTTTCTCAATAGGCTTGCTCTTCAATGTTGACATTTGCGAGTGAGAACATGTGAAAATCTGTTGTTTTCCAGGTAATAGCTACGTGTTTAGATAGCTGGACATATGACTATAAGGAACAACGCTCGATAACAGGTATGATAGCTCGTTTGTTTAAATTATCTAAAAAGTAATTAAGAAATCTTTAAACTTGACAAAATAATATTCGACTGTTTTCGGTAGTGTATTTCTAAGTTCAGTTATAATCACCCTAACACAGGCCGGTCCTGGGCATTACGGTAAACTGCATCCAGCAGCAAGACCTCTAATTAGGAGGTTGTGAGGAGCATGGAATTATCTCTTAATTGCTTTTGTTCTCAAGTTCACCCTGATCCGGGGTGGTAGCACCTGTTAGGGTCACAGCTATGGGCAAATAGTTAGCCCCCAAATTGGGGTCAAAACATTATGAAAATATAAAAATACACTTTTATACAAATATATACATAAAAATAGACTTTTATAGAAAAATATACATTTTTGAAAGAAAAATATTTTCCCAGGGTCCAGCCAGTTAACCGACCAGAAAATGGACATGAAAAAAGCAGTGGAAGAAGACAGAATCTGATGAACAGAACGCTGATCAGTTAGATTGTGATATTAAGATGCATGCGTGTGTTTGTTTGCGTTTAAGCGAAGTGAAAAGAATTGCGTGGTAACAAATTGCTGTCTGGGTAGAATAGAGGCGTGAAGGCTGACACAGATATTGAATTGACATCGTGATGTTTTTCAAACAAAACCTTTTTCTGGGTGATTGCTTGTGCGTAGCATTTAATTGTTAGCAATCAATTCTGCTTCATAAGAAACGACCATGGAAAGCTCTTAAAACTACAATGAAACTTTTTTTATATTCTGGATTAAAAACGTCATTAAAATACAAATAAAATACATCGCAGTGAGGGCCAAAATATAAGGCAATGATTTTCGTATATATATATATGTATATATATATGTGTGTGTTTGTGTGTGTGTGTGAAATTCGTATATATATATATATATATATATATATATATATATATATATAACATAGTACACTTGGTATACAATCCAGGTAAATTCTGACAGAGACGAACTCAAGAGAACTCAATGTTAAATTCATTTATTTAATTTAACAGAGTAATATAATTTATAAAAGATTTTAGAATATTACAATGGGTAATACATATTTCACCGCGTCCTGATGTTATTATCGAGGCTCGTCAGACCCAAATGGTACAACAGTTGGTCCTCAAACTATTCCCCCCCCCCAAAAAAAAAAATTTCTTTTCTTTTATTCAGTTTTACATAGAAGCTTACATGTCCATATTAGAATAGACATTTGTAACGGTTATTTACGAAAATTTATCCCTCATTCGAAAAAGAACCCCAAAGAAAGAGGAAAACAAGAATAAAGAAAAGATAGATGATTGATTAATGTAAAGAAGAGAAAAAAGGGGAAAAAAAGAAAAAAGGGGAAACAGAAAAAACTGAACAGAAAGCAAGAAGAGAAAAAAGAACAAAGAGGTGCAATAAAAGGAAATACAGTATCGCGAGAAATAAATGTTGACACCATTTCTCGTAATAGCGTCTCAAACCACCTAACTGTTCTCTTAGAAAAACATGGAAAAATTTAACTATGAAATTTAATTTCAAATATACTGGGATATATTTACGGTACAAAAAAAATTGTACATCATAATTTTAATACAATTTGAAAAAATAACTACCTTTACTATTATTTTAAAAATTAATGCTAATTTAAAAAAATATATTAAAATAATTAAAAATACTAAAGTTAATATAGAAACAGGAAAAATTAGATAAACCTAACAGAAGGTGGGGGGAATAAACAAAAAGAAGGAAAGAAAAAAGAAGAAATCACGATAGAACGGATTTTAAAATAATTTTAAAAAATTCAAAAACACTAGATCGAAACCAACGTATATAATTAATTCTTAGAAACGTGAAAATGGATTTTTACACTTAAATTAAAATATACCGACTACAGGGAATATTTATGGTAAAAAATAAATCATATATCCTGACATAAATTAAATTATAACCACTTGTAGTAATTTATTCTAACTCTGGTTAAAATAATAACTCCAAATAAGAAAATATAATTTATTAAAATACAATCTTAAACATTATTTAAAATACTAGTAATACTAATAATAGATAATAATAATAATAATAATAATAATAATAATAATAATAATAATAATAATAATAATAATAGTAATAATAACAAATAAAACAATAAAGAGATAACAAGCATATGTATACATACATATATACACATACACACATATATATATGTATGTATTTACATACATATGCATTTATATATCCATGTATGTATCAAACAAAATTTCTCTCAGACGTAATGATAATTATAATAAAAATAAAGATAATAAATATAATAATAATAATAATAATAATATTCATTCTATCACAAAAAAAGACAAAGGTCATTACAAAAATACCTATAAATATAATAATTATAAAAAATAAAACATATAACAAGCTTTTCCTGTAAAATAATATTAACCTGACGTGGAAAATTTAGCTGCAATATGATATTAACATACATGTCAAAATTTAGCATTGAAATTTAATTTAAAATATAATGGGATATATTTACGGTACAAAATTAAATTGTGCAACATAATTTCAATACAATTTGAAAAAATAACTACTCTTACTAGTATCACAAATTATCCTGTTAATTTTTAAAAATTCAGTTAAAATAATTAAATCATTAAAAAATAAAAAAGAAACGCTAGAAAGATAAACATAAAAGGAGGAAGGGGAGAAAAATAAAAAGAAAGAGATAAAAATTAGAACAATATAGAAAAGAATTTAAATTAAATTAATTGAAAATAAACTTCCTATATCAAACCAACGTCTAATACATTAATATTTACTCTTAGAAACGCGACATGGGATTTCCTCTTGAATTAAAATATACCGATTATAGGGCATATTTGCGGTGAAAAATAAATCATAAATCATACATCCTAATATAAATTACAATATAACCACTAGTAGTAATTTATTTAAAATAAAGTTAAAATAATAATTCCCAGTAAGAAAAACAAAATAACAATAAAAATATAATCTTTAAAAAACGCTTAAATAATAATAATATTAATAATAGACAATAGTAATAAATAAATATAAAAATATAATAATAGAAAATAGAAATTCGTAATAATATACATATATCTGTGTGTGTGTATGAAACAAACTTTCTATCAAACTTTAATAATAGTAATAATGATAGTAATAATAATAATACTCATTCTATAAAAAAGGAGGAAAAAGGAAACAAAAAATGCCTATAAATATAATAATTATAAAAATAAAAATAAAAAACACAAAAATTTTTCAAAAATTAAAATTAAAATTTAAAAAATTTAAAAAATCAAAACTACCTTAGCTGGAAAATGATATTTACAGCACATTCCAGAATTTTCCAAAATAAACACTTTTTTTTAAAAATTAAACTAATGTAAATTAATATAATTTACACTAATTCAAATCACAATCAGGATTTATTTATACTATTTTATATCTATTTTCGTGTCTGCATTTAAATATTAATTCATTCCGCTGATTAAGTAGTTCCTTAGGATTATTATATGTTATAATCAACAATTTCTCCTCCAGGCATAAATTGCAGCTATCCCTGAAATTGCTTAAAGTATTGGCGAATTTCACAAGTGGGCTAAATCCTCCATCTTTAATATTCCAATATTGCTTAGATAGGGCAGTTTGATGTTTCAAGGAGGCGTTGAAAAAAGATTGTCTGTGGTTGTATAGTCTCTGCTTCCAACTGCCTGCAGATTTCCCTTGTAAACTCTTTTATTGCTGGGGTCTTCCACTAGACAAATAGTGGCTTAATAGATAGCTCTTTCGGAATTACACCGCCCATCAACTTGACAATTTGTCTTATTGATGCAATTACAGGAAGGTTTGTCTACCGAAGGTTTGCTAAAGAAGTCTCTAAGTAATTTGTTATATATATATATAAAACATAATATCTTCTCAAATACAACTATCTACTAAAAATACTGTTCAAACAAATAAATTATATATATATATATATATAATCTCCAGAAATTTAAATTTAAGTAATGCTTTAATGAAACACACACACAAGCATATATATATATATATATATATATATATATATATATATATGCAGGTTTCATTAAAAATGATAGACAAGGTATTATGGTTAAGTTTTTTATATAATTCTTCATGTGATCTTTATTTTTTTTTCATTTGAGGACATAAATTATATAAAAACCAATGTTTTGTTTATCCGAGCGCTTTCAGCTATACATTTCGCTATTATCGAAGATGGATGTTATTTTACGTGTAACAGAATGTATGTAGTGTTAACAAATGTTTGTAGTGCTATGTAATTTCTATGCTTTGAAGCACATTGTTAGCGTGTTCGTAGTTAATATTTTTGAGTGTTGAGTTTTTCTTTTTTATTAATAATGCTTCCTTTACTTTTAGCATTTTTTTTTTTTTTGTTCATTTGGATAATGTTATGATATTTGTGTTGTCAACAAGTATGTTAGAAATAGGGTTTCGTAGGTCTCCGTGTGTGTTCAACTGACATCGAACTGAGCTCTGTTCTGAGAGATGTAACGTGAGTTTTTGGGTCAAGTTTGTAGTCGTATGGCCAATATATATATATATTTCAAGAAGTAGTAGGAGGATTTGAACAATTATTAAAGAATGCTTTAAGTAATTTTTAATAATTGTTCAAATCCTCCTACTACTTCTTGAATTATATCTCTGTGCTTCAACCACGAAACACGCTATGGATTTAGCGGCTTGGTTGCGTAAGTCGTTGCTTGGGGAGGCACTATCCTATGGGTAAAGGAGCTTGGATTGGTTCCACCACGGAATTCGTGATGAGCGGCGCACTTCATCGAGCTTAATTCGTTACCTCTTCGTCGCCAGGGCCCATGGTGCAGTCGGTATAACATCAGCTTAATAACCAAGACTGTCTGGGTTCGATTCCTGGTAGTGGATGCGCACTGCTGATGAGTCCCAAATATAGGACGAAACGGCCGTCCAGTGCTTTCTGCATTCTGTTGAGGTCGAATATAAAGCTTGATGATTTACTTAATAATTGTTCAAATCCTCCTACTACTTCTTGAATTATATCTCTGTGCTTCAACCACGAAACACGATATATATATATATATATATATATATATATATATATATATATTAAATCGAACCTTGTCTGTATGTGTTTGTGTCTCTGTGTGTGTCTGTTACGAAACGGCTGAACCAATTTTCTTGAAAATTTACACAGTTGTACTACAAGCGTCTGCGAGTGCTCTTAGCTAGGTTTTGTGTCGAGATAATCCCGATAAATATCGATAATCGAAAAAATCGGGTTATAGAAGGAGTGGTCCGATTCTAATCAAATTTGATACACTCATAGACAAAAACATAAGAAATGATATTCAGAAGTTTCAATGTTGCAGTTCTTTCAATAGTGCAGAAAATCGATAATATATATATATATATATATATATAAGGCAAGATGTTTGTGTGTGTGTCTGTTTATCTGACTGTATGTCTGTATTTTTTCAGCCCTTTTATCTTAGTTTTTGCTTCGGTTTGGCTCTAAGTAGATATAATTGTAGTTCTTAGTCTCAGCCATGATACCATTTATTCAAAGGAAATCAAAATTTGACTTAGATCCAATCATTTTTCTTTCAGTCTACGGTTTTGCTTTAACTGGAAAGAACTGTTGGTTTTTAGTCTTTCGTTCCAACGTCCAAAGAGTCTGAGCTCCAGGACCATGGATTAGTTTTAAAGCTTTCATTACACCCGAGCAACGCAGGGCTATACTGCTAGTATATATATATATATATATAGTATGATAAGTTTTTAAAACGTTCTAATGGGAAATCTTACATATGTAGACGCCACCATATTTTGAACGTGTTTCTTGGCAAAAACTAAATGAATGCAATGTCATCAAAGAAACAGAAAAACTATCGAATTCACAAACCAGGTTGCATATTAGAGAAAAATGTTCAATTAGATGCTTAAATAAAAATCGGGTGCAGTGAAAATCAAAGACAAAGTCATCAAAACTGTGTTGCGTTGAAGAAAAAATGTAACATGCTCAACAAGTAGAGACATGTTGATGCTAATGGAATGGCCTGCCGTCCAGTGCCGATCCTAAAGCAAACACGGTTTACCACTCCTTAGACACCGACAATTTATTCAAATTAAATGTCACAAATGATTTCTTTTGATTAATTTTAGAACCATCAGCAAAAGGTACAACCCAAAATGCCAAATACAGGTGGGGGATATCAGAATCAAGCAAGTACAAAAATTTAAATACCTAGGAAGTGTTCTAACAAGAGATGGAAAGTGCGACACAGAGCTCCGAAGGCGAATTGGCATGGCAAAGGACGCGTTCCAGAAGCTGAGTAAAGTACTAACACACAGGAAAATTTCACTAGAAACAAACAAAAGAGTGCTAGATTTCTATGTTATGTCAGTTCTTCAATCCGGCAGTGAATGTTGGACAATATCCTCGAAAATGAGGACAAAACCGGAAGCAACGGAAATGTGGTTCTACAGAAGGATGCTGCGGATATCGTGGACTGAGCATGCAAGCAACGATAAGGTTTGGAAAGAATGGCAACAAAAAGGAAATTAATCAGGAAGAGACAACTGAAGTTCCTGGGACATGCAATAAGGAAGGAGAGCTTGGAGAACCTGATACTGACTGGTCAGATAGAAGGAAAGAGAGACAGAGGAAGGCAGCGTATAACATATTTGCAGGGCCTGATCAGGTGGATGGCGGAACGGGGGTTGCCAGGAGTAACAGGAGCAAACATACTAAGAGTCACAAGGGATAGGAAGACGTGGAGAACCATGATCGCCTACGTCCTGAAGGGACAGGGCACATAGAAGAAGAATTTTAGAACCTTTAATAAGACACTGTATCATAACGTTAGTTTTCATGAAGTTATTCTGAAGGGAATTTTTGTTAACTCACTATTAGCGAGTTGTAATATTTCAGAATCTTCGCGTCAAAGTCAATGTACGAAACGAATCCTTCGAATAATGCACAATAATGCCCTTGGTTTAGTTCTCTAGAGTAATTCACTCAGAAAACAATCTCTTCAATGACACACAACACCGGAATGATGCACAACAGAGAAATACACTCAAACTTCTGTCTTCGTGCTTTATATACTAAATATTTATGGTCACGGGATCCCAGTAACACAAATTCATTCAACGGTTACGTTTGTTGCTTGGAGATCCGTGTTCGACCACACGTGTCGGTATAGACACTTTCTTCCTACATAACAATAACTGAATAAGAGTAAGAACAAATGGAGTAAAGATCTACAGGTTGTAGCTTTTACTTTTTAAAAGTGCTTGATACAAAGCAGAGAAATATTATTGTTGGAATATTTTTATTAGTAGTAGTTATAAAAACATTTTACATTGTTACACAAAAACTATCATGCTGCAGTCCTGTTAATTGTTGAGGAGAGACATAAGGAGAGAATGTTCTTGTGTGTAAGTCTCCTTAATTGTCTGAAAAAGTGTAACGAATTGTTTTTAAATTTCTATAAAAATCATTATCACCAGTCACCAATCATTGCCTGACGAAATACAACCAACAGTATTGAAATACGATAGCTTTTGTGTTGCGATGTAAAATGCTTTTATTGTAACTACTTATAATAAAGATATTACAATATATATATATATATATATATATATATATATATATATATATATATATATAGGCAGTAATTTCTCTTTTGTGCAAGTTTCGTTAAAATTGACAGACAAGATTCTGTGGTAAAGTTTTTATATAATTTTTTAATTTTTTTATATTTTTTTCTTTTCACAACATAAATCATATATACATTGTCTGCAATGTTTATTTATCCAATCGCTTTCGGCTATATTTTTAGCCATTATTAAGGAATAATTATATTTTACTTTTAACTGAATATATAGACAGTTTTATGTATGTCTGACTCACTAATGATCTATCAACATTGATACAGGTGCATGATAGACTTACTTCATTACACAAGCGAATAGATTTTGAGTCGAAGTAAAACCACTTGTCAATTTCAGTACTCTCCAAAATCGTTAAGTTTCAACGCATCATTCAAACGAGCAACTTACTCGACTTGGCAATAACATTTTATCTCTAGTTCAATCACAGATAAACTGTTTTTGCCCAATGCCAAACCGAGTAAGCAATTCCTATTTGGTTAGAATCGCACCAAATAAGAATTGTAAATTTTCCTCGGCAGATTACATCATTTTAAGTTCTTATGCAAGAATTTTTAAATACTAACGAATGTTTCCTTTCCTAAAATTTATAAATGACTTATTCCTTCTGTATGTCATGTTCTTTCAGGGCGTGGATGATCATGGCTCCCTACAACGTAGTCTTTGTTGTGTATGTTCAGTATTTCTTCTGTATGTCATATTCTTTCAGGACGTGGATGATCATGGCTCCCTTCAACGTAGTCTTTGTTGTGTATGTTCAGTATTTCTTCTGTATGTCATGTTCTTTCAGGACGTGGATGATCATGGCTCCCTTCAACGTAGTCTTTGTTGTGTATGTTCAGTATTTCTTCTGTATGTCATGTTCTTTCAGGACGTGGATGATCATGGCTCCCTTCAACGTAGTCTTTGTTGTGTATGTTCAGTATTTCTTCTGTATGTCATGTTCTTTCAGGACGTGGATGATCATGGCTCCCTTCAATGTAGTCTTTGCTGTGTCTGTCCAGTTTACACTGCAGATGTTTACCCTCCACCAGTTCGACTCACTCTCCTCTAAGCTTACTCAGTAACCAGGTCAGATCACTTTCTGGTTCTGGGTATGACAATAAATTTCATCCGGCAGCAAGGCCTCTGATTGGGAAATTGTAAGGAGCATGGAACCACCTCTTATTTGCTAATGTTCCCAGGTTCGCCCTGACCCGCGGTGGTAGCACCTGTTAGGATCCCAGCTATAGACAAATAATTAACCCCTAAACTGGGGTCAAAACACTATGAAAGTATAAAAATAGACTTTTATAGTAAAAATTCCAGGAATACACTTTTGAAGGAAAAATATTACTGTCAATACATCTGACTCTCAACAAAAACCACCTTACAAAAATACCTCAATGAAAGCTGATCTACAAACTGATTTCTTACAAAGAATATATTTTCTATTCAGATAAATCTATTGTAAAAATCTTGTCTGCATTAAATACCCATTGAGGTTGATTTTGTAAAACAAAACAAAGCAAACCTAATCACTTTCATATGAACTTAGCTCACTGGTTCCCCCTATATATGAATTTACTCGAGCCACAAGATTAGCAACTAGGTCCCATCCTTTTACTGTGAAACCAAATTCTACTCCCTCAGCTTCTTTTCTCACACTTCCCGCCTGTGGAATTCTCTTCCGTTTACTTACTTCCCCGAGAGATACAATCTCCAAGAATTCAAATGTAAAGTCAATAGTCATCTCCTATCTCACTAACTTGCATCCTCTCTCATGCTCCTTTCTACATCCACTCCACTCACATCAGTATTCTCATCCTTCTCTTACTCACTTCCTGAACCTGTCACTCTTTCCCATAACTTTTCTCCTATGTAACCCTCTGCACAACAGTGGCAGTAAAATGCCTCGCTTTAGGCGATATGATTATAAAAAAAATTCTATACTATTATAATGTGGATATAAAGGGGGGATCAATTCTACATTACAATCAATATATAAACTGATTCCTCACTTTTTGGTCACAGTCATTCTTCTCTTACCCATTTCCTGGCACCACCTATGACCTGTCAATCTTTCCCATAACTTTCCTCCTATGTAACCCCCTGCACACCAGTGGCGGTAAACTGTCTTGCTTGAGGCGATATGATCAACATTTTTTTTTAAATAGCATACATATATACAAGATATCATGACAAAAATGTCTTGTTGCTGGTATGACAGGTTACCTTTCAGAAATCTGAATCTAGCCAATAACGCCACTGATAATATCCAAAATCTGATATGTGTTTTGTATTTCAAAGACCAGGTGGTTGCCCGCTGACGACCAAATGGCTGTGCCGAAAGATGTTTATGGCTTTTCAGTGACGAGTTAAGTTCTGCTTTAACGGCTTTCTTTTGTTTAGTCAATGTTTAAAATTTACACTTTGATAGTTGAATGAGGTTTGCAAATACTGAAAAAACGGTTTCGGTTTTTTAACTAATAAAAGAAGGGTGCATAGGAGGGTTCGTGTATGTTTTTCTTTGTTTTGTTTTGTTGTTGTTGTTGTTCCTATAATTTTCACTCTGTACAAGACCCAAGAGCCAGTCGATGTTGCGCAAAGTTTATGGGGATATGTGGAGAAGATAATCCAAGACTTGAACAGGTTAAGATTATAGTGATTTTGAAAGCATCCGCCTGAGAGTCGGTTCCACAAAGCTGCGGTTTCTGGAAAGAAGATACTCGAGTTGAATTTACATCTCAACAATGGAGAATGAAGGGAATACGAAGGTGGTTCGCTACAAGGTGCGTCGCATGGCCGGTCTTAACCTTGAAGGTTAGAACTGGTGGAACTAAGGCATGTAGTTTGTCTGAAAACTTTCCTTAAACAGGTTAAGATTGTAGTGATTTGGTAGACATTCACTTGAGAGTCGGTTCCACAAAGAAGATGTTTGTGGAACTCGTGGAACTGACATCTCAACAATGGAGAATGAAGGGAATACGAAGGTAGTTCGCTACAATGTGGATAGCATGGCCGGTCCTAGCTGTGGATGCTAGAACTGACAGAACTGTAGATCGTCTGGAAAAATAGGATAGGGTAGCGAGAAGCTTGCAAGTTTCGTCAGTGGGAAAGAGGTTGTAAGATGGAAAATACTTAATCACCCACAAGAACACTACAACAATTTTGGACCCTATTTAGATTAGAATATAAACTCTGGGCAGCTCATGGTTATATATCGCAGCAGTAATCAATTTTTGACTTGATCTAACTCTTTTAAAGGTAAAAGACAACAGGAGTAGATGGGTTTACCTATCGTCCGGTTCGTGCTCTTCCCCGGTTTTTCAAATAGGATTAGAAGTTTATCTCTTGTTTTCTTTTAAGGATTAAGTTTCCGTTTCCTTCTAAAGTCTTCTCCAAATCTATATTTCTAATGTCTATGTCTAAACTCTGAAATTTTATTTATTTTTCCTCAATAGTTCGGTTCGCTTATCATCCAATTCACATTCCTCGCCAGTCTTTTGAACAGGAGTAGAGGTTTATCCCTTTTTTCCTGTTTAGGACTGAGTTTCCGGTTTCTTTTAAAGTCTTCTAACGTCTCCGCCTTAACTCTGAAATTTTATTTACTAATTATTTTTCCTGAATAGTTTGGTTCACTTATCTTCCGGCTTCTATTTCTCTCCAGTCTTTTGCACAGGAGTAGAGGTTTATCCCTTCTTTCCTGTTTAGATCTGGGTTTCCGGTTCTTTCTGAAGTCTGCATCAGCTCTATTCTCTTAATGCTTGTTTTTTCTTGTGCTAATATATTTATGCAGTAACCCTCTACTTCGAGTAGCTCTTGGGCCTTATATTAGATGAACATTTTTTTTTAAAAGTGAGGAGTCAGATACTTAGTAGAGAGGCACAGAGAAACGACCATTTTTTAGTATATTTGGTTATGGATCGTATGCACGAGTTCCACTTAATGTCACGGTTAATAGATACAATCTGCAGGAGTTAAAAGTTTACGTCAATTTCCCACCTATCTCATTGATTCCCCTCTCTACCTTACTCTTTCATCGCCTATAACCTTTTCTTTTGTCATCCTTCTCTCATTGTAAACCCTTGCGCACCAGTGGCAGTACTGCCTTGCTTGGGGTGAAGCGAGTATAAAAAATTATATCTATAAATAAAGTTTAGGTACCATAGCAAAGAATTCATCCGAACCATGAAGGTATTTAAATGAAGCTACATTATGTAATGGAAAATGATTGAAGTCGAGGCGCCAGGCCAGAACCAATAATATAGCTGATTTTTCTATGGATTTTAACAAGAATCTCTAAATATTAGACCCTTGGATAAATTCTCACTGATTTTTTTTTTATCAAAAGTAATGTTTTATTTACAAAAATTAGAAAGAAATATGTCACTGAAAGTATTGTCCATCGATAGCCACTACTTTTTCCCATCTTTCTGGCAGCATTTGGATTTCACGTCGGAAAAATGACAAGTCTTTTGAGGCTAACCATGAGTCGACCCAGTTTTTGGCATCTTCATAAGAATGAAAGTGCTGCTCAGCCAGGCCATGTGCCATCGATCGAAACAAAATATAATCGAACAGAGCAATGTCTGGTGAATATGGTGGGTTGGGTAGGACTTTCCATTTAAGCGTTTCAAAGTAGGTTTTCACCCGTTTTGCAATATGTGGTCTAGAGTTGTCGTGTTGAAAAATCACTTTGCCATATCTCTCCTCGCATAGTGGCCGTTTTTTCTTCAATGCTCAGCTCAAACGCATCGATAGTGATCTCCCGTGATGGTTTCAGTTGGTTTGAGCAACTCATAATAAACTACACCCAGCTGATCACACAAAATGCAGAGCAGAAGCTTCAAACTGTAGATATTTGGCTTTGCCGCCAGTATTGATGTATGACTGGGTTTACCCTACGATCTTCTACGCTTAGGATTATCGTCATGTATCCACTTTCCATTGCCTATAATGATACGATGCAAAATACCTTTCCTTTTTTGCCCTTAAAGCAACTGTTCACATGTGACAAGACGCCGTTCGACATCTCTTGGCTTTTGGTCGTGTGGCAGCCAATGTCCTTACTTTTTTTAATAATCATTTTACCCCAAGCAAGGTAGTACTTGTGTGCAGGGGGTCACATAAGAGGAGAGTGATGAAAAAGAGGAACACGTTACAGGCAGTGGCAAAGAATGGGTAAGAGAAGGATGAGAACAATGTTGTAAAGAGAGCTGCATGAGAGTAGAGTGGAAAGAGAGAAGAACATGATACACGGGTTCTTAAAAAAAGATGCGAGTCAAGGAGATAAGAGATAGCAATTGACTTTGCATTTAAATTCTTGAAGATTGCAGCTGTCAGAGAAGCAAGTATACGGAAGGGAATTCCATAGGAGGAAAGTGCGAGAAAAGAAGCTGTAGAGAAGTAATTGAGGTTACATTTGATTGGTTTCACTGTAAAAGTGTGGGACTTAGTTGCTACTCTAGTAGCTCGACTAAATTCATGCAAAGGGGGCCCCAGGGAGCTAAGCACATCGGAGCAGAAGCCGTGAAAGTATTTGTAGAAGAGACAGAGGGAAGCCACATTACATCGGTGATAAAGTGACTGAGGTTGAGCTACCAGGTTGCGATCGATCACATTGCAAATTCTCCGTTGGATTTTGTCAAGAAGCCTGAAATGATTAGCAGGGGCACCTGACCAGATGTGACAGCAGTATTCAATGCACGGGCTGATGGTAAATTTATATATGTGTGAGATGGATTCAGACGAGAAAATCTTTCTGACCCTACTAAGTGAATCGACCTTCCTAGCAGCAGATTTAGCTATGGATTCAATGTCATCATTCCACTTGAGGTCAGCTGAGAGAGTTAGACTGAGGAGGCGCAGTGTTTTACTTTCAGAGAGACTAGCTTGATCCATAATGATGGAGGGTGTGAGCGATTGTCTATGGTGGTTAAAGGATAGTAGCTTTGTTTTGAAAGCATTAAAATACACCACAGATTGAAGGTTTTTTAAAGCTTGCTTTGTCGGCCTCAGCAGATTTATCGAGATGGGAGTAAATGTATCATTCGTAATGCTTTCAAACATTTCGAAATTGTTGTATGATCAACTTCTAATAATTATACAAATTCAGAGTCTTCATGAAGTGATTACTTCAGTTCTTTGTTTTCAAACTTTTTAGTGCACTAGAACATTCTTTATCTTCAACATCAAAATCATTATTTTTGAAGCATCTAAACCAATCTCTTCCTGTTGTTTTTCTTCAGAGTATGGTCACTGTAAATCTCAACAACAATTGTGTATGCTTGAGCTGCAGATTTCTTTTGAAGAAAATAGTTCAGTAAAATTCCCCACAAATACAATTTCTTTGGGAAAACATCCATCATTTTAACACTAGGAAAAACAAATTTGTTTACACATAAGCGAAATAACAGACACTGAATTTCAAGCTTGGTTATAGTACTTCGTTATAGATGCATTACCATTTGAAACAACACGCACACAGTTCTGGGAACATCATCTGTTGGGAAACAGCGAGAACTTATTTAGGGTTCTAATGTACGTTGAATCTGTTTTTAGGATTTAACCACTCGAGACAATCATTGCTTCTACTGCCTTCTACTGTATCAATGAATTCTGTCTAACTCTCTGCTGGAACAAACAGAATTCATATAGATTTTGGCCCATAGGTACGCATATAAAAACCGTATATCGGCCTTGTATCACATTCTGTAACAGTGAAAAATACCAACTGGTGCCATCTTCTGTGCCAGACATCTCAGAAATTAGACAGAATGTCAGTCAGTTAAGTGCCATACGCGATACACGCTTGGGCGATCAGTCTCGAAAGAGACATGACTGACTGGGCAGAAGATTATCCCGCAGTAGGTTGCCATTGCGTTCTGCGGTAGACTGGTTGCCGACCAAGGCTATAGAACCCAATCTGTCCTGCTATTTAACCCATAACTGGAAGGAAGCAGACGGATTAATACCTTTCCCAACGGTATTTGCGCGTAAGTGAATACAATGGATTCAACTGGAATTCGAACTCGGCTCCCCGGCTTCTCGTTCCGAGCCGATATCCACTGGACCACGCACTTTCAGGGAAAATAAATGATCCAGTTCAAATTTCTTTGACATGATCTGATACAAATATTCATGAGAGTGAATACTTGCATGATCTCAGGCTAACATTCTCAGCTGATATGAAGGAGAAGATTACATTGAATCAATTGCTATGTCTACTACTAAATAAGTTGGTTCACTGTGTTGTACCAGACATTTTTTCTTGCCGGAATCTATCTTATATATTTATACATCTACAATTCATAAATGTTGCGAATATTGCTGTCGCATGTGGTTTGGTGTTCCTGCGTTATGTTTAGAGATTCTTGATAAAATCCAAAGAAGAATCAGCTATATTATTGGTCCTGGCCTGGCGTCTCGATGTCAGTCACTTTCTCACCACCGTAATGTAGCTTCATGTAAATTACCTTCATGGTAATTATTTGGATGAACTCTTTGCTGTGGTACCAAGACTTTATGAATTTAAATGCAGTACTAGATTGTGCGTTGTGGTGCATTGGATATCGGCTCGAAACAAGAAATCGGGGAGCCGAGTTCGAATTCCAGCTGAATTCATTGCCTTCACTTATGCACAAATACCGTTGGGAAAGGTATTAATCCGTCTATTCCTTCCAGTTATTGGTTAAATAATAGGACAGATTGGGTTCTATAGCCTTGGTCGGCAACCAGTCTACCGCAGATAGCAATGGCAACTTACTGCAGGATAATCTTCTGCCCAGTCAGTCATGTCTCTTTCGGGACATGATCGCCCAAGCGTGTATCACGTATGGCACTTAACTGACTGACTAACTAGATTGGCAGCAAGATCTCATCATACTTGAATTGCCGTGATGTAGCCCTAAGTTCTTTACTAACAATTTTCTTTTTCGTACTTCTTTCTTCATGATTTCCGGGCAAAATTGATCTTCAAAACTTTAAATGCAATGTCAATCGTTATCTAATGTCTTCCTGATTGCCTCTTTTATTGTTCTCGCTCCTTAATAATGTTTCTGTTTTTTAATTGTTTGGATGAGCTCTTTGCTTTGGTAACTAAACATTGGGAATTTAAGTGCAATGCCAGACTGGTGTTGAGATCTCATCAACGTTGTGAATATTGCTATCACATATGGTCTGGTGTTCCTGCTTTATGTTTGGAGATTCTTGGTGCATTCTGGTGCAGTGGATAAATGCAATGCCAATCACTATCTAATGTCTTCCTGGTTACTTTTCTGTTGTTCTCACTCCTTAATTATGTTTCTGTTTTTTAATTGTTTGGATGAGCTCTTTGCTTTAGTAACTAGACATTATTAATTTAAGTGAAATACCAGACTGGTGTTGAGATCTCATCAACTTGCAACTGAGCTGGCTAGATGTAGCCATAAGATCTATGCTAAGAGTTTCTTCTCTCATACTTTTCACTTGTGGGACTCTCTTCTGGCATCATGCTTTCCAGTCAACTTTGATCTTCCAAAATTTAAATGCATCATCAATCCCTATCTACTGTCTTCTTGATTGCTCATCTTCTATTGTTCTTGCTCCTTAGTAATGTGTCTCTTTTTTTCTTATTCTTTCACACTCAGTAACCCTTGTGTCTTAGTCACTTTACTACCTTTTATGGGGTGATATGATTATATATATATACTTGATGGGGAGTGGATCACACATTGACCCAAACAGTTATGTTACAAAAGAAGTGTTGATACTTTGTTCATCACATGCTATCTCTGTATGACTGCACATGCATGTATTTAATGCGTATCTATATACCTGTATAGGGAGTGTGTGACTTACGTATGCTTATGCCATTTAAGATGCACATACACAAAAAACACACATACAATTTGACTAAGTTTGTTCATTTCATATCACTCACCTCATTAATCATAACCATTTTTACAGAAAAATTCTACCTTGAGTGGCTTTCAGGATTTGTAATAAGTGATCTTTAAATATAATAAATTATATATTCATTAAGCTTAGTTAAGGGAATGTGCGTTGTGGTACAGTGGATATCGGCTCGGAACGAGAAATCAGGGAGCTGAGTTCAAATTCCAGTTGAATTCATTGCATTCACTTACGCACAAATACCCTTGGGAAAGGTATTAATCCGTCTTTTCTTTCCAGTTATGGGTTAAATAACAGGACAGATTGGGTTCTGTAGCCTTGGCTAGCAACCAGTCTACCGCTGAAAGTAATGGCAACCTACTGCGGGATAATCTTCTGTCCAGTCAGTTATGTCTCTTCCAAGACATGATCGTCCAAGCGTGTATCACGTATGGCACTTAATTGACTGAATAGCCTAATAGTAGCTAAAATAAAAGAACAGTGCTGTACCAATCTTGGAAATTGCCTTCTTCAAAAAATCAATTTTAAAATCATGGTTTTTACCTTGATTCAAAAACTGTCCACTGGTATCATTGTAATTCTACATTCCACATCCACTTTGTCCAACCCCTGACCTGGACTGAGCAATAAATCATAAATTTGGGGACAAAAAAATTTTGAACCTTAAAACAAATCAGATAATTATAAGATCTATTGAACTTTTAATAAAGTTATTTGGTGGAAATAAAATTATTTTTTAAAGATTTTTTTCTTTATATTTTGTTGAAATATTTTTAGGTTTATCAATGAATCACATATGCCCCCTCATAATGGTATATTCAACACAGTTTAATGTCAAGAACTACAAAAAAGACAAAAATTGCCCAGCCTCTGCAACCAGTGTCCCACTGCAATTGGAATCTTTTGACCCACAATTGTTGAGGCAATGATGTTGCAGTGACAAGGTTTAAATCTCCCAAACAAGGCATATTCAACTAATCAATGTGCACAGATACTATGCTGATCCATAAATAAAAATAAGTAGTTGAGGTTTAAATAGGCATAAATACCAAAACATCACAGAAAAAAACAAAATAAGTACCAAAAAAATGTTAAAATATTTACCATGAATATCTTGATGTCAACCATAATAGGTGGAAGTAATCCTGATCCCAAACGACGAAGACTTGAAGGGATTGTAGGCTTTGGTCTTTTGTATCTCGATACATGTGCCTTTGTTTGATCAGTGGGCATATCTGATGATTGTGGTTGCGTTAAAACTACTTGGTTTTGATCCATTGTCGAAGGATTAGCATAATACGGATATTCTTTTCCTTTGTTGAAACTCTTTAATTTCTCCGTTGATTTTTTTCTTCAAATTTTTGTTTTTTTGGTAATTCTTAATTTTATATTGTTTATTTTTGTTCAAATTCTTTATTTTTAAAATTTTTAATTTAGGTTTTTATATCTGCTTGTTTATTTATTTATTTATTAATTTACCTATATTGTCAAATATTGATACTGCAGTCCTAAAGTTTTAGCATATAATTGTTTTAAATATATTTTTTATTATTTAATGACAATATATGCTTTTGATTTTTTAAGCATATTTTTCCAGTTATTACACTAAAATGTATTAATCCTGATAGGGGAATCAATTTATTACTTAATAACAACATAAAAAAGATCCTCCACTTTTTTGTCCAGTAGACTCATATATAAATATTAATTTACATACGCTTTCAAAAATGTTGCTGTATGTTGTCAAACTTTTGCTGTTATTAGAAAGCTTCTACATGTGATTTTTAAATATCTTTTTGTGATTACTACACAAAAATATATTAATCCTGATAGGGAGATCAATTTATCACTTAATAACAATATAAAATTGATCCTCCAGTTTTTGTCCAGTAGAATCTGATCAATACTAGTTTATGTAAATGCAAAATATAACAGCATCTTTTAAGTTCTTTTAATTTTACAGAAAGTTTTTCAGATGCGGATCTTTAAATATATTTTCTTAATCATTATTGTAGAATTCTACTCTTTTCATGGAATCGGACTTTCCACATCTTAACTTTATAAGCATCTTTTAACAGTTTACCAATTTTTATAACAAAGGCATTTTCTTTTGGTGTCAAAAGTAAATAGGAAGATAATTCTTATACAGTAAAACAGTAAACATTACAAGCAGAAAAAAACGTTTATATATTAAGATTTTAGGATTTTAGGGAGTATTTTTCTATTTTGTTGTTGTTTTGTTTTTTTGTTCTGGATAAATTTGTTCTGAGCAATAGATTTCCACTAAAAACAAAAATGTATTGACCCAATATGTATTTACTAAGTTGAGCTTAGTATGGCAAAAGGTCACTAGTTTTTAGAACTTGGTGAGAAAGTAACAAAGATTCATCAGAGGATCTTTGAACAAACAGTTTTGTTTCTTTGGTTACTTAATTTTTCTTCATTTATTCATAAATTTATTTATTCATTTATTTATTTTCTTTAATTTATACAGTTTTCCTTCTCATAATTTTTCCTTCTCTTTTTTTTTCTCTCTTTTTATCCTTCTCTTTTTATTTCTGAGATTATTGGTTGTTTAAAGTTTCCAATTCAGGTATTTCAGAACAATCGATGAAACTTTCAATTGAATCCATCTTGTTTCTTATTTTGTTTGATTTTTTTTATGCTTTTGTGCATTTGAATACTACTAAAACCCCTATTCCAAATCATCTCTCAGCATTCTAGTTTCAGTAATTTTTTTATCCTTGTAAAGTTCTCCACTCTGAAGCATTGCATAAATACTTTATTCATACTAATAATATCCACTTTTCCCAAATATAGGCAACATTTTCTTAGAAAATATTCAGAAATCTTACAAAATAACATAATCTTGTAAATTACTTTTGTTTTTCTCCAAATTTTGAATGAGGATTTTTTAAGATGAGTATCTTCATCTTGATTGTTAGCCTCATACCATTTTGACCATTCTACTGATTCAGATCATTGTCATATTGGATGTGCATTGTGATGAAGTGTATATGCGTTTAGAATGAGAAATTGAAGTGTCAAGTTCAAATTCCAGTTCAATTCATTGCATTCACTTACACTCAAATTCCCTTGGGAAAGGTAGAAATTTGTTCTCCCTCTAGCTATGAGCTAAATAGCAGGACAGATTTGGTTTTATATCCTTGGTTGGCAACCAGTCTACCATGGGAAGTAATGGCAACCTACTGTAGGAAAATCTTCTGCCCAGTCAGACATGATCATCCAAGTTTGTATCACATATAGCATCTAACTGACTGATCCTTATCTTGATTGTTAGCCTTACACTATTTCAACCATTCCACTGGTTCAGATGTTTTTCATAGTTAGTGACCTTCCAGGAATTTCAACCCACTCATTTAATCCATGTGGGTAGTTTGCCATCTGTACATATATAGTCTTGTATCAGTTAATTTCATTTAGTAAATTTGCTTTTTTATTATATTTTTTAAGGTGGGGTAACTCAGTGTTATCCTACAATTAGTTCTTCAGTCTCTCCATTGCCTTTGTATATATTTTGTAATCAATTCACCCCAATCAAGAGGCTAATGCCACTAATATGCAAGAAGATAGTGAGAGGGAAGAGAATGAAAAGATTTTAGAAGGAACCAGAAACTCAATTCTAAACAGGAAATGAGGGATAAACCTCTGCTTCAGTTCAAATGACCAGAGAAGAGGTGAACATATCTACTTCTGTCGTATTTCAAATAATTCATTTTTGAGTTTATATATCTTTTAAAATATATGAATCAGAAAGCTAGATTCATAGGGTTATGCTTGTAAAATCCACAATAAGTAAAACAGATTCTTCTTACTGACATGTAATCATTTTTTCTGTTGTCCTACATATCATAACATTATATTATCCAGATTAATAAACATTTATTTCAGTCTTTATATACTTGTAAAATCAGTTCCAGCAGAAATATCTCCATAGCAGAATATTAAATTTATTATCACACAGACAGCAATTTAATATGCATTGTCATTACCAAAAATAATTCTAACCATAAAAAAAAACATTTACAAATATTTTTTCATGAGTTTGTTCATTTATATTTTTGTAAAATCCACCATATGCAAGGAAAAAAGTATAAATAATAAATAGATTTAATTGTAAGTAATTTTAGATTCTCACAATATCCTTCAATACATATACAATTCATGGCCATAAATATATTTACCTAAGGCCATTTCAAAAGAGTACATAAACATTTGGTTGCTTGTAAAATCCTTTGGCTAGAAAGAAAAAAATATGTGTATCTGCAAATGTTCCACTCTCCAGTTTCATTTCTTTTCTTTACTCATAAAATCCACAATGTGAAAGCATTATTTTTAAGTAATATCCTGGTTTCATCTTTCAGTACATCTGTGTGCTTTTAAAATCCATGATACCAAAAATAGATGTGTATCTTTCTTGGTAAAATACATTTTTTATATTATTCTTTACAGTGAAACAATTGAGATGAAAGAAAATCAAATATATCCATTAATATTGCATTTCAAAGAAAGCAGTACATTTGGATGCTGTTAAAATCCATATCATTGCATAGAATCCACATATGTATTGTGAATTTCTTATTCAATTCATTTGCATCTTTAAAGAATTCACAATTCAAAGCAGAAATTTGGTTGGTTTTTGTATGGGGCATCCAATTAGAATCATGGTCACTACTCAGTCGTAATGTTAAACATGACTGAACTCAAAAATAGAAAGATTAGGTTTATAAAAAGATATCTTGGTCCTAGAAGACAATTCATTTACTGCTATTTAGTTATATCAAAGAAGTAGACTTATATATATATATATATATATATATATATATATATATATATATATATAAGTCTACTTCTTAGACTTATATATATAGATTTATATATATAGACTTATATAGAGTCCTAAATCTAATTACAAGTTTTACATTTTATATTTAAAGATTGCTCTTGACTCTTCTCATGTTAAAATAAATAAAATACGAGGCAAGCTAAGTACCAATAATAATTAGCGTCTTTCCAATGTTTGCACTCTTTGTTGTAAACTGTGAATGGGGTGTACAATTATTCAACGAGTTTTGCCTTGAGAAACAAGTTGATTCTTGTTAATCTAACATTTTACTTTGAGACAATATTTGGATATGACTTTTATTTAGATAAATATTTGTGTATTTAATCACATTTTTAGCATGAATAACAACCGTTATCTTTAAATTATCATTCTTTTGTTCGCGACATTGTTTCCCTCGTGTCTCTCTTTCTCATTCTCTTACTCTGTCTTTTTTTCTACCTTAAACTTAACTCTATAGTGTTCTCTTTTTCTCACTCTCTTTCTCTCTTAATCTCAGTCTCCCTCTCAATTTGTCTCTCCCTCTCTCCCTCTCTCTCTCTCTCTCTCTCTCTCTCTCTATATATATATATATATATATATATATATATATATATATATGTTCTTTTCTTGCCTTTCTTGCTTTACCTCTCTATCGTTTTCTTTTCTTTTGTCTATCTCTCTTTCTCTCTTACTTTCTGTCTCTTTCTCCTTTTTCTATGTTTTTCTCTTTTCCTTTTCCTGTACTTTTCTCTTTCTGTCTCTCTTTCTCTCTCTTCTGTTCCTTTCTTCTTTTTGTCTTTTTCTTCTGTTCTCTTTTTCTTTTTGTCTTTTCCTCTACTTTTCTCTTTCTATTGCCCTTTCTCTCCCTTTCTGTCTCACTGTCTGTCTGTCTGTCTCTCTCTCTCTCTCTCTCTCTCTCTCTCTATATATATATATATATATATATATATATATATATATATATATAAGTTGCTCCTTGTTTCTCTGTTTTTCTCATTGTTTTTTCTCTACTTTTCTCTTTCTATCTCCCTTTTTCTTTCTCTGTTACTTTTACTCTCTTTATTTTCCTCTCTTGTCTTTCTTGTTTTTTCCTTTGTCTTTTCTTTACTTTGCTCTGTCTATCTCCATTTCTCTTCTTTCTTTTTCTCTTATATTTTCTCTCTTTCTCTTTCTCTCTTGTCTCTTTTTTTCCATTTTTCTTCTTCTATACTTTTCTCTTTGTAACTCTCTCTTTCTTACATTCTCTCTCTTTCTCTTCCTCTCATACCTCTTTTTCTCTTTCTCTTTTCTCTATATTTCTCTTTCTATTTAACTTTTTCTCTATTTTTTCTCCTTTTCATCCTTTCTTTTTTCTCTTTATCTTTTGAATTGTTTCCGTTTTTCTCACTTTCTAGCTTTTTCTCTGCTTTTCTTATTCTTTCTCTGCCTCTTACTCTATTTTTCTCTTTCTATCTACCTTTCTCTCACACTTATTCTCTTTTTCTTGCCTTTCTCCCTGTCTTTCTCTCACTTTCTATCTTACTCTTTCATTCTTGCTTTTCTTCCTCTTCCTCTCCTGCTTTTTTATCTGTCTTTCTCTTTTATGCTTTTTCTCTTGCTTTTCTTCTACCCTCTCACTATTATTCTTTTACTCTTATCTTCCTCTTTCTCTCTCTTTCTCTCTTACTCTTATCTTCTTGCTTTTTCTTCTTCTTCCTATTTTGCTTTTCTCCCTCTCTTTCTTTCTCATTTAGACTTTTTCTTTTGCTTTTTCTCACTCTCTCTCTCCATTATTCTTTTTCTCTTGTCGTTTTTCTCTCTCTCTCTCTCTCTCACTTACTCTTTTATTCTTGCTTTTTCTTTGTCTTTCTCTCTTTCTCTTTCTCAATTGCTTTTCCTACCTTTCTCTCTCTTTCTCTCCATCTCTGTCTTTCTCTCTAGTCTTAGGAAACGAAATATGAATCTCATTCTTCTAAAATTCTACAAAGGTTTTGGCCAAAATCCAAAAGTTAACTTAAACATGACGTCAACTTATCTACAAGTAAATACAGGGTATTTTGGCAATATTTTCTTGGAATAAAGGTTATAGATCATCGTGGACATGCTTTGATCATAGTATTTAGTTTGTTTTGGACTAATTTCCTTGACTTTGTATCAGCTTTTCTTCTTTTTGTTTAATGATTTCACTTTAATCAAGGCAATAAAGCCACTAAGATACAAGGGGATAGTAAGTGTTAGAGAATAAGAGAAAAAGAAAACATTATTATGGAGAGAGAATAATAATCAAAAAACAGCAATTAAGAAAAAAGAAGGCAACAACTGACATTGCATTTAAATTTTTGAAGATCAAACCTGACTGGAAAGCAAGAAGCTCAAAGGGAGATCCACAAGTGAAATGTTTGAGAGAAGAAACTGTTAACATAGACATTATGGTCTTGCAAATGTAACATGATGAGACCGAACTACCAATGTAAATGACGAGACCGAACTACCGAACTAGTAATGCAATAATTTCATGCAGTCAAGGTACCAAAGAGGAAAACTCATCACAACAATTACCAAGAAAATATTTATAGAAAAGGCACAAAGAAGTTACATTAGGACAGTGGGAAAGGGGTTCCAACTAAGATGACAGGTCAGGAATCATGTTGCAGATTCTTCTTTGTATTTTATAAGAGATATCTAAAAGTATAGGAAAAACATCAAACCAGATGTGGCAGCAATATTCAATGCATGGTAAACTTATAAATCCTGTGAATATTTTCTACATCCTTGGGTGTCTTTTATCATGCTTTGATGGGATTCATTGTTTCCAGTTTCCCTGTTGATAATTGTAAATCTGCCTATATTTTCCAAGATTATACTAAAAAACTTAAAAACAATTCTGATTCCTTTTTATAAATGCCATGTCCCTTTTCTTTATTGTCTGTGAACTGATGTAATTTCTTGGAAAAGATAATAATATGGTTTTCCCTTGTTTTCTCTACAGTTTTAAATTCAGAGTGGCCCTGCTCTAGACCAGAGTTTCCCAACATGGGTGATCCTGCACTTATATAAATCTACCATCTGCCCGTGTTTTGAATACTGCTGCCACATTTGGTCGGGTGCCCCTGCTATTCTCCTCGGGTTCTTGACAAAATACAGCGAAGAATCTGTCATGTGATTGATACCGACTTAGCTGACTGCCTGCAGTCACTCTCTCACCGGCCTGACATGGCTTTCCTGTGCCTCTTCTATAAATACTTTCATGGCTTCCGCTATGATGAACTTAAATCACTGGTGCCCCCTAGGTGTGAATTTGCATCAGATACTAGATTGGCAACTAGCTCCCACACTTTTACAGTGAAACTAATGAAAGGTAACCGCAATTTCTACTCCAACAGCTTCTTTTCTCGCACTTCCCGCCTGTGGAATTCCCTTCTGCATGCTTGCTTCCTTGATGGCTACAACCTCCAGGAGTTTAAATGTAGTGTTAACAGACACCTCCTAACACACTAACTCACACCCATTCTCTCCAACTCTCTCCCTATGTACATCCTAACTCATCTATCACCCTCCTTCTGACATTTCCTATACCCAATCGCTCTATGTAACCTCCTGCGCTATAGTGGCAGAAAGCAATGGCAACCTACTGCGGGATAATCTTCTGCCCAGTCAGTCATGTCTCTGTCGAGACATGATCACCTGAGCGTGTATCACGTATGGCACTCAACTGACTGATAAAATATAAATATCCTTAAAAAACAATGAATATTTTGGCATTTTTTCTAGTTTTGAGAAGGGACGTTGACATTCAAATAGTTCTTCAGATGAAGTAACATTTTTTTTTCAAATATGAATCAGATAAAGGTAGACCAGGAACAACAAAAAATATTTGCTGAATTTTTATTAGCTGCTTCTAGTGTATATTCTTTTAATTTTATAATTATGAACAAAAATTGTTTTCTTTCTGTCAAAACTTGCAATATTAACTGTAACAATAAAACACCATAATCGATCTAAATTATAAATATATAGTTTTCAACGGTCAAGTTTGATTTTGCTTGTTTTTTTAATACCAGTAGCAGCCACCACATAAGCTATCATTATTTGCTACTTCACTTTGGTATTTTTTACTATATTATAAAGTCAGTTTATGAACTTGTAACAAACTTATACTAAACACTTTTGGTATGCTTTTGAATACTAATAAGGTAGGGTGTGGAAAATTTATCCATGTGAAAGTGGATGAAAAAAATGCCAGGAACCCCCTGAATAGCTAATGTGTTACTGTTATGTGGAAGGTATTTCTGGGACGTATATGTGAGAGGTGTTTCTACTGTATCTACTTTCCAAACATCCTTATTATCATAGTTATTATTATTATTATGTTGTCATTTTTTATCATATTTCGATTTCTGCTATGGTCACACTACCTACCAAGTCTGCGGGAAGACCTAAGGCAGGTCGTGGTGTGTCGTTATACCTCCATTTTATGTTTTTTCTATCTCCCCTATCATCCCTAGTGTTACATAGACAAAGTTCTCCTTAGTGTGTGGGCTGTACTTGAAATGAAAATTTTTTGTATATCTCTTAAGCTGGGGTTTCCAGGGATTCTTTCAATATGTTGTTTTGTTCCTTTTTTTATCATTCCAAGTGCACCTACTATCACTGGCACAATTCTTGTTTTCAATTTCCACATTTTTTCTATTTCAATTTCCAGGTCTTTATATTTTGACAGTTTTTCAAATTCCTTGATTGCTATGTTACAATCCGCTGGACAAGCCATATCAATTAATAGACAAGTTTTCTCCTTCTGGTTTTTAACAATAATGTCTGGCCTGTTTGCTTCAATTTTTCTGTCTGTGTAGATGGTGTAATCCCATAGAATGGTTACATCTTCTATTTCTGTAACCGGTGCTGGATGATGTTTATACCAGTGTTTGTTTACAGCTTTTCCATAATGTTTGCACATTGCCCAATGTAAATATTGCCCAACTCTATCGTGGCGATTTTTATATTCGTTTGGGGCAAGCACAGAATTAGGTGGTCTATTGTTTCTTGGTGTTTATCACAAAACCTGCACTTTGGATCCATATTATTATGCATAATATTTGCCTGAAAGTTTCTCGTGAAAAGACTTTGGTCTTGTGCTGCAAGTATAAATCCTTCAGTTTCAGACTTTAATCCAGATGCACGTAACCATCGATGAGTATTAACTTTATCAACATTGGATTTATTGGCACGTACTGGATATTGGCCATGCAGAGGTTTGTCTTGCCAGCGCTGTTTCATCTTTTCAAGAGCTTTATCTTTGGCTTTCATTTTCATATTTTTTGCCACAATAGTTGGTTCTTGACTTCCGTTTTGCTTTTCTACAGAATCTACTAACTGTAAATCTTGTTTGAATTTACTGCCTTCTTTTATTATTGAATATTTTTTCTTTCTTTCTTCATGTTGCCTTACTAATTGTAACATCCAATCCTTTGTTGTTTCTATGTATGTTAGTAAGCCAATAGTTGTTGTCTTGTATGACAATTCCAGCTGAATAAGACCTCTACCACCTTCTTTACGGGGTATGTATAGACGATCTACATCAGCCTTTGGATGATGCATCTTATGCTTAGAAAGAAGCTTTCTTGTTTTAGCATCCAATCGCCTGATGTCGTTTAGAGTCCAGTTTAAGATGTTAAAGCTATATTGGACAACTGGGATTGCAAGGCTATTAATGGCCATAACTCTGTTCTGTGAATTTAATTCAGTTTTTAATATCATTCATAGCCTTTTATAGTACTCTTTACGCACTATTTCTTTCATTTTTTTATGGTGAATGTTTTCGCTCTCATTTACACCTAGGTATTTATAAGCTTCTTCTGGTTTCAATTATTATTATTATTATTATTATTATTATTATTACTTTCATTTATTCTTTAATAAGGTAGCAGTTGCCACATAAGTCATCATTATTTGCTACCTTCCTTTGGTATTATTTACTATATCATAAAGTCAGTTTATGAACTTGTAACAAACTTATACTAAACACTTTTGGTATGCTTTTGAATACTAATAAGGTAGGGTGTGGAAAATTTATCCATGCTGAATGATTATATAATATTAATACCTGTATGGCCGTATCTTACTATTGGGCACACCGGGCACGGGTCCGGGCCGATCCATGCAATCATAGTGAAAATCCGGTCAAGGAAAAATGTCTTCATCAGAAATCAAACTAAACAATTCACGAAGAAAGAAAGAAAGAAAGAAAGAAAGAAAGAAAAACAAAGAAAACATCTGAATGAATGAACGCAGTAAAAATCCGTTTGCTTATTTATTAAATGAAAATGATTTACTTGATTTAGTTAATAATATCTCCTTTCATAAAAAAAGAAAATATTTCCAAATATTTCCAAAATATTTCCAACAGCATCTTGAACATATAGCAAAAAAAATAAATAAATTGGATAAAGTGTTTATAAAATCTGATGAAACAGTAAATTTTTATAAATTAACAGGGAATAATTGTAAAACTTTAATTAAGAAAAATTTAACAACAACTATGAAAGGTAAAGAATAACATAGAAAATCTGGTCAAATAGTATAAGTACATTTCGTAAAAAAATCACTGATAAAATACAAATAAGTGATGGAATCGGAAAACTCAGCACAAAAGAGTGTTACATCACCATCAAGGACCAAAAGCCAAACTTTGATACAAATCCTATCACTAGGATCATAAATCCCACAAAATCTAACATTGTTACACTAAGTAAAAATATACTTGAAACGGTAAATAAACAAATTAAGGATTAATCTTGGATTAATGCAGTGGATTTGTACCACCAATGTAATCAATTAGTTTGGTAATATAAAGAAAAAAAAACAATTGTACTATTGTTTTCTAATCCAATTTGATATTGAAGAATATTACCCATCAATTTTAAATGAACTGTTTATGACTGCATTAGAATTTACCACTGTATACTTAGATCTAATGAAGGAGGAATGTAACATCATTATGAATGCAAAAAAGCAGATCTCATTCATAATAAAGAACAGCAGATGAAAAATGACTCAAGAAAAATTTTGATATTACAATGGGATTGCTGGACTCTGCATGGTCGTACAATCTAGTTGGATTATTTATTCTACATAATCTTACAGCCACTATGATATAAGTACAGAAAATATTGGATTATATAGGAATGATGGCCTTATGGTTGTTAGGAATTCTATAAATTTTAGAGTTGATAAAATAAGAAAGTTAATATATAGAGAGTTTAAAAACCTAAACTTAAAAGTTACATTTAACACAAACCTGAAAAAAGTAAATTTCCTCAAGGTGACTTTAGATTTCGTAAATAATATATACCAACCATATAAAAAACAAATACAAATCCTTTATATATCTAACCATCCCCAATTTATTATAAAACATATACCCTCATCCATAAAATTGGTAGAAAAATAGAAATAGAAAAAATCATTTTGTACACACCCACTTTCAAAAGTTTCTTACTTTGATTGAGAAACATTTTTGGAACAATAATCCATTATCCTAGATTTTAATAAAAAATATGCTAAAATTAAGTTATAGTTGTACTGATAATCTAGAAAAAATTAATAAACATAATAATAAAATTTTAAATAAAAATTTAAAACTAAATGAAAATAAGAATAATTCAAAAACTGAAATCAATCAAATATGTAATTGTAGAAACCCTATAAAGTGTCCATTGGAAAATAAATGCCTTACTGGACCTATTGTTTATCACTGTACTATTTCTTCTACTAAAAACCCTGGTAATAAAATATTTTATAACTGGCAGTACAAAAAACTCATTTAAATTAAGATGGCACCAGCATATTTCTTTTTTTTGAAGTACCTTAATCAAACATCCCTATCCAAATATTTTTGGTATTTAAAAGAAACCAGTAAAACCCCCATAATAAAATAGAAAATATTAAAAAAACAAGAATATGTAAGTTTTTAAGTGACTCATGCCCCTTTTGTCTAAATGAAAAGCTAGACATGATTAAAATAAAGATCTATAAAATCATCAAAATAAAAATTTGTCATATGTAGACATTGTAAAATGTTCACCTTAAAATATAGTTAATAATTTTTCATATAAGTCTATTGATTATTATCATACATTCTTTATTTTATTGTGTTTTGATGCAAGTAATATTAATTTAATTCAGTGGATTTAATTTTAAGATTGTTATGTGTTAAGAATACATGGTGAATTAAAAAAGAAATTTATTCTGGATCAAAAAATATAAAACTATTTCAGTTATACCAGATTTCCCTTTAAGATAGATCTAAAATATCTTTTTTAAGAAAACAAAGATTAACCCATGATGAGGGATGCATATATCTCTAAGAGTATTTCTTTGTAACTAAAATGCATACTTCTTACTGAAAATAGATAGCCCAGCAGTAAATATGACAGTTCTCCTATAGATGTATAAATACCACATGTCCACTAACAACTAACTTATATATTGAATTTTCAAAGTTGATCTTTCTGATAAGTTAAATAGCATAGAAATTTCCATGTCACAGTGAAAAAAATATATTTAATTATAGTCTGCTCTATGTTGTATTGAGCACATTTTTTAAAAAAAGTAAATACCATAGAACTGTTTAGTCTAAACTTCTTTCTTCTCTTCATGTGGATATGTATATACAGTGACACGAATAAGTATTGGATACATGTCATTTTCTGTTATAACTCTAGTTTACATTCACCATTTTGCCTGATATTTGGGAAGTAATATCTCGTAAAGTTGTTTTAGTTGTATGTGGAAGGAAAATTAAAAATTCATGGTTGAATCCATTTTTTTATCAAAGTTCAAAATTAACCTGTGCAAAAGTATTGGATATATCAATTTAATATTTTGTTAGGAAAATATGGCAGGATTAGAACCTGCGACAACACAGGTTTGAATCCTACCGAATGACACATATTTTCTTAACAAAATTTCTCAAAAATGTTCAAGCCAGTATATATATATATATATATATATATATATATAGTCATCCACAGACATATCTGTTTCACTGAATCACAGATCATCAGTACAGTTAGACATTCGATTGCTTTCAACCAGGATTGAAACCCAACCAAATTGACATCAGTCAGTGATTCTACCTCTGAGCTATGGGCACTGGGTAGAAGAAGGCATACTTTTAGTGTGTGAAATGCAGAGAATTCAACTGGAATTCTAATTCTCTTCGGTTTCTCATTCCAAGCCGATGTCTACTGCTCCACAACACACAATAATTTGCAAAACAGAAAATAAAAAATAACAAATTCATGCTAAAAATTGTTTAACTACTAGTTAGTTAGGTTAGGGCCATATGTGAAACTGGTTTAGGCGATCATGCTTTGAAAGTGACATGACTGACTTGGCAGCAGATTCCTTCGCAGTTTTGCCATTACTTTCTGTAGTAGACTGGTTGTCAACCAATCTATAGAACCCAATCTGTCCTGTTATTTAACCCATATCTAAAGGGAAGAGACAAATTAATACTTTTCCCAAGGGTATTTGTGCCTAAGTGAATCCAACTGGAATTTGAACTTGGCTCTTTGATTTCGCATTCCAAGATGTTGTCCACTGCACCACTATGCACACACAGCTTAAAATCATTAATTTGAATTTATAACTAAATTTTTAATATAAAAGTTCCTTAACCAAATTTGTTAATTATTTTTAAACTATTATTTTTAACAAAACTTTATATACAGTCATTTATAAATTCTCATCCATCTTTTTCTTTTAATTTTCCTAATCATAATAAAGTTGATACGTTTGTGAGTTTAAATGTATCATTTTCTAATCTAATGTTCAACACATGATAATGACAAAAAATGCCACTTCAAATCTGGGTGGAGAGAAAACTAAAAGTTAAATTCTGTTTTGAGATTTTTGTCATTGATTTCTCCCAGTTTGTAAATGTTATTTTAAAAAATTCTTGTGGTCTGAGCGAAATTTTTATTTTAGCTAAAAAACACAAATAATATCTTCTTTGATGATTTGCAACAGCAGCAACAAGTGTGAATAAAAATTCTATATCTGATATTTTTATAAGTGATTTATTACAAGATTTTTGCTTTTTTTATAATCAGAAATTGCTATTAGCTGGAAAATTGCTTTCATCTTAAATGCTGTTAAATTTCACACCATTTGCAAGAAAAACATTATAATTTTATTTTTACTCTTTTTTTTTTTCAGTACGGAAGTAATTTAAGTGTTTTTGTCTTTTTTGTCTTTCCTTTTTCATATTTCTTTCTTTTTTACTTTCTCAGAGTTTCCTTTTTTCTTTCTTTCACCACCACCACCTTCTTCTTCTTCTTCTTCTTCTTCTTCTTCTTCTCTCCCTATTTCTTCTTCTTCTATAATTTTTCTGACCATGCAATCTTTTCTGACCTTACAATGCATTCCTTATTTTTCATTAACTCATTTCTTTGTCTTTCTTCTTTTTCTTCATTTTTAAATTTCTACACATACATCTCTTTTTCTTTTTCTTTTTTCATGTATTTTTTATTAATTCTTTTTTTATTTCCCCTCATTTAAACTTTCATGCTTTATTTTTATCATTTCTTTCTTTCTTTTTATTTTCTCTTTAATGTATATTTTTACTTTTTTATTATTCTTTTGTTTTATTTCTTCTTTTTTCTTCCCATCCCACGTTTTCTTCTCTTTCCAACCTTCTTTCTTTTCTTTATTCTTCTTTCTTTATTTCTTTTTCTTTCTCTTTTATTTTTTATTTTAGATTTCTTATTTCCCCTTTCTTTCTTTTTTTATTTATTCTTTATCAATTTTTCTTTCTTTATTTCTTTTTTATTCTTGTCTTTAATTTTTCTTTTTTCTTTTTTTTTTTTTTTTTGTCTTTCCTATTCTTTCTTTCTTTTTGGATCCTATTCTACTCCTAATTCTTGTTTCTTTCATTTTTTTAATAAATTCTTTTTTGTTAAAATCTTTTCTTTCTTTCTTTCTTTCTTTCTTTCTTTCTTTCTTTCTTTCTTTCTTTCTCTTCATTCCCTTATTTATTTATTTCTCTGTCTTTTTCTTAATTTTCTTTTTGTTTCTTTCTTCTTTTTGTTTTTCTTTCTTTCAAATATTTTGTAAATTTTCTCTCTTTACTTCTCTCTAACTTTACATTGCATCTTTTTCTCTCTACCTCCCTCCCTTTCTCTCTCTAATATTATTCCTTATTTCTTTTTCATACCCTAATTTGTTTTCATTAACAGTTTTCTTTATTCTCTTTCTTTTTTACTTCTGCCCTTTGACCTTTTTACTCTCCCCCACCCTTCTTCTCTTTATTAATTCATTTTCTTTTTATATTTTTAATTTTTTTAATTGCTCATTTTGAAGACAACTTCACATTAAAGTTTAAAACATTTTTACTCCCATAAATTAATTTTCTATTTAAAATAAACAAAAAGTATTTAGGCAATAAATCCTACTTTCAAAATTATTTTTAAATTTCTTTTGAAATAGTAAATCAAATGTATAACAATATTTTAGCAAAGATTATCAAGTGAACAATAATTTTTGTATACAAAACAATATTACAGTTTTATTTATTATCAAATAGGAAAGTGTCACAAGATTTACACCTGCTGTTAACTAATTCAGGAATTTTGCCCTGATTGGGGTCTCCAGGCAGTACATTTGTTTTTGGTTTTTTTTTCTACTTACGTTGTGGTGCAGTGGATATCGGCTCAGAACAAGAAATTGGGGAGCCGAGTTTAAATTCCAGTTGAATTCCTTGCATTCACTTATGCACAAATACCCTTTGGGAAAAGTATTAATCATTCTCTTCTCTCAAGCTATGGGTTAAATAACAGGACAGATTGGATTCTATAGGCTTGGCTGGCAACCATTTTACTGCAGAAAGTAATGGCAACCTACTGCAGGATAATCTTCTGTCCAGTCAATCATGTCTTGAAAGAGACATGATCGCCCAAGCATGTGTCATGTATGGCACTTAACTGACTGTTATATACATTACAAATTAAACTAAGCTCAACTGACTATTAAAGAATGAAAAACTTTTGCAGATTTTCACATTATTCTAGAGTCTTTTTTATTTTTGTCCAAATCCGTGAATTCTAAGTCTCAAAGTTTCTTTCCTACGAGGAATAGACTCTTCCTCTTGTTATATATAATTACATGACTTCAGGAGAGCAGTTCACGAAGTCAGTCAAGTACAGCAGTTAATGATGCAGTTAACAACAGCTACTATTCAGGCAATAAGCAGCATAATAATACCTTCAGACTTACTTATTTCTAGTCACCTATTATTAACACTTCCTTTGAATATCTTTAATATACTGTTTTGAACCTACCTCCTGTGATTCATGTCTTACAAACCAGTCTCTACAACTTTGCAGCAAAGTTTCGCCACAATTCCACAACTAATTTGTGACAAAGATCCACAACCAACCATTTAACAAGAAAAATCTCATATTCATGTTTCAATTTTTCTAGTTGAATTGTTCACCTATATTGCATAGATCTATTATTGTACATAGGCTGGAATGATCTATTATGGTGTGTCTCTAATTTGTATTTAGATACATTGTATTTTTTTGTCTTGATTAATTGTTCACCTATGTTGCTGATGATCAATTATTGTACATATACTGGAATGAACTATTAGGACATGTCTTTAATTTGTATTTAGATACATTGTATTTATTTTCTATTTTGCTAGATTAATTGTTCACCTATATTGCTGATGATCCCTTATTGTACATAGGCTGGAATGATTTATTAAGACATGTCTCTAATTTGTATTCAGATATATTGCATTTATTTTTAATTTTTCTAGTTGAATTAATTCCTCAGTATGATGATAAACTATATCCAGCAGCAAATCTCTGATCAGAAGATTGGAAGTTTTGAGGAGCATGAAACCACCATTTAACTGCTGCTTTTCCCAGGTTCATTCTGCCTCAGGGTGGCAGCAGATGTGAGGGTCCAAGCTATAGGAAAATAGTGAACCCCAAACAAAAAACACCATGAAAATATAAAAATGCACTTTTATAGTAAAAATATCAGCAATGCATTATTATAAATAAAAAAATTATCAATGTTACATATATATATATATATATATATATATATATATATAGTAAAATGGCCAACACATTTGATAACAAAATGACCAGCAATTCATTTCGTGTTTAGTTGAATTTGTACAATTGCATTCAAAATATATTGAGTTGAAGCCATAAAATTGTGTTCAAAATATATAAATGTTGAATGGGTTAAACTTTTTTGACTTTTATCAAGACAAATATCAAGTTCATGTCAAAAATTACCACAAAACATTGTTGGTTCATTTAAAATGAAAAGATCAGTTATGACATATCTCTAATTTGTATTTAAATACATTCCATTTGTCTATACTTCTGAGATGAGGTAGTATTTATACTATTTACATTATTTGGATTATTGTCCTCATCTTCACTGCTATGATTTTAAGGGTTTGATTCAAGATTCTTAGCACCTGAGAAAGGCCAATGAGGACAATAGTCTGAATAATTTAAGTAGTGTAGATACACTGTATTTATTTTTAATTTTTCTATTAAAATTAATTCCTCAGTATGATGATAAACTATATCCAGCAGCAAATCTCTGATCAGAAGATTGGAAGTTTTGAGGAGCATGAAACCACCTCTTCACTGCTGCTTTTCCCAGGTTCATTCTGCCTCAGGGTAATAGCAGATGTTAGGGTCCAACCTATGGGAAAATAGTGAACCCCCAAACAAAAAAAACTATAAAAGTATAAAAATGCATTTTTATAGTAAAAATATCAGCAATACATTTTTATATAAAAAATAATACCAGCACAACATATATATTGTAAAATGACCAACACATTTTATAGCAAATTGACTAACAATACATTTTAACTGTAGTTGAAGTCATACAATTTCAATCAAAATATATGAATACATTGAATATGTATTCAAAAACTGACTATTAATGGATGAAACATATTCACAGCATTTAAAATGATTTAAAAAATGCTCTATAAAATTCATTATTTTTTATCCATAAATGTTGAATGTGTTAAAATTTGTTGACTTTATATCAAGAAAAAATTTCATGTTCATGTTAAAAATTACCACAACATATTGTTGAATTATTTAAAATAAAATGATCTATTTAAGACATCCCTCTAATTTGTATTTAGATCCAATGTATTTATTTTCAATTTTTCTAGTTAAATTGTTCATGTATATTGCATATGATCCATTATTGTACATAGGCTAGAATAATCTCTTATGATGTTTCTCCAATTTGAATTTAGACACATGAAAAAATTCCTCTATTTTTCAAGAATCATTTTTCACCTATATTGCAGATGATCTATTATAGTACGTAGGCTGGAATGATCTACTATGACATGTCTCTAGTTCATATTTTGATACATTGTAATTATTTTCAATTTTGCTAGTTGAATTGTTCACCTACATTGCATATGATCCATTACTGTACATAGGCTGGAATGATTTATTATAACATGTCTATAATTCATATTTTAATATATTGTATCTATTTTCAATTTTTCTAGTTGAATTATCCACCAATAATGCATATGATTCATTATTGTAAACAGGCTGGAATTATATATTATGACATGTCCCTAATTTGAATTTGGATACATCGTATTTATTTTCAATTTTTCTAGTTGCACTGTTCACCTATATTTCACATGATCCATTATTGTACATAGGCTGGAATAATCTATTATGGCATGTGTCTAATTTGGATTTTGATACATTGTATTTATTTTCAATTTTTTTAGTTGCATTCTTCACCTATATTGCATATGATCCACTATTATACATGACTCTAATTTGTATTTAGATACATTGTATGTATTTTCTTTTTTTCTAAATTAATTGTTCTCATATATTGCATATAATTCATTATTGTACATAGGCTGGAATGATCTATGATAATGGGTCTCTAATTTATATTTAGATACATTATATTTATTTTCAATTTTACTAGTCGATTTGTTCACCTATATGGCATATGATTCATTATTGTAAATATTGTGAAATGATCTGTTATGACATATCACTAATTTGTATGTAGATACATTGTATTTATTTTCTATTTTTTCTTGTTGAATTGTTCACCTATACTGCGGATGATCCAGTATTGTACATAAGCATAAATGACTACCATGACATATCTCCAATTTCTATTTTATTACATTGTATATATTTTTCAATTTTTCTAGTTGAATTGTTCACCTCTGCATATGATACATTATTGTACACAGGCTGGAATAAATTATTATGATGTCTCTCTAATTTTGATATATTGTAATTATTCAATTCCTCTAGTAAAATTGCTCTTCTATATTGCATATGATCCATTATATTTCATAGGCTTGGATGATCTATTAAGATGTCTCTAATTTGTATTTCCATACATAGCATTTTTTCTAAATTAATTGCTCTCCTATATTGCATATGATCCATTGTATTTCATAGGCTTGAATGATTTATGAAGATGTCTCTAATTTGTATTTCCATACATAGCATTTTTTCTAAATTAATTGTTCTCCTATATTGCATATGATCCATTATATTTCATAGGCTTGAATGATTTATTAAAATGTCTCTAATTTGTATTTCCATACATAGCATTTTTTTCTAAATTAATTGCTCTCCTATATTGCATATGATCCATTATATTTCATAGGCTTGGATGATTTATTAAGATGTCTCTAATTTGTATTTCCATACATAGCATTTTTTTCTAAATTAATTACTCTCCTATATTGCATATGATCCATTATATTTCATAGGCTTGGATGATCTATTAAGATGTCTCTAATTTGTATTTCCATACATAGCATTTTTTTTCTAAATTAATTGCTCTCCTATATTGCATATGATACATTATTGTACATATGTTGGAATGATCTATTAAGATATCTCTAATTTGTATTTCCATACATAGCATTTTTTTTCTAAATTAATTGCTCTCCTATATTGCATATGATACATTATATTTCATAGGCTTGGATGATCTATTCAGATGTCTCTAATTTGTATTTCCATACATAGCATTTTTTTCTAAATTAATTGCTCTCCTATATTGCATATGATCCATTATATTTCATAGGCTTGGATGATTTATTAAGATGTCTCTAATTTGTATTTCCATACATAGCATTTTTTTCTAAATTAATTACTCTCCTATATTGCATATGATCCATTATATTTCATAGGCTTGGATGATCTATTAAGATGTCTCTAATTTGTATTTCCATACATAGCATTTTTTTCTAAATTAATTGCTCTCCTATATTGCATATGATACATTATTGTACATATGTTGGAATGATCTATTAAGATATCTCTAATTTGTATATCCATACATAGCATTTTTTTTCTAAATTAATTGCTCTCCTATATTGCATATGATCCATTATATTTCATAGGCTTGGATGATCTATTAAGATGTCTCTAATTTGTATTTCCATACATAGCATTTTTTTCTAAATTAATTGCTCTCCTATATTGCATATGATCCATTATATTTCATAGGCTTGGATGATTTATTAAGATGTCTCTAATTTGTATTTCCATACATAGCATTTTTTTCTAAATTAATTACTCTCCTATATTGCATATGATCCATTATATTTCATAGGCTTGGATGATCTATTAAGATGTCTCTAATTTGTATTTCCATACATAGCATTTTTTTTCTAAATTAATTGCTCTCCTATATTGCATATGATACATTATTGTACATATGTTGGAATGATCTATTAAGATATCTCTAATTTGTATATCCATACATAGCATTTTTTTCTAAATTAATTGCTCTCCTATATTGCATATGATCCATTATATTTCATAGGCTTGGATGATCTATTCAGATGTCTCTAATTTGTATTTCCATACATAGCATTTTTTTCTAAATTAATTGCTCTCCTATATTGCATATGATCCATTATATTTCATAGGCTTGGATGATCTATTCAGATGGCTCTAATTTGTATTTCCATACATAGCATTTTTTTCTAAATTAATTGCTCTCCTATATTGCATATGATCCATTATATTTCATAGGCTTGGATGATCTATTAAGATATCTCTAATTTGTATTTCCATACATAGCATTTTTTTTCTAAATTAATTGCTCCCCTATATTGCATATGATCCATTATATTCATAGGCGTGGACGATCTATTAAGATGTCTCTAATTTGTATTTCCATACATAGCATTTTTTTCTAAATTAATTGCTCTCCTATATTGCATATGATCCGTTATATTTCATAGGCTTGGATGATCTATTAAGATGTCTCTAATTTGTATTTCCATACATAACATTTTTTTCCTAAATTAATTGCTCTCCTATATTGCATATGATCCATTATTGTACATATGTTGGAATGATCTATTAAGATATCTCTAATTTGTATTTCCATACATAGCATTTTTTTTCTAAATTAATTGCTCTCCTATATTGCATATGATACATTATTGTACATATGTTGGAATGATCTATTAAGATATCTCTAATTTGTATATCCATACATAGCATTTTTTTTCTAAATTAATTGCTCTCCTATATTGCATATGATCCATTATATTTCATAGGCTTGGATGATCTATTCAGATGTCTCTAATTTGTATTTCCATACATAGCATTTTTTTCTAAATTAATTGCTCTCCTATATTGCATATGATCCATTATATTTCATAGGCTTGGATGATCTATTAAGATATCTCTAATTTGTATTTCCATACATAGCATTTTTTTCTAAATTAATTGCTCTCCTATATTGCATATGATCCATTATATTTCATAGCTTTGGATGATTTATGAAGATGTCTCTAATTTGTATTTCCATACATAGCATTTTTTTCTAAATTAATTGCTCTCCTATATTGCATATGATCCATTATATTTCATAGGCTTGGATGATTTATGAAGATGTCTCTAATTTGTATTTCCATACATAGCATTTTTTTCTAAATTAATTGCTCTCCTATATTGCATATGATCCATTATATTTCATAGCTTTGGATGAATTATGAAGATGTCTCTAATTTGTATTTCCATACATAGCATTTTTTTCTAAATTAATTGCTCTCCTATATTGCATATGATCCATTATATTTCATAGGCTTGGATGATTTATGAAGATGTCTCTAATTTGTATTTCCGTACATAGCATTTTTTTCTAAATTAATTGCTCTCCTATATTGCATATGATCCATTATATTCATAGGCTTGGATGATCTATTAAGATATGTCTCTAATTTGTATTTCCATACATAGCATTTTTTTCTAAATTAATTGCTCTCCTATATTGCATATGATCCATTATATTTCATAGGCTTGGATGATCTATTAAGATGTCTCTAATTTGTATTTCCATACATAGCATTTTTTTCTAAATTAATTGCTCTCCTATATTGCATATGATCCATTATATTTCATAGGCTTGGATGATCTATTAAGATGTCTCTAATTTGTATTTCCATACATACCATTTTTTTCCTAAATTAATTGCTCTCCTATATTGCATATGATCCATTATTGTACATATGTTGGAATGATCTATTAAGATATCTCTAATTTGTATTTCCATACATAGCATTTTTTTCTAAATTAATTGCTCTCCTATATTGCATATGATACATTTTTGTACATATGTTGGAATGATCTATTAAGATATCTCTAATTTGTATATCCATACATAGCATTTTTTTTCTAAATTAATTGCTCTCCTATATTGCATATGATCCATTATATTTCATAGGCTTGGATGATCTATTAAGATGTCTCTAATTTGTATTTCCATACATAGCATTTTTTTCTAAATTAATTGCTCTCCTATATTGCATATGATCCATTATATTTCATAGCTTTGGATGATTTATGAAGATGTCTCTAATTTGTATTTCTATACATAGCATTTTTTTCTAAATTAATTGCTCTCCTATATTGCATATGATCCATTATATTCATAGGCTTGGATGATCTATTAAGATGTCTCTAATTTGTATTTCCATACATAGCATTTTTTTCTAAATTAATTGCTCTCCTATATTGCATATGATCCATTATATTCATAGGCTTGGTTGATCTATTAAGATATCTCTAATTTGTATTTCCATACATAACATTTTTTTTCTAAATTAATTGCTCTCCTATATTGCATATGATCCATTATATTTCATAGCCTTGGATGATTTATGAAGATGTCTCTAATTTGTATTTCCATACATAGCATTTTTTTCTAAATTAATTGCTCTCCTATATTGCATATGATCCATTATATTCATAGGCTTGGATGATCTAGTAAGATGTCTCTAATTTGTATTTCCATACATTGCATTTTTCTAAATTAATTGCTCTCCTATATTGCATATGATCCATTATATTCATAGGCTTGGTTGATCTATTAAGATATCTCTAATTTGTATTTCCATACATAGCATTTTTTTCTAAATTAATTGCTCTCCTATATTGCATATGATCCATTATATTCATAGGCTTGGATGATCTATTAAGATGTCTCTAATTTGTATTTCCATACATAGCATTTTTTTCTAAATTAATTGCTCTCCTATATTGCATATGATCCATTATATTCGTAGGCTTGGTTTATCTATTAAGATATCTCTAATTTGTATTTCCATACATAACATTTTTTTTCTAAATTAATTGCTCTCCTATATTGCATATGATCCATTATATTTCATAGGCTTGGATGATCTATTTAGATGTCTCTAATTTGTATTTCCATACATAGCATTTTTTTCTAAATTAATTGCTCTCCTATATTGCATATGATCCATTATATTTCATAGGCTTGGATGATCTATTAAGATGTCTCTAATTTGTATTTCCATACATAGCATTTTTTTCTAAATTAATTGCTCTCCTATATTGCATATGATCCATTATATTTCATAGGCTTGGATGATCTATTAAGATGTCTCTAATTTGTATTTCCATACATACCATTTTTTTCCTAAATTAATTGCTCTCCTATATTGCATATGATCCATTATTGTACATATGTTGGAATGATCTATTAAGATATCTCTAATTTGTATTTCCATACATAGCATTTTTTTCTAAATTAATTGCTCTCCTATATTGCATATGATACATTTTTGTACATATGTTGGAATGATCTATTAAGATATCTCTAATTTGTATATCCATACATAGCATTTTTTTTCTAAATTAATTGCTCTCCTATATTGCATATGATCCATTATATTTCATAGGCTTGGATGATCTATTAAGATGTCTCTAATTTGTATTTCCATACATAGCATTTTTTTCTAAATTAATTGCTCTCCTATATTGCATATGATCCATTATATTTCATAGCTTTGGATGATTTATGAAGATGTCTCTAATTTGTATTTCTATACATAGCATTTTTTTCTAAATTAATTGCTCTCCTATATTGCATATGATCCATTATATTCATAGGCTTGGATGATCTATTAAGATGTCTCTAATTTGTATTTCCATACATAGCATTTTTTTCGAAATTAATTGCTCTCCTATATTGCATATGATCCATTATATTCATAGGCTTGGTTGATCTATTAAGATATCTCTAATTTGTATTTCCATACATAACATTTTTTTTCTAAATTAATTGCTCTCCTATATTGCATATGATCCATTATATTTCATAGCCTTGGATGATTTATGAAGATGTCTCTAATTTGTATTTCCATACATAGCATTTTTTTCTAAATTAATTGCTCTCCTATATTGCATATGATCCATTATATTCATAGGCTTGGATGATCTAGTAAGATGTCTCTAATTTGTATTTCCATACATTGCATTTTTTTCTAAATTAATTGCTCTCCTATATTGCATATGATCCATTATATTCATAGGCTTGGTTGATCTATTAAGATATCTCTAATTTGTATTTCCATACATAGCATTTTTTTCTAAATTAATTGCTCTCCTATATTGCATATGATCCATTATATTCATAGGCTTGGATGATCTATTAAGATGTCTCTAATTTGTATTTCCATACATAGCATTTTTTTCTAAATTAATTGCTCTCCTATATTGCATATGATCCATTATATTCGTAGGCTTGGTTTATCTATTAAGATATCTCTAATTTGTATTTCCATACATAACATTTTTTTTCTAAATTAATTGCTCTCCTATATTGCATATGATCCATTATATTTCATAGGCTTGGATGATCTATTTAGATGTCTCTAATTTGTATTTCCATACATAGCATTTTTTTCTAAATTAATTGCTCTCCTATATTGCATATGATCCATTATATTTCATAGGCTTGGATGATCTATTAAGATGTCTCTAATTTGTATTTCCATACATAGCATTTTTTTCTAAATTAATTGCTCTCCTATATTGCATATGATCCATTATATTTCATAGGCTTGGATGATCTATTAAGATGTCTCTAATTTGTATTTCCATACATAGCATTTTTTTCTAAATTAATTGCTCTCCTATATTGCATATGATCCATTATATTTCATAGGCTTGGATGATTTATGAAGATGTCTCTAATTTGTATTTCCATATATAGCATTTTTTTCGAAATTAATTACTCTCCTATATTGCATATGATCCATTATATTCATAAGCTTGGATGATCTATTAAGATATGTCTCTAATTTGTATTTCCATACATAGCATTTTTTTCTAAATTAATTGCTCTCCTATATTGCATATGATCCATTATATTTCATAGGCTTGGATGATCTATTAAGATGTCTCTAATTTGTATTTCCATACATAGCATTTTTTTCTAAATTAATTGCTCTCCTATATTGCATATGATCCATTATATTTCATAGGCTTGGATGATTTATGAAGATGTCTCTAATTTGTATTTCCATACATAGCATTTTTTTCTAAATTAATTGCTCTCCTATATTGCATATGATCCATTATATTTCATAGGCTTGGATGATCTATTTAGATGTCTCTAATTTGTATTTCCATACATAGCATTTTTTTCTAAATTAATTGCTCTCCTATATTGCATATGATCCATTATATTTCATAGGCTTGGATGATCTATTAAGATGTCTCTAATTTGTATTTCCATACATAGCATTTTTTTCTAAATTAATTGCTCTCCTATATTGCATATGATCCATTATATTTCATAGGCTTGGATGATCTATTAAGATGTCTCTAATTTGTATTTCCATACATAGCATTTTTTTCTAAATTAATTGCTCTCCTATATTGCATATGATCCATTATATCTCATAGGCTTGGATGATTTATGAAGATGTCTCTAATTTGTATTTCCATACATAGCATTTTTTTCGAAATTAATTGCTCTCCTATATTGCATATGATCCATTATATTCATAAGCTTGGATGATCTATTAAGATATGTCTCTAATTTGTATTTCCATACATAGCATTTTTTTCTAAATTAATTGCTCTCCTATATTGCATATGATCCATTATATTTCATAGGCTTGGATGATCTATTAAGATGTCTCTAATTTGTATTTCCATACATAGCATTTTTTTCTAAATTAATTGCTCTCCTATATTGCATATGATCCATTATATTTCATAGGCTTGGATGATTTATGAAGATGTCTCTAATTTGTATTTCCATACATAGCATTTTTTTCTAAATTAATTGCTCTCCTATATTGCATATGATCCATTATATTCATAGGCTTGGATGATCTATTAAGATGTCTCAATTTGTATTTCCATACATAGCATTTTTTTCTAAATTAATTGCTCTCCTATATTGCATATGATCCATTATATTCATAGGCTTGGTTGATCTATTAAGATATCTCTAATTTGTATTTCCATACATAGCATTTCTTTCTAAATTAATTGCTCTCCTATATTGCATATGATCCATTATATTCATAGGCTTGGATGATCTATTAAGATGTCTCTAATTTTTATTTCCATGCATATCATTTTTTTCTAAATTAATTGCTCTTCTATATTGCATATGATCCATTATATTCATAGGCTTGGATGATTTATGAAGATGTCTCTAATTTGTATTTCCATACATAGCATTTTTTTCTAAATTAATTGCTCTCCTATATTGCACATGATCCATTATTGTACATATGTTGGAATGATCTATTATAGCATGTCACTAATTTGTATTTAAATACATTGTATTTATTTCAATTTTTCCTAGTTCAATTTTTTTTCTCATATTTTGCATATGATCCATTATTTTATATATGCTGGAATGATCTATTATGACATGTCTCTAATTTGTATTTATATACATTGTATATATTTTCTATATTTCTAGTTGAATTCTTCACCTATATTACAGATGATCCCTTATTGTACATAGGCTGGAATGATTTATTAAGACATATCTCTAATTTGTATTCAGATATATTGCATTTATTTTTAATTTTTCTTGTTGAATTGTTTAGCTATATTGTATATAATCTATTATTGTATGTTTTCTGGAATTAACTATTATGACATTTCTCTAATTTGTATTTAGATACATAGAATTTACTTTCTTTTGTCCTAAATTCATTGTTCACCTCTATTGGATATGATTCATTATTATACATAGGTTGAAATGATCTACAGTGATATGTCTCTAATTTGTATTTTGATACATTGTATTTATTTTCAATTTTTCTAGTTTAATTGTTCAACAATACTGCATATGATCTACTATTAAACATAGGCTGGAATAATCTATCACGATGTGTCTCTAATTTGTATTTACAAACATGGTATTTATTTTCTTTTTTCTAGATTAATTGTTCTCCTATATTGGATATGATTCATTATTTTACATAGTCTGGAATAATCTGTTTTGAGGTGTCTTTAATTCATATTTACATACATTGCATTTATTTCATTTTTTCCTAGATTAATTTTTCTTTTGTATTGCATATGATCCATTATTGTACATAGATTGGAATGATCTATTACTATGTGTTGCTAATTTGTATTAAAATACATTGCATTCATTTTCAAATTTTCTAGTTGAATTGTTCACCTATATTGCAGATGATCCATTACTGTACATAGGCTGGAATGGCATCTCAGGACATGTCACTAATTTTTGTTTAGATAAATTCTATTTATTTTCTATTTTTCTCACTGAATTTTTCACCTATATTGCATATGATCAACTATTGTGCATAGAATGGAATGATCTATTTTGGCGTGTCTCTAATTTGTATTTATATATATTATTTTTTTGTTTCTAGATGAATTGTTCACCTATAGTTCATATGATCAGTTATTGTATAAAGGCAGGAAAGATCTGTTATGACATATCTCTAATTTATATTTAGATTCATAGTATTTATTTTCTTTTTTCCTCATTGAATTATACACCTATATTGCAGATTATCCATTATCTAAACTTATTTATAAATGGAACTTTGTCTGTGTGTGTATGTGTGTGTGTATGTGTCTGTGTCTGTGTGTCCCTTACCTATAGACTCCGAAACAGCTGAACCGATTTTCTTGAAAATTTACACAGTTGTACTATAAGTGTCTGCAAGGATTCTTAGCTAGGTTTTGTGTCGAGGTACCCCCAATAAATATTGAAAATCAATAATCAAAAAAATGGGGTTATAGAAGGAGTGGTCCGATTTTAATCAATTTTGATACACTCATAGACAAAGACATAAGAAACGATATTCAGAAGTTTCAAGTTTGCAGTCCTTACAATAGTGCAGAAAACTGATAATATATATATATATATATATATATATATATATATATATAAAAAAGGCAAGATGTTTGTGTGTGTGTCTGTTTATCTGCCTGTATGTCTATATTTTTTTCAGCCCATTTATTTTAGTTTTTGCTTCAGGTTTGGCTCTAAGTAGGTATAATTGTAGTTCTTAGTCTCAACCATGATACCATTTACTCAGAGGACTTATTTAGCCTTCAAAATTCAGTTTACAATGAAAAAACTTATTTGATATCAATACCAGGAAATCAAAATTTGACTTACATCCATTCATTTTTCTTTCAGTCTATGGTTTTGCTTTAACTGGAAACAACTATTGCTTTTTAGTCTTTCTTGCCAACATCCAAAGAGTCTGAGCTCCAGGACCATGGATTAGTTTTAAAGCTTTCATTACACACAAGCAACGCTGGGCTATACTGCTAGTATATATATATATATTGATTGTTTAATTACTTAGTAGTCATAATAAGGTTAGACCAGTGCACATTTATATTAAAAAGTGTTCAGTACAATTATATTGTAGAACAGTTGAATATTTTCCATTTGTAAACGAGTTATTACACAACCTAGGTTTCTACCATGAGTGGTGTCTTCCAATAACTTTGCAATATATATATATATATATAAGAAAAATTAAGGCAGACATGTTATTTCATGGAAGTTTAGGCCTATTTCAGGTGAACCATCATCAGCTTCTATCTTTATTTTACAAAGTATTTTACATAAATGAGATTCACAAAGATCTAAAACAAATGAATAAAAATAACAGTCGCTCCCTAAAAAGAGAAAATTTAAGAAAAAATACATCAGTTCGGCAAACACACACACATATTCATACATAAGCATATATATATGCAACATATAATCAGAGGACACACGTAGCGGCAGATGTCAACAAAAGTTTGAAGATACATTCAGTCTGACAATTGGATTGCAGACCAGTAGATTTGAAATGTAAAGAAAGCAGGTTAGGCAAGATATATAATTTGGGAGATCGGCCAATTATGCTAATATGTTTTTCGAAACTGAAATGGTCAAAACCATGATAGCCTAACTGGTTGATCTTCCCAGCTTAAATATCTAAAAGCCCTACACATTAAAGCTTTATTTCCTTTCAAACATGCACTGATCACTTTCAAATACAACTGTTTTTTGGTTTTATTTAAAACTTGTTTAATCTGACCTATAACTATTTAGTATATATATATATCACCTGTTCTATTTAAAATGATAATATCTGAGTAGCTACATGCCCCAGGCAAAGAAAATTAAGTTGGCCTTATGTTGAACAATAAAATATTTATTTATCAAAATTCAACAAGATATTCAAAGTGCTGTATATTTTATAAGCAATTTAACAAATTTTCACAAATGTTCAATATGCCATCACTTGTGACATGACACATTTCGTGTTGGTAGTCCAGTTCCTACTAAACATGCTGTAGCATGGCTTACATAACATCACTAGTAATGGTGACATTATGCCTTCATTCCTATTCCCACAGAGATTTAGACTCAACATGAAGGCCTGCCTCAAGTGCCTTGAGAAGGTAGTGCTGCCCTGGGTCAAAAAGGTGGCTGCTGGAAAACCCTATGTCTGACAACAGGATTCTGCACCATACCACAGAAGCAGGAGAACCCAATCATAGCTGTCAGACAATTTCTGCAACCACATCAACCTTTATATCTGGCCACCCAACTCCCCAGACTGAAACCCTCTTGATTATTATGTGTGGGATGCAGTCAAGTGAGAGACTGTGAAAACTCTTTGTACCACCAAAGATGAACTGAAAGCAATGATTATGGCAACATTCACTAAATTAAACAAAGAGACCATCCAGTAGAGTTGTAGCAGGTTCTGAAGTTGTCTGGAGGCCGTGGTTGAAACCAATGGCGATTTTATTAAATAAATTTTCACTTTACTATTTCAAGATATTTTTGTGTAAGTTTGGTAAATATATCTGTTAAAATGAAATGTTACTGTTATTTTCAGTTTTGCATCATTTAAATAACAATTCATCCACTGCACTGTTATATAAGCAGATTATTATTTACACCAGTTTTTTAAGTGAGAAGTGCTTACCAACCTGGAAAATCAGCATTGGAAATCTGTGCTTTTACATGCAATTGAACACTAATATGAAAGACATTACTATTTTTGTTATGTTTCAGAATCACTTATTTTGTCTTTCTTTTCTTTACGTTTCATTTTTTTGCTTTTTTTTTAATTTTTTTTTAACATCTTTTTTGCTATTTTTTTATTTCCTTCCCTTTCTTTTTTACTTTCTGTTCTTGTTTCTTGTTTCTTTTTTTGTTATTTGTTTCCTATGCTTTCTTTCTTACTTTCCTTTTCCTCTCTTTTCCTTTTTACTTCCTTCCTTTTCATTTCTGTTTCTCTTGTTCTGTCTTTTTTCTTTATTTTATTTCCTTACCTTCTTTTTCTCTTATTTTTTCTTTCCCTCTTTCTTTCTCTAGTTAATTCTTCAGCTGATCTCTCTCATAAATGCTTGCACTTTCTTCTGGGAATGCCCTACCAGACAACACCTGATACTTCAATCAAAATTTCTGCAGGGGGTGTTCACATTTAAGGTACCAGGTTTTCTTTGATGTTCTTTCATAAAATCAAACATCAAAGAATTTTAATTTCCCACTGCTGGTATCCCTTCTCTCTCTCTCTCTCTCTCTCTCTCTCTCTCTCTCTCTCTCTCTCTCTTCCCCACTCTCTCTCTCTCTCTTACGATTTTATCACCCTTATTTTTCATCAGCTGAAATTGACAAAGGTGTAATTCCTAGGTGTAATTATTTCAAAACAATTTATTTAATATACACATTTTACAAACTTATCTCAAACACACATGCGCAAACAGCTGTTCTACCTTAATCTCTTAAACTATTTCACTCAGACATTAACTCTAGAACAATGCCTAATTAGCACCCAGCACATATTTTCCTATTTTTAATTACAATTTTCAGTACCTGATTTTCTTACCTAAATAATATGTTTTTCAGTTTCTATTAATTTTAACTGAAAGTATGAAGTTTGAAGTGCCTGCAAGTAAAATATTTTAAATAAAGACTTATATTTAATATTTTTTTTAATATTTTCAAAATTAGGTATGAATACCCATGGTTAATAGTGGTGTAACTTTAATTGATGGTTAGTGTTCTAGGGTTAAAGTTAGACTATTAAATTTTCAAATAATTTTCAAATAAAATCTAAGGGAGTTAACTCAGGTGACCTTGATTTTATAATTCGTTCGAGCATGGAAAATGCATTATTTCTGTGATTTGTATTATATTCAGTCATCCATTAAAATTCCCTACATGATACACACTTAGGCAATCCTGTCTCTTTTAATTCATGAAGATTTTCTCGCAATAGGTTTGCTATTTCTTTCTACAGAAGATTTGTTGCCACCCAAGGAAACAGTCTGTCCTGCTATTCAACCCAAAGCTGGGGAAGAAGAGATGGGTTCATTCTTTTCCCAAGAGTATTTGTATGAAAGTGAAAGTAAGAAACTCAGCTGGAATTTGAACTCTGCTCTCTGATTTCTCATTCTGCACCATGCTCAACTGAATGATGTCCATATTACACCCTCGCTTGTCTCTAAGATAATCTCAAAACTTGACCCTCACAAAGCGAGCGGAGGGGACAGAATCCCAATCATAGTCTTAAAGAAATGTGTCCTCGAACCTTTCCTCTGTACTTTCTAAGCTCTACAACTTCTGCCTATCTGCTTCCTGCTTTCCTGCCTGTTGGAAATCTTCCTCTGTAGTTCCTATATTTAAAAACACTGGAGAACCGTCGGACCCCACAAATTACCGACCTATCAGCCTTCTTTCGATCTTTGGCAAAATGTTCGAAGCCATTATCAATGCCAAGGTGGTTCAGCATCTCACAGCACACAGGCTCCTCTTGGACAAGCAGTATGGTTTCCACTTCACCAGGTCTACTGCTGATATGCTAACGACCATCACCGAGTACATATATCAGGCACTCGACAGGAATGGTGAAGCCCAAACAGTTGCCCTGGATATCTCTAAAGCATTCGACAGAGTTTGGCATGCTGGCCTTCTATGCAAACTGCGGAGATATGGTATAGCTGGACAATTGTTTAAACTAATCCAGTCATTCCTATCTAACTGCACATTGAAAGTGGTATTAAACGGACATACCTCCCAGAACTACCATACGAATGCAGGTGTCCCTCAAGGCTCTATCCTAGGTCCTACGCTCTTTCTGATCTACATTAATGATCTCCCTGATACGATAAGATCCCAAAGTAGGTATGTACGCCAATGACACCACTGTTTATTCTCACCTCGATCAAAAATCTGGTGTGGGCAACAAAGCTAACCTTGCAGCCGAGCTTGGAAAGGACCTCCAATCCGTAGTGGACTGGGGTAAGAAATGGCTTGTAAATTTTAATGCTTCTAAAACAAAGCTACTATCAATTAATCATCATAGACAATGGCACCTACCTCCTATTAGCATGGACCAGGCTTGCCTCCCAGAGAGTAAAACACTGTGCCTCCTTGGTCTCACACTTTCAGCGGACCTCAAATGGAAATGACTATATCGAATCCATTGCTAAATCCGCTGCTATGAAAGTCAGTTCTCTGTGTAGGGCCCGGAAGTTTTTTCCGTCTGAATCTATCATGCACATTTATAAATCTACCATCCGCCCGTGCATTGAATACTGCTGCCATATCTGGTCGGGTGCCCCTGCTGTTCTCCTCGGGCTTCTCGATAAGGTTCAGAGGAGGGTCTGTAATGTGATAGATACTGACTTGGCAGACCACCTGCAGTCTCTCTCCCACCGGCGCGACGTGGCTTCCCTGTGTCTCTTCTATAAATACTTTCACGGCTTCTGCTCCGATGAACTTAGATCACTAGTGCCCCCTAAATACGAATTTGAACGAGATACTAGATTAGCAACTAGATCCCACCCTTTTACAGTGAAACCGATAAAATGCAACCGCAACTTCTACTCCAACAGTTTCTTTTCTCGCACTTTCGGACTGTGGAATTCCCTTCCACATCACTGCTTCCCTGATGGCTACAATCTCCAGGAGTTTAAATGTAAGGTCAATAGACACCTCCTAACACACTAACTTCCATTCTTTCAAACACTCTTCCCACCCACCCAACTATCTATCACCCCCTTCTGACATTTCCTATATCTAACCACTCTTTCTATTTACCTTCCCCTATGTAGCCCCATGCGCAGTAGTGGCAGTGGAATGCCTTGCTTGGGGTGAAATGATTAAAAAAAAAAAAATTATCCATTACTCCGCCATGCCCATCCCTCACACTTCTTAAATAAAATAAGATTTGGAGTTCTTCGAGAAATACTATAACAAGTGCTGGCAGGAATTTATAAGTTCTTTTTTTTTGTTTTTTGTTTTTTAATCATTTCAACACAATGAATACAATAATACCACTAACACTGGTGCTCCTGATACATGAGTTTACTTGTGCAACCAGACTGGCAACTGGGTCCCACCCATTCACAGTTAGATCAACCAAATACAACCAACAATTCTACTCCTGCAGCTTCTTTTCTCGCACTTCCCGCCTGTGGAACTCTCTTCCATATTCTTGCTTTCCTGACTGCTACAACCTCTAGGAATTTAAATGCAAAGTCAATACCCATCTTTTAATCACTTGACTACAGTTTTTTCTACATCACCCTGTATATTTTTTCCTTTCTCTCTACCTTTGCAACTCTCATCACACCTGTATTCCCACCACTTCTCTTGCTTCCTTCTCTGACCCCCCCTTAACTGATTCGTCTTTCTCTTTACTCTCCTCCTATATAATCTTTTTCTTTTATGTAACCTTCTGCATATCAGTGGCATTACCACCTTGCTTGGGGTAAAACAAAAAAAAATTAAAAGGAAACCAGCAAAAACCCCATAATAAAATGGAAAATATTAAAACAACAAGAATATGTAAGTCTTTAAGTGACCCATACCCCTTTTGTCTAAACATGATTACATTTCTTAAAAATAAAGATCTATTAAATCAGTGAAATTAAATTAGTCATATGTAGACACAAAAGGTTTACTGAGAGTGAAAGAAAATGAGAAAACTTTGATAAGGAGAAAGGACATAAAAAGGTACAGGTTTCAGGAAGATAAATGATGGTGAATGATGCTGCATTTAAATTTTTGAATATTGTAGATCAAAGGGAATAAATCAATCGAAAGAGAGTTCCATGAGTGAGAAACGCAAGAAAAGCAACTATTAGAACAGAACTTACTTATTGTCCTCATCTGTATTGCCAGATTCACGACATTTTGGACACTGTCCTCTTAAGGTTTCTTCATGATTTGTCTATATTGCTAAGATGAGGTATTGTAACAATTTACACTATTTACATTGTTTGATCACTTGCTCTTATCATTACTGCCACATCCACAATGTTTTAAATGTTGTACACTCCGGCCTTCATCAGGATCTGTCTATATTTCTGAGATGAGGTATTCTAACTATTTACACTATTTACGTTGTTTGGGCACTTGCTCTTATCATTACTGCCACATCCACAATGTTTCAAATGTTGTACACTCCAGCCTTCATCAGGATCTGTCTATATTTCTGAGATGAGGTATTCTAACTATTTACACTATTTGCATTGTTTGGGCACTTGCTCTTATTATTACTGCCACATCCACAATGTTTCAAATGTTGTACACTCCAGCCTTCATCAGGATCAGTCTATATTTCTGAGATGAGGTATTCTAACTATTTACACTATTTGCATTGCTTGGGCACTTGCTCTTATTATTACTGCCACATCCACAATGTTTCAAATGTTGTACACTCCAGCCTTCATCAGGATCTGTCTATATTTCTAAGATGAGGTATTCTAACTATTTACACTATTTGCATTGCTTGGGCACTTGCACTTATTATTACTGCCACATCCACAATGTTTCAAATGTTGTACACTCCAGCCTTCATCAGGATCTGTCTATATTTCTAAGATGAGGTATTCTAACTATTTACACTATTTGCATTGCTTGGGCACTTGCACTTATTATTACTGCCACATCCACAATGTTTCAAATGTTGTACACTCCAGCCTTCATCAGGATCTGTCTATATTTCTAAGATGAGGTATTCTAACTATTTACACTATTTGCATTGCTTGGGCACTTGCACTTATTATTACTGCCACATCCACAATGTTTCAAATGTTGTACACTCCAGCCTTCATCAGGATCTATCTATATTTCTAAGATGAGGTATTCTAACTATTTACACTATTTGCATTGCTTGGGCACTTGCTCTTATTATTACTGCCACATCCACAATGTTTCAAATGTTGTACACTCCAGCCTTCATCAGGATCAGTCTATATTTCTAAGACGAGGTATTCTAACTATTTACACTATTTGCATTGTTTGGGCACTTGCTCTTATTATTACAGCCACATCCACAATGTTTCAAATGTTGTACCCTCCAGCCTTCATCAGGATCTGTCTATATTTCTAAGATGAGGTATTCTAACTATTTACACTATTTGCATTGCTTGGGCACTTGCACTTATTATTACTGCCACATCCACAATGTTTCAAATGTTGTACACTCCAGCCTTCATCAGGATCTATCTATATTTCTAAGATGAGGTATTCTAACTATTTACACTATTTGCATTGCTTGGGCACTTGCTCTTATTATTACTGCCACATCCACAATGTTTCAAATGTTGTACACTCCAGCCTTCATCAGGATCAGTCTATATTTCTAAGACGAGGTATTCTAACTATTTACACTATTTGCATTGTTTGGGCACTTGCTCTTATTATTACAGCCACATCCACAATGTTTCAAATGTTGTACCCTCCAGCCTTCATCAGGATCAGTCTATATTTCTAAGATGAGGTATTCTAACTATTTACACTATTTACATTGTTTGGGCACTTGCTCTTATCATTACTGCCACATCCACAATGTTTTAAATGTTGTACACTCCGGCCTTCATCAGGATCTGTCTATATTTCTGAGATGAGGTATTCTAACTATTTACACTATTTGCATTGCTTGGGCACTTGCTCTTATTATTACTGCCACATCCACAATGTTTCAAATGTTGTACCCTCCAGCCTTCATCAGGATCTGTCTATATTTCTGAGATGAGATATTGTAACTATTTACTCTATTTGCATTGTTTGAGCACTTGCTCTTATCATTACTGCCACATTCACAAAGTTTTGACAATTATATACTCTTTTTTTCTTCAGGATCTTTCCATATTTCTGAGATGAAATTACAGTTACATGTAGCTATCTCAACAGTAAAATGTGAAGACCTAGTCAGTCAGTTAAGTGCCATAAAGGATACATGCTTGGGCGGTCATGTCTCAACAGAGACATGACTGACTGGGCAGTAGATTATCCTGCATTAGGTTGCCATTACTTTCTTCAATAGACTGGTTGCCAGCCAAGGCTATAGAACCCAATGTGTCCTGTTATTTAATGCATGACTGAAGGGAAGAGATGGATTAATACCTTTCCCAATGTTATTAGTGTTTAAGTGAATGTAAGTAATTCTACTAGAATTTGAACTCAGCTCCCCGATTTCTCATTCCAAGCCAATATCCACTGCACCACAACACACATCTAAAGACCTAGTACTACACTTAAGGTCATGCAGTCGAGGTGCCAAGGAGGAAAGCAATCTTTATTTTGAATAATACAAAAGTGTGGCACAAGGTCAAAAAGAGGGATGGGGGAAGGCTGTTTTACAGTCTGTCTTATCTTAAACTTAGCTAGCTACAATTTCTAACCTAAATATGTTGCCATTACTTTCTGCAATAGACTGGTTGCCAACCAAGGCTATAGAAACAAATCTAGCCTGCTATTTAACCCAGAACTCTACTGTACTTCTACCATTGTACTGTCCAAAATAAAACATGTTTTATTAAAATTGACCAATAATTAATAAAGTTATTAACAATTTTAAATATGGCGTTTCCATCACCTACCTTGTATATATTTACATACATTTATTTACATTTACATACATTTATTTACATACATCCATATACATATTGAGTTTTAAATAGACAACTGAATGTACTTCATGAACTTCATGTATTGATGAAGAGCAATTTTTATGCCATTTTACATAATGATTTTACAATTCCCGCTCGATCACCAAAGTTAAGCAACGTTGAGCCTGGTCAGTACTTAGATGGGTGACCGCTTGGGAATACCAGGTGCTGTAAGCGTTTAGTGACGAATGCATGTTGTGGTGCAGAAGATATCGGCTCGGAAAGAGAAATCGGTGAGCCAAGTTCAAATTCCAGTTGAATACCCTGAATTCACTTAAGCACTGGTACCCTTGGGAAAGGTATTAATCCATCCCTTCTCTCCAGTTATGGGTTAAATAACAAGGGTAGGACTTGGGGAACCTGCCCTTAAAAAACAAATCCCAATGAATCTTGATACTCGAAAAGAAAAAAGTATTACTAGACACAAAAACTTATATAAAAACAACAATAAATTGTTGAAAGAAAAAGGTATTACCAGCAATAAATAAATAAAATCAAACGCCAAGGTTGATTTGCCATAAAAACAAAACAACCAACCAACCAACAACATAATGATTTATTTTCGTATCTTTGTTTGATTGAAATAATCAAAATTTTCCATTTAAGAATTGGTCAGTCATATAGCATCAGTCCTCTTTTATGGTATTGAATGCTGAACAATTTCCTCACAGATGAATGAGAGACTTGAAAAAACAAAACTTTGGTTCTACAGAAAGCTGATGAGAATACCATAAGCTGAACATGAGACCATTAACAAAGTCCTAAAATCAATGACAAGCAAAAAATATTTATGCTTGATATCAGTAAGAGTCAGCTGAAATCTCTAGGGTGCATAATGAGGAAAGAGGGTTTGGAAAACTTAATACTCACATGACAAATTGAAGGTAAGAAAGCAACACACAACCTACCTGGTGAGTTCAAGAGGATGAAAAAGCAGGGTTTGAAAGAGATAGCAAAAGGACAAAAATTATTAATAGCTGCAAAAGACAGGAAATTGTGGAGAGCCATGATCACCAATGTGATGAAGGACACAATACATAAAAGAAAAAAAAGGTCATGGTATCAGATTTTGAAATTTGCTCCACAATAAAGAAGAAAAAATAGAACCTTTAACATTAAGCTTTAAAAAGAAATTTCTTTTCATTCAAGGCAATTACTTGCTACTTTGTTATTTATAACCAAACTTAAAGTGCAAGAATTGTTCTACTAACCTGCAGTTGCTGCACTTTAAATGCATGCAACACTGTGCTTTGAAGCAAATAATCAGTAAGGACCTGTTCCTGCTGATATTGATCAAGCTGATTGTAAAAGATTTCTTGGGAACCAGTCACCTGATTGTTTGATCCAGGATCAAAGACCTTTAGTTCACCATAAGGATGATGAGCAAATTTATTTTCTGAAAGATGAGAAAAATTGAAAATAAAATTTACTTCATTAATAAAATGCCAAGACACATTTAATAGATTGACATTTAGATGCATGTTTGTAAAAGAAAATTGTCCGACTAAGTTCAAATTAAGCTCACTTTCAACTGACCATTTGAATTTTTAGTCCAATATATAACAAGATAAAAATAACAAAAGATTTATATATCAAACTCATATTGTATCAATACTCAGTTTTTATTGATCTTAAGAATTATTGATTAAAAGTAGAATGAATGGAGTTTAATTCCTAATTTCTTTTTCTAGTCTCATCTTAGTGCTGAGTTTGATATCTTAATACACCTTAGTATTGGGCTTGGTACCTTGGAAAAATTTTAGTACCAGGTTCAATATATTAGTACACCTTAGTATTCAGTTTGTTACATTAGTAAATTTTAGCACTGGGTTTGATATATTAGTACACCTTTATATTGGATTTGATACCTTAGTAAATCTTTGTACTGAGTTTTATATCTTAGTACATCTTAAATGTGTGTTGTGGTGCAGTGGATATCGACTCAGAACGACAAATTGAGGAGCCAAGTTCAAATTCCAGTTGAATTTCCTGCATTCATTTACGCACAAATGCCCCTAGGAAAAGTATTAATCTATCTCTTCCCTCCATCTATGGGTTAAATAACAGGATAGTTTGGGTTATATAGCCTTGGCTGGCAATCAGTCTACCTCAGAGAGTAATGGCAACCTACTGCGGGATAATCTTCTGCCCAGTCAGTCATATCTCTTTGGAGGCATGATGATATGGCACTTAACTAACTGACATCTTAGTATTAGGTTTGATATCTTAGTAAATTTTAATACTGGTATTGGTATCTTACTACATCTTAGTTTTGGTGACATATTACCTTTTAGTACAGGATTTAGTATCTTGTACATCTTAGTACTGGGTTTGACATTGTCATACATTTTAACACAGGTTTTGATATTTTCATACTAGGAACTTAGTACAGTTTTGATATCATTGTACATTTTAGTACAGGGATTTTTATCTTAGTACACATTAGTATTTGGTTTGGTATCATTGTACATTTTAACACAGGGTTTGTTTTTTTAGTATACCTTAATACTGAGTTTGGTATTGTGTATTTTCATACTGTGCTTGGTATCATAGTACATCATAGTACTGGGTTAGGTATATTGGTACATTTTAGTAAAGGGTTTGATTTCTTAATACATTTTAGTACTGGGTTTGGTATATTGGTACATAATTTAATTCCTTAACACATCTTAATACTGAGTTTACTTTGTCAGTACAATTTAATAGTAAGTGCTTTATGTTTTTTATTATCCTCTTAGTACTAATTTCACTAGTCTTCCCCTCTCTTTCTCTCTCTCTCTCTCTCTTTCTCTCTCTTTCTCTTTCTCTCTCTTCCTTTCTCTCTCTCTCTATTTCTTTCACACTCCCTCCCCCTGTCTTTCTTTCTTTATTCCTCTCACCCTCTTTCTTACACTGATTCTCTCTTTCTCCCTCTCTCTTCCTCTCTCTTTCACTCTCTAAATACAATCACAGGTACACGCTTAATATGGCTGATTCAGATATGTAAACTTTGAAGGCAATTAAAATATACTACATGTTTTTAAGTCATTAACTCACCTGCAGCCGAATCCTGGTTATTGATTACACGGAGAAAGGTATACCCTCGAAGGTTGGTTTGCAGCATTGTGTGAACAAGCCTGTAGGGTAACGGTTGTGAGGAGAGGTCATCAAGTGAGCGACTATGGAAGCTGGACAGGTGAGTCATTTGGAAGAGAGACTTGGTCTGGATGTGACCTGAAAGGAGAACATTTGTTAGAAATTTGGTTTCTAGAAGTACATGTGGACTATTAGAAGAAAGAAAGAAAGAAAGAAAGAAAGAAAGAAATGAAAAAGAAGAAATGGAAAGAGAGAATGAAAATGAATAAAAATAAGAAAGAAAGAAAGAAAGAAAGAAAGAAAGAAAGAAAGAAAGAAGTTCTTGTTTCATTTCTGTGTCTGCTATCAACACTGTGTCATCTGCATATCTCATGTTGTTAAGATGTTGGCTGTCAATAAAAAATCCTGTTAGGATTTTGAATTCTCTCAGAATTTCCTTATTGTGCAGGTTAATATTTACTGAATTCATTTCTTATCCGGTTTTCTGTTAGTATAGGTTCTTGATTATTTTAATATCCTTCCCAAATATGTCAAGCTAACCTAACACATCACTCAATTAGTCCCAGGCCTGACATGTAGATGGCACCACTAATAAAAATCCGTATGAATTTTATGAAATACTAACCTTCAAATGGCATGTGACAAAATTTTGGGCCCAATCAGATTATTAGTTTACAAATTACAGTTATTTAAGTGAAGCTACTATTGCAAATTTTTAAAACTATGAAAAAATCTGTATTTTGTCTGTTGATAAAGCATTGATTTCTGACGAGAAAAAATATTGTTCAAGCAAAGCAATGACTTGATAAGTGTTATTTGGACTCTACTCCATCAGAAAGGTGGAAAGTTAATTATAACATTTATTTTGAAAATTACATATACAATTATATTTACTATTACAATTATTATACTGACAAATATATATACCGGGTGATCTACAAGTAAGTGAGAAGTAACATTTATATAATTATATTTACTAATTATTACATAGATTAATTAAATATATATACAGGTTGGTCTAAAAGTAGGTGGACAGTAAATGATAACATTTATTTTGAGATTACATATACAATTATATTTACTAATACAATTATTACATTGACAATCAAATTTTATAATGTACAATAATACAAAAGAGCTTAAATTTTATCAATGCAGGTGGTCCAAATGTTGTTGATCACAATTTGCACAGCTTTGAAGTTTACCTCTCACACTTCAACAAAAATTTCTGAACAAATCTCTTCATGTATTCATTTTTTGAAATGCGTCTCTTATGTAATTTTTTCAAATCATCAATTCTTCTTGGTTTTCGACGATAAACTTTGTCCTTGAATAATCTTCAAAAAAAGAAATCCATTAGAGTCAAGTCAGGTGAACATGCTGGCCAATTAATTAGACTTCTTCAGCCAATACATTTCTCAGGAAATGTTCCATCAAGATACTCACAGACACCCACTATTCTTCTACTTTTGAAGCACCCTGTCTCACTTTGTTGTTATAAGAAATATATGTTATATTTTACTAATCAAAAACTGGAGTCAAACAAGGCCCACCATAAATCTAATAGGGTTTTCATTAAAAGACAGATGAAATGTGTTGAAAACCTTAATTCAAACATATTGAGTTTGAACAAAATTCATAGCATTTTAAAATATAGCATTTGTACAAAGGATTTCATTTCATACAGGACAGAATTTTTTTTTTTTATAATTGTGTCGCCCCCAAGCAAGCCATTTTACTGCCTCTGTTTTGCAGGGGGTTACATAGGAGGAAAGTTATGAAAAAGAATGGCAGGTTACATGGGGATGTCAGGAAGTGGGTAAGAGAAGGGTGAGAATACTGATGAGAGTAGAGTGGATGGAGAGAGGAGCATGAGAGAGAGGATGCAGGTTAGTGAGACAGGAGATGACTATTGACTTTACATTTAAATTCTTGGAGATTGTAGCTGTCGGGGAAGCAAGTAAATGGAAGAGAATTCCACAGGCGGAAAGTGCAAGAAAAGAAGCTGCTGGAGTAGAATTTTCATTTACATTTTATTGGTTTCACGGTAAAAGGGTGGAGCCTAGTTGCTAATCTTGTGGCTCAAGTAAATTCATATATAGGGGGCACCAGTGAGCTAGGTTTATCAGAGCAGAAAACATAAAAGTATTTGTAGAAGAGACACAGGGAAGCCACATTGTGCTGGTGAGAAAGTGACTGTATCTGAGCTGCCTAGTTGGGATTTACAGATTATAAATATTCTGAAAAGTTACATTTCAATGTGTGTTTCTATGTACACTATTGTGTGTGTGTCACAAGCTTCAAATGTTTTTACATTAAAAATGAGAATGAAAAAAATATGAGTTATTTTATCATTTGTTGCTCATTTATTTCTAAAAAGAAATGAATACCATATAGATGAATAAACTAGCAGTATAGCCCGGCGTTGCTCAGGTGTAATGAAAGCTTTAAAACTAATCCATGGTCCTGGTGCTCAGACCCAGCATAAAGAATATTTGAAATAATAAAGTAATTGCGACAATTTACCAATCGCACCTTATATATATATATATATATATGTATATACTAGCAGTATAGTTCGGCATTGCTCAGGTGTAATGAAAGCTTTAAAACTAATCCAAGGTCCTGGAGCTCAGACTCTTTGGATGTTGGCATGAAAGACTAAAAAGCAATAGTTGTTTCCAGTTAAAGCAAAACCATAGACTGAAAGAAAAATGAATGGATGTAAGTCAAATTTTGATTTCCTGGTATCGATATCAAATAATTTTTTTCACCATAAACTTAATTTTGAAGGCTAAATAAGTCCTCTGAGTAAATGGTATCATGGCTGAGACTAAGAACTACAATTATACCTACTTAGAGCCAAACCCAAGCAAAAACTAAAATAAATAGGCTGAAAAAATACAGACATACAGGCAGATAAACAGACACAGACACAAACATCTTGCCTTTTATATATATATATATATATATATATATATATATATATATATATATATATATATATATCGATTTTCTGCACTATTGTAAGAACTGCAACCTTTAAACTTCTGAATATCATTTCTTATATCTTTGTCTATGAGTGTATCAAATTTGATTAAAATCGGAACTACTCCTTCTATAACCCAATTTTTTCGATTATCGATTTTCGATATTTATCGGGGGTACCTTGACAAAAAACCTAGCTAAGAACACTCACAGACACTTATAGTACAACTATGTAAGTTTTCAAGAAAATTGGTTCAGCTGTTTCGGAGTCTATAGGTAATGGACACACATACATACACACACACACGCGCACACATACTCAGAGACAAAGTTCCATTTATAAATAAGTTTAGATTAGATATAATGAAAAAATATATATAACGAAAAAAGATCTGTGCCATTTATGGAGATTGTGCCATTTCTGACAGCATTGTTCGTGAATCGGTTGCAAGCTTCAGAAATAGAAATTTTGATCTGAAAGTCTGAGAAAATTCTTGGTCTGCAGTTGTTCCCAATGACAATATTGAAAAGTCGGCACAATAGAACATCACATAATTCATAATTCTTTCAAAAAACACTTGCTTTTCAGATGGATTTAATAAATGAAAAATCCTATGATGTGGAAAGGCATTTATTTGTAACCAAATTTACCAAACAACAACTTCAATCCAAATATCAATCCCATTACCTTCATGTAATTCATCTGTGAAAGATAAAACTATCCATTCTAAAGGTATCACATGTCAAATTATAAGCATTGCTCTTCTCCTTGAATCTCACTACTTGAAACAGAAGTTTATTTTTAGCCATTGCTAAATTTATCAGTTACTTTAATTGCACTAATTAGGTTGCAATTGATTGATCAATTATGTTCCACTCTATTGTCTTCTTCGAGGATTGTTTATTTTTAGACGAGTTAATTGTTTGTTCTGTGTTGATGCTGTCTTTCTAAAGTGCTAACTGTTTTAATAAAAAGCTCATTTCAGAAGCAATTGAAATGTTTGGTCAAGGACTCAAGGAAATGACCTTGGACTAATGGGACAAGAATTAACGCCTAGGACTACACATTAGACTCTTCTTATTAAATTGAAAGAAATGATTGTATAATAAAAAATCTTCAAGACCTTTCATCTAATTGATAGCTAAATTAGATCTGAAATTTTCGCTGCATAATGTTTGCTCTAAGGTGATAAATTGTTGGGTTATGAATTAAAGACATATCAACACTTGTTGAGTTATTTAATATCAAATGCAGATGTTCGGATTTATACCCAAGTGTATACACAAGCATTGGCCCGGTTTGTGCTGAAGAGTGCACAAAATTCTTTGTTAGTTTTATACGTGAGTTGCTACACAGGCAGTGATCATTTATATACTTACGTCTATATGCAAACATAGACCAGGTATATATTTGAGTCTATATGCAAATATTTGTCAGGTATCGACCAGAGTCTATTTGCAAACATTGCTTAAATTTATACCTGAGTCTATATACAGACATCAGACAGGTTTATGTCTGAGTCTCTCTGTACACATTGATCAGATGTATACCAGAGTCTATATATAAACCTTGGCTAGATATATACCTGAGCCTATATGTAGACATCGATCAGGTATATACCTGAGTCTATACAAAAATATTTGCCATGATTATGCCTGAGACTTAAATGAAAAATTCTGGAACAAGTAATTATTAATTCTTGCCAAAATGTTAATTAACACACACTTTTTAAATTTTCCTTTTCTTAAAAGAACAGCTTCTTTCCAGCATATATAACCATAACTTTTTTTAATTATAAGAAAACAGTTAACTTAAGACCTTTAAATATTTGCAATAAATAAATAATACTTAAATACTTAAACAATATAAAATAAAATATATCTAATTAAATAATAATTAAATTGAAAAATAAAATAAAACTTCAACAGCAACAACATTGACACTTTTGTTTACTAGGCTATAAATTACATCACTTAGCATCTTCCATTGGTTACCTTGCCTTAGAGAGTAAGGTTTAATTGACCAAAAACCCACTACCACCATTCCTTCTCGGCCTGCAGCCACGTGCAACACAAAAAATGAACCTGTTTAATTTTCTCTGTATAACTCCACTCTGTTAATAATTTAAATGTTCTATGTTCACTGAACATTAAACATTCATTCTTTGATAATGGCTTATGTAAGCCAAAAGCTCAGACCTGATAAAAAAATCAACAATTATTGCGATTTCTTGTCATCTTTCCATGACAACACTATCAAGCTAATCAGATCATACGAAAGGATCTTACACAAAATAAATAGACAGAACTTGTCTATATTATTCAATGAAACCTGTATTAATGAAAAAATGCTGCCAAAATACATACAATATATATATATATGTTTTCATACCTATCCACTTCCTCCTTTCCTTTCTTAATTACCTTTATGTACCCTAGTACCAAGGATCCAACACCAACTTATTGGACAATAATGATATCTGGCTTCTTTACTTCAATTACACTTTTTTACCTAAAGAGGATTCGTCGTCCTGCAGCCTTGGCTAAGATAGAACTCACTACACCCCTCCAGTATTCCCTGTGCATTTGGAACCCTTGCGCAGTTTATAGCGAAATTCATACTCTTGTCAAATAGCTGAATAACTGATGCTTTGCCAGGGATACCAAGGGTGTTTTTATTGTGATACCAACACTAGATGGGTTGCCTTCCTGGCAACATCCTCTTATTTAACCCATAACTGGAGGGAAGTGATGAATTAATACCTTTCCCAAGGGTACCAGTGCTGAAGTGAATGCAGGGTACTCAACTGGAATTTGAACTCGGCTCACCGATTTCTCTTTCCAAGCTGACATCCACTGCACCACAATGCGCATCCATTACTGAACGCTTACAGCACCAGGTATTCCCAAGCAGTCACCCATCTAGGTACTGACCAGGCTCATGTTACTTAAGAGTAGTAGATAGAGTCGCCTATCACCCAGTTCACACTCCTCTTCATTCTTTTGAGCAGAAGTAGATGTTTACCCCTTGTTTCCTGTTTAGGATCAGTTTTCCCATTCCTTCTAAAATATACTTCAACTCTATATTTCTAACACCTCTAAATGCTGTAATGTTTTTTTTGTTCTTTAATTGGAATACATAGGTTTGTCTATCAACTGGTTCACACTTTTCCTCAGTCTTTTGAATAAGACTAAAGGTTTATCCATTGTTTCCTGTTTAGGATCAGTTTTCCCATTCCTTCTAAAATATACTTCAACTCTATATTTCTAACACCTCTAAATGCTGTAATGTTTTTTTTGTTCTTTAATTGGAATACATAGGTTTGTCTATCAACTGGTTCACACTTTTCCTCAGTCTTTTGAATAAGACTAAAGGTTTATCCATTGTTTCCTGTTTAGGATCAGTTTTCTCATTCCTTCTAAAATATACTTCAACTCTATATTTCTAACACCTCTAAATGCTGTAATGTTTTTTTTGTTCTTTAATTGGAATACATAGGTTTGTCTATCAACTGGTTCACACTTTTCCTCAGTCTTTTGAATAAGACTAAAGGTTTATCCATTGTTTCTTGTTTAGGATTAGATTAAATAGTCTAAATGAAATATAAACGTGTTATATAGGCTTGATTTAGCTGCATTTAGACTGTTGGTCATTCATGGTCAAGAGGTTTAAGACATGCCAGATCAATTGGTGGCTTCCCCTATGTGGATAGGGGTCGCAAGTTCAAATCCTGTCGAATGACACACATTTTCATAACAAAAATTTATCGTACAATTCAGGCCGGTAGAAATAAATATATATACTGTTTGATTATAAAAACAGAATATCTACTTAAATATGATTACCAATCAAAAATAATGTTCCAACAGATCATTTCATATATATATATATATATATTGGTTGTATTTAGTTAGATATAGAGAAAGGAAGTGGTAGTAATGAAAGAGTAGCTTATTGGTTGTATATCAAGAGAATGAACAAAAGTTTAAAAGCCAGTTAAGAATTGAAAGGTGTGAAAATTTCTATACATGAAAGTTCTTTATTTATAAAGAGCTTTAATGTATAGGAATATAAATTGTATAACAGATAAAAGCATTGACAGGCAGCAGAAAAAGGAAGGGATAAGGGGGAGAATGGGACGATACAGGTGAAGGTTTGGAGAAGAGCATATGCATAATATAATGAATAATCTTAATTGTCAACACCTGTATATTTTGCATCTATTCAGCAGGTAAGTATGTCCCTATAGGTTAAATTAAAAGAAACATTTGTGGCAAGCAACCGTCTCATCTCTACAGGTGGGCTTTTGAAAGTGTAATGTCAGAGGAAAAACTGTAATTAATTGCCGGTAACAAGGTAATTTTATATAAACACAGAGAAAGAGAGTTATAGTTTTATACAATACTATACATTTTAGGACGTGGACGATCATAGTTCTCCACAGCTTCTTGTCTTTTGTTGCTCGAAGCAATATGTCTATACACTTTTACCGTTGTGATATTTTCTCTTTCATACAGTTGCTCAAATTTGTCAAGTAGGTTCTCACTCTCTCTCCATTTCTCTATCTCTCCCTCTCTTTCTCTCTCTCTCTCTTTCGATTTGTCCTGTCAATTTAGGATGAGGGTGATCATGTCTCTTTTCCCATCTTCCTAATGCTCTTACAATACCTACTCCCCTTTGTGACACCTCTTTGTGATATCTGTTCTTCAATCTATTTTCTCAAGTTTGTCAAAGCTTTCTTCTGCTTCCCTTGTCATTGATATGCCCTGTGTCTGTTAGGGCGTGAATGATCATGGTTCTCCACAGCATCCAGGTTTTTTTCACATACTCCTTCATAACCTTTTATTCTCTTTTGCCATATTTGTTCGTCCATAATTGCTCAAGCTTGGTTAATTGCACTGCTTTCTCATGATTCACTTGTCATCAATATTTTCTCTGTCTCTTCAGAATAAGAGTGTTCATGGCTCTCCATATCTCCCTGACTTGTTGCTCTAAGCAGTACTTTCTCATTTATGACCTCTTTTTCTCTTTCTAGTACGTGTTTCTACATCTATATCGTCAAATTTTTGAAAGTAGGTTATTCACTGCTTTCTTCAGCTTCATTTTTTCGTGTTCTGTGAGTGCTAAGTTTTCCAAGTTTTCTTTTCTCATTATCTGTCACATATATTTAAGCTGCCTCTTTCTGACTGTTAACAGCAGTTTCTTTGTCATTCCTATTCTACTGAAAACTTCCTCATTTCTCATATAATCAGTCCTTGGTATTCTTGACATTTATTAGTAGAACTAGTGAGCAATGATGAGGTCTTGGAAATGATGGAAACAAAAAGGAAATTAATACTGAGCATCAGGGAGAGACAGCTGAAGTTCCTGGGACATGCAATGAGAAAGGAGGGCTTGGAGAATCTGATACTAACAGGCTAGATTGAGAGAAAAAGAGACAGGGGAAAGCAACGGATAACATATTTGAAGGACCTAATCAGGTGGATGACGGAACGAGGATTGCATTGTGTAACAGGAGAAGGCGTGCTCAAAGCCACCAAGGATAGGGAAATGTGAACGGCCATGATCGCCTACGTCCTGAAGGGACACGGCACATAGAAGAAGAAGAATTTCCATTATTAGATTAGACAGCCTTGCTTTGAATTCTGCTCTGGTGCCCCTGCTATATATTTGGAGATTCTTGTTAAAGATTTTAAGAAAAATCTGCAACATTAATCATCCTAACCTAGTATCTCGGCTTCAGTCACTTTTCCACTGCCATAGCATAGCTTCCCAGTGACTTTTCTATAAATATTTTCATAGTAATTGTTCTGATGAACTTTCCTCTAGAACTTTCTTTATGAATTTATGCATACTACTCGATTTGTGGCAAGGTTTCATCATTTCAAAGTTGACTAGATGTAACTGTAAGTTCTATCCTAGCAGTTTCTTCTATTGCACTTCTTGTTTCTGGAACTATCTTCTAACTTCATGTTTCCCAGTCAACTTTGACCTTCAACAATATAAATGCAACATTCATCATTATCTTTTGTCTTCTTAATCCCTGTTCTTTTATTGTCCTCTTTCCTTAATCTTCTTCTTTCTGTGCCATGTTCCTCCAGGATGTAGGGGATCATGGATTTTCACTTACAGCTATCCCTCTTAACATCTCTCCTTATGGCATCTCTCCCAAACCTCATTCAACCATCCACTTGCTCATGCTCATCAAGTATGTCTCACACTGCTTTCCTCTGTCTCTCTTTCCCTCTATCCATCCTGTGAGTATTAGATTCTTTAAGCGTTCTTTCCTCATTACATGTTACAGAAATCTCTGCCGTCTCTCTCTAATGCTAAGTGTAAGTTTTCTTTTCACTTTTATGCTCTCCAAAACCTTGTCGTTGCTTACATGTTCAAATGTTTTCTTTTTCTCATATGACTAACACTCAATAACTTCTTGCATCTTAGTGGCTTTATTGCCTTGCTTGAGATGAGATAATTATAAAAAAACACAGTCACTTCATTTGTACGAAAACAATCCAATTTTCACTGCCATATAAAAGTTTATAAATTGCAATTCAGTTCAACACTTTTTGGCTTACGGCTTATCACGTTAAATACACCAATTCTTGCTCGATCACCAAAGTTAAGCAGCATTGAGCCTGGTCAGTACTTAGACGGGTGACCACTTGGGAATACCAGGTGCTGTAAATGTATAGTGATGGATGTGTGTTGTGGTGCAGTGGATATCAGCTTGGAAAGAAAAATCGGTGAGCCGAGTTCGAATTTCAGTTGAATACCCTGCATTCACTTAAGCACTGGTATCCTTGGGAAAGGTATTAATCCGTCCCTTCCCTCCAGTTATGGGTTAAATAACAAGGGTAGGACTTGGGGACCCTGCTCTTAAAAACAAATCCCAGTGAATATTGATCAAACAAGAACAATAATGTGGGAAACTGTGTGTGATTCATAAAATGAATGCTACAAATGTTGTTAACCTAATGTGGCTCAAATAGTCAATGTTAAGAATGCTGTGAACTAAATATGGTTTAAAAATGAATGCTAAGAATGTCATGAACTAAATGTGATTCAAACAATGAATGCTAAGAACTTTTGGAAGTTAATGTGGTTCAAGTAATGAATGCTAAGAATGTAGTGAATTTAATTTAACAAATGTTAACAAATGAATGTTGGTTCAACTAGTGAATGCTAAGAATGTTGTGAACTGAATGTATTTCAACTAATAAGCGATAAGAATGTCATGAACTTAATGTGGTTCAACTAACGAATGCTATGAATGTAGTCAACTGGATGTATTTTAACTAATGAATGCTAAGTATGTCATGAACTGAATGTGGTTCAACAATGAATGCCGGTAATTGACTATAGTCATAGTAATGAATGCTAAGAATGCCGTGAACGAAAGACGGTTTAGCTAGTGAATGCTAAGAATGCCGTGAACTGACATATTCAGTTCAAGTAATAAATACTAACAATGTCGCAAACTGATTGTTGTTTATCAAATGAATGCTAAAAATGTCGTAAACTTAATGTGCATAAAACTAGTAAAATGAATGCTACAAATGTCATTAACCTAATATGGTTCATATAGTAAATTCTAAGAATGTCGTGAACAATTATGGTTAAAAATGAATGCTAAGAATGCCGTAAATTTAATTTAGTTCAACTAGTGAATGCTAAGTGGTTAAAGTAATGAATGCTAAGAATGTAGTGAAACTTATGTAATTTAACAAATGTATACTGAACTGACTATAATCCAACTAATGAATGCTGAGAATGTCGTCAACTGAATGTGATTCAACTAGTGAATGATAATGTAGTTTAAGTAAGAAATGCTAAGAATGTCTTTAGCTGAATGCGGCTAAACTATTAAATGCTAAGAATGTCGTTGACTAAATGTAGTTCAAATATTAATGCTAAGAATGTCGTGAACTTAATGCGGTTGATGTTAATCTGATGTGTTCAACTACTGAACACTAAGAATGTCGTTAGCTGAATGCTGTTCAAATATTAAATGCTAAGAATGTTGTGAACTGAATGCGAATCAACGAATGAATGATATGAATATCAGGAACTGAATGTGGCTCTAGAAATAAAATCTAAGGTCTTGAACAAAACGTGGTTCAACTAGTGAATACTAACAATGTCGTGAACTGACTATAGTGATACTAATGAATGCAAAGAATGTCGTGAACGTCACGTGGTTCATCTAACAATGTTGTGAACTGATTGTGATTTAACTAATGAATGCTAAGAAAGCCGTAAAGTTAATGTAGGAATGCTAAGAATGTCGTGAACTGACAGTGGATCAACTAATGAATGCTAACAGCGTCGCAAACTGGATGTGGTTCAACTAATGAACGCTAAGAATATCGTTAGTATCATGTTGTTAACTAAATTTGGTTCAACTAAAGAATAATAAGAATGTCGTGTACTGAATTTGGTTCAAGTTACGAAATCTAAGTCATTTAGTCAACTGAAAGCAGTTTAACTCATGAATGCTAAGCATATGATGAACTTAACGTTATTCAATTAATGAATGCTATTAATATCATATTAATGAATGCTAAGAATGACATGAACGAAACGTGTTTCAACTAATGAATGCTAAGAATTTCGTGAACTAAATGTAGTTCAAACAATGAATGTTAAAAATATCAAAAACTTAATGCAGTTGAACTAATGAATGCTAAGAATGTCGGGAATTAAATGTGGTTCAACTACTGAATGCTAATAATGTGATAAAAACTGTATGTGGTTAAACAATGAATGACTAATGATTGCTAAGAGTGTTCATAAACGGAATGTAGTTGAAGTAATGAAGGCTAAGAACGTCGCATATACCTATAATGAAGGCTAAGAACGTCGTAAATACCTATAAAGACTAAGAATGTAGTGAACTGAATGTGGTTCAACTTTGTAGTGAACTGAATTGGTTTCAAAATTTGAAATGCACTCAGTTCACGACATTGTTTAGCCTAGGCTAACAATGTCGCGAACTGAGTGCATTTCAAATTTTGAAGGTTAAAAATGTAGTGAACTGAATGTGCTCCAACTAATGAATGCTAACAATATCATGAACTGAGTGTGTTTCAAATTTTGAGGGTTAACAATGTAGTGAATTAAATGTGGTTAAGCTAATTAATGCTCACAATGCCGTGAACTGACTACAGTCATACTAATGAATGCTAAGAATCTTGTAAACGAAACGTGGTTCAACTAGTGAATGCTAAGAAAGTCGTTAACTTAATATGGTTCAAGAAATGCAAAAAATGTCATGAACTGAAAGTGGGTCAAATTATGAATGCTAACAATGTCATTAACTGGATGTGGTTCAACTTAATGAACGCTAAGAATATTGTTAGCAGAATGCTGTTCAACTATTGAATGCTAAGAATGTCGTAAATTGAATGTAGTTCAACTAATGAATGCTAAGAATGTCATGAACTGAATGTGTCCTCTGAATGCACTTCAACTAATAAATGCTAAGAATGTCAAAAACTTAATGCTGCTTGATTAATGAATGCTAACGTCGGGAAGTGAATGTGAACTATGGAATGCAATGAATGTGAAAAAATGAATGTGGTTTAACAAATGAATGCCAACAATGTTATGAACTAAATGTAGTTTAACTAATGAATGCAAAGAGTGTCGTGAACCGAATGTGCTTCAACTAATAAATGCTAAGTATGTCAAAAACTTAATGCGGTTGAATGCTAAGAATGGTGGGAACCGAATCTGGTACAACTAATGAACACTAAGAATGTGGGGAACTGTGGTTCCACAAATGAATGCTAAAAATGTTATGAACAAAATGTAGTCCAACTAATGCGTGCTAAGAATGCTGGGAACTGAATGTAATAAAGTAATGAAGGCTAAGAAGATTGTTAACTAAATGTTTTTCAACTTATGAAGGCTAAGAATGTAGTGAACTGAATGTGCTTCAACTAATGAATGCTAACAATGTTGTGAACTGAATGTGGTTCAACAGGTGAATGCTCAGAATGTCGTGAACTGATGTGCTTTAACCAGTGAATGCTAACAATGTCGTAAACTGAATATGGTTTAACTAATGAATGCTAAGAATTTCAGGAACTAAATGTGGTTTAACTAGTGAATGCTAAAATGATTGGGAACTGAATGAAGTCCAAATAATGAAAAATAAGAATGTTGTGGACTATGTTGCGGTTGAAATAATGAATGCTAAGAATGTCACAATCTAAATATGGTTCAACAAATTTCTAACAATGAGCTGACTATGGTTTAACTAATGAATAATAAGAATGCTGTGAACTGAATATGGTTCAAGTAACAAATGCTATGAATGTAGTGAATCTAATGTAGTTTTACTAATGAATGCTAAGTATGTCAAGAACTGAATGTGGTTCAAGTAAGGAATGCTAGGAATGTCATGGGCTGAAAAGTGGGTCAACTAATGAACACTAAGAATGTTGTGAACTAAATACAGTTCAAATATTGCATGCTAAAAATGTTATGAACAAAATGAACTGAATGTGGTTCAACTAATGAATGCTAAGAATGTCATTAACTGGATGTGGTTCAACTAATGAATGCTAAGAATGCTGTTAGCTGAAACTAACACTTGCTAAGAAGGTTGTGACATATTTGTTGTTCAAGTTATGAAAGATAAAAATGTTGTTAACTAAATGTGTTTCAACTTATGAAGGCTAAATATGTAGTGAACTGAATTTGGTTCAACTAGTAAAAGCTAAGAATGTCATGAACTGAATGTGGTTCAAGTAAAGAATGCTAAGAATGTCATGGACTGAAAGTGGGTCAACTAATGAACGCTAAGAATGTTGTGAAAAGAACATGAGAACAAAGAAATTTCTTGTAAAACAAGTACAACAAAAAACTTATAGTTATATTCAGAAATAGACAGCTGAAATTTCTAGAAAGCATAATGAGGAAAGAATTCCTAGAGAATTTAACAATCACAGGATATACTGAAGACAAGAGAAACAAAAACAATGAGTAAAATATTTAAGTGGATGCAAATGGATGGCAGAACAAAGACAAAGAAGACAGTAAACAATCAACAATTACTTAGAAAACCCAGAAACAGGAAGTTGTGGAGAGGCATGATTGTCAACATCCTGAAGGAAAATGATGCATAAAAACAAATAATAACTTAATGCGATTTTAAGAAGTATCATTTGATATTCCTGTGTATAGTTTTCCATTCACCAAAAACACATACAAGTCAATATTCTGGTTAGTTTTATACTCGCCACAATAACTCAGTCACTTAATTTTTAAAAAATTTTTCAGAACTTATGAAAATTTTGGTTGCATTATTTTTCATGGGTTGGGTTTGATTAGCAGATTTCACAAAATCAACCCTTGTTGGGCTGCTTCATATCAATAAATCAGGTTTGTACTAGACTCAATAGGTAAAGCTAATACTTGAGTCACTAGATCAGTTTTATACCTTAGTCAATAGTTTTTGGTTTATATTTGAGCTGATAGCTAATATTTATAATTGAGTCAATAGACAGACATGTGCTTATACTTGAGTCTGTAAGCAGTAGGTGACCAGTTTAAGGGAGGATACAGTTGGTATATTCTAGGCCCCTCCAATATGGCAAAAGTTTTTTTCAGTTGACATCCCCCATTGTTACTGAAAGAAAAAAAAAAGAAAGAAATCACACTTCAGAATATTAACAAATCTCCTTCATCTTTAGAACCATTATAGTAGGTGTGCAGATAATGGCAAAACAATTTAAATAGTACAAGATTTTTTTAATATATATATTAAAGGCTTCAGAAAGATTATGTATCCTTACCATCATTGAGTAGTTTATCAAGAGTAGAGTGGTCCCAAAATTTACTCCAGATCGACAAGTATCGCTTGGCTGAAAATCCTGGTCGAAATTGTCGCTGCAGCTTGTCTATTCTTGTCAACAATTGGACATAATTCTGTTTCTGGTGCCATGAAGAATTAAACAAAGAAATGAGTGACAAAATAAACTTTTATCTACAAAGAAAGAAAGAAGGATGACAGAAAGCAAGAAAGAAAGAGAGAGCAAAAAGAAGAAAGAAAGAAAGAAAGAAAGGGAAGAAGGAAGGAAAAAAGTAAAAAAGAAAAGGAAAAAATATTTTATAAGTCAAGAAGTCAAGTCAGAAGTCAAGAAGAAAGTAAAGAAAAATCAATGAAAAATTGGATGTGATGTCGGAAGAAAAAAAAGACAAATAGAAAGGGACAAAACCTACAAAAGGTTAAAAAAAAATAGAAAATTTTTTTTTAAAAATTGAAATTTTGAAGAGACCAGGATTTTTACTGGCATTTAAAAAAAATCAAATTGAATAATTATTCTCTGGGTAAGTATTAGGGAAAGCAGATACTTAGTGCTCTTAAATGGAATCTTATAATCAAAATCAAAATCAAAATCATGAAAGGTTATTTAATTGCTGCCCCCATATATATATATATATATATATATATAAGTTAAATGACAAAATTTTACTGATATTGATTATATATATATATATATAAATATATATATAGATATAGATGTCCAGTCCGTAAATGGCAAGGATAATTCTACAAGATCAACTTAATACAAAATATTAAGTGTTATATCTGTATAGAGAGCTCAATGGATGTTATCCAGAGCAATATGATATTTATAAGAAAAACTCAACACATCATTTAGATTGGTTATAAATTTAAATTTTAATTCATTTCAATGAGCTAAATTAGCTCATTTCATCAAACTACACAATATTCGTTCCAATTGGTAAAAATTTATATATACATATATTCATTCCATTTGGTATACCAAATATATATATATATATATATATATATATATATATATATATTAATGCAGGTTTCATTGAATAGTATAGTTTTGTCTATTAATTTTGTGTAGGATCCGTTCATACCGTCTGATATACTTGATGGTGATGTCGTTGAAAGACAACAAAAAATCACAGTATTTGTTGAATTTTTTATCGGGTCTAAGCTTTCGGCTCACATATAAATATATATATATTATAAATTATAGTTTAGAACATGCACAAATTATCATCTACTACAAAGTGTACATTTTGTTTCGACATTAAAAGGACAATGTCCCATCAAGTAGTATGAAAGAAGATAGAAAATTCTGTACCTTATATTGGTGAATTATGTGTGAGAGGTATGTGGGGTGGATATATATATATATATATATAATCAACAATATGAGTAAAATTTAGCTTATTGATGTTACCTTCAGCAAAAACTGCTTGCCTTAAATGCTTTTTCTCTCAGTATCTCAGTATATATATATATATATATATATAATAATAGTGATATCAAAAATAGTATTGGTATTATTATATTTATATTTATGATAATATATAATAATAGTGATGTCAAAATAGTACTTCTATTATATATATATATATATATATATATATATATATAACCCCAAGGAAGTGGCTTGATAGTTAAATCCCAAAAAAGATCCTATTAATATTAATTGTTAAAATTAAATATTAAAAATGATCCAGCCAATAGAGCTCAATGTAAATAAAACTACTTATTGACAGATGCAATTTATATTATTTTACATATAAAAAAATTCAAAATTCATAATCAGATGAGCATTTCTGCAAATTGAACTTTTTCAGTGATCTTTAATATTATGGAAAAATTCAAAAATTTTCTTGAGTGTGTGTGGGGGTAAAGAAACCAGAAGTCAAGAAAGGAAAGGAAAAGCATAGAGAATTGAAAGTGAAAGGAACAAGGAAAGGAAGGGCGGAAGAAAGAAAAAAAGAAAGAAGAAAGATGAATGGGGAAGAGGAAAGCAGGAAAGAAGAGGGAAAAGTCATGTTAAATTTGCAGTCAGGAAGAAACACAGGTTCAGAAGGTGGATGAATTTTGCTACTGTTGACAATCTATAATAAATGGATCATTCAAAAATTTATTTGTGAGTGTAGAATGTAAAAGAAAAGAAAAAGCATAGTGAAAAGAAAGGGAAAGGAATGGAGAAAGAAAAAAAGAAAGAAGAAAAGAGGAAAAAGAAAGAAAGAAAAAAAGAAAGAGAAGAAGGTTTGTTGGGTTTGAAGACAGAAGGATATGCAGACCAGGGGAAGTGGGGAGAGATAGATACATTGAAAGAGATAAAATTGAAGGTTAGCGAGCTTTGCAGGTTTTGTCGAATTTCTTCAGATTTTTTTTAAAACTGTTTCAAAATAAAACAGGGCCTGACTATTAATGAGATAAAAATAAATTATGTTAAAATTTATTTCAGGAATTTAAAAAAAGTATTGAAGCCCTCCAGGAAATCAGCTTGAAGAATAGATTAGTATATGAAAAATGAGTTGTTAATTCTGAGCCATATAGTGCAAGAAATAGATGTAGAAAAAAGAAAGTAATATGGTTTAACCGCCCCCATTCTGCAGACCTATCTAAATCAATATGACGAAATATTTTCTGAAATTAGTAAGCAAGCATTTCCATACCAAAAAAATCCACTGCAAAAAATCTTTGATAAAAATACTCTTAAAGTTAGCTATTCCTGCAAACACAATATGAACAATATTATAAATTCACATAAAAAATGTTAAAGAATTTAGATAGGACCGATCCTAAAACTGGTATTTTACTATCTTGCAATTGTAGATCCATCAACAACTGTCCGGTGGAAGGCAAATGTAGGTTTACTTAAATAATTTACGAAGATCATATCTCCACCATGAATAGCAAAAAGAATTATCAAGTTTACACTGGAATTTCGGAGGGAAAACTTAAACAACAATATTACTCTTGTAAACACTCTTTTTCTAACGCTAATCTATAATTCTAGACATCCCTTTCCCAAAGATTTTGGAAAATGAAAGAAGGTCTCAACCTCATAGTGAGTTGGAGATTTATAGGTTCAGCCCATACCTCGTTAATGTAGATACAATCCGTGCTTAATAGAAAGAATTAAAATAATAAAATATCCTAAGCAAAATTTCCTTTTAAACTTTTGAATGAAATTCATAAGCAAATGTCATCATAAATCCAAATTTTTGAATTTTACATTTTAAATTTAGGCATTAACCCCCCTCTAAATAGAATCCAAATTTAAATTTTCCATTTCATCAGTTGTTTTCTTTCCTTCTTCATATTTATTGTAGAATTTATTACAACAATCGCATATGCTAACCCTAACCCTAACCCTAACCCCTAACCCTAACCCTAACCCCTAACCCTAACCCTAACCCTTCCCTTTTCTCGACTTATCATTTGATTGTAGAAGGCACCTTAATTTTCCCTTAGTCATATTAATCTATTATTCACGTTCCCTAATAAGGTTGGTTTATTTTCCCTTTAAGCTTTTTACTATTGAATAATTAAACTGAAATAATAATAATAATTTTTTTTTATAAAAAGAACAATGCAATCCAGTTCCAGGTTTTTCCATTCCCATTCTTTTTTGAGGGATATATCTATATAGAGGTGATATATCACATTAGGAAAAGAATAGTGCAAGAATAATACTTAACACTGAAGATATATTAATGGGAATTTATTATACCACCATACAATAAACCAATAGACAATACAAGGACGCCAGCAAATAGTAACAGGTATAACAATCAGGTAGACAATGTCTCTGCCTAGAACGTATGTGTCCATCTCGTGAAGAATGCTTCTGTCTAGTGATGATGGCTCTTGTCTAATGATGATGACATTATTTAGCTGTCCCTACCAGTTAGGGCAACATGTGACACATGGTCAGTTATGACTGGGATTTCCGGGCTATATGGCTCGGCCAAAAAATGTCTGTCTGTTATTCCCCAGTCATGCTTCTACCCTTTGGCGGAACCTCAGAAGCAGAGAGCACCCTCTTCTTGAAGGCAGATAGCTGACAGTGTCATATAGTCGTCAGTCTAGTGACTATATAGTTCGCTCTAGTCACAGTCTTTTATAGACCGGACCATATTCATTCCGGGGTAGGATAGGATATTCCTCTACAACAAGAGGTATATTTTTTTACCTATTTTACACATTTAGTTTAGCTGTTAGTTTTCATTTCTTAATTTTATTTAATTGAATTATTTAATTGAATTTTTTCATTAATTTAATTATTCTAAATTACCTTTCTGCTCTTATCAGCAATATAACTTTAATTTGATTTATATATATATATATATATATATATATATATATATATATATATGCGTGACTCTTCAGAAATGAATTGAGTTCTCTCAGTGACTGGCGTGTGTATACACAGCTTATACACAACACGTTAAAATTTCCCTTCTCTGATTCCATGCGCCTATGGCTTAGGGTGTAGTGACTCTGACTGACACCAAATCGGTCGAGTTTCGATCTCGGCCAGAAGCAAGTGGATGCATCTAGCCACACTGATGAGCTGTGATACAGTGAAATAGGCTTGTATGTGGATGACTAATATATATATATATATATATATATATATATTCATGCAATTTTTTATATACTATAAATAAATTTCTGTTAATCTTCCTAAGTATTGATGCCCACTTGAATTTTTTTTTTTTAATTTAATTAAAGTTTTAATTAGATTTTAATTTTTAATTTATTTAGTTTATTTTGCTTTATCTAAATTTTAATTTTCTATTTTATTTTTCCCTTATTAGTTATTTTTCTTTTTTCTGTTCTTTAGGTATAATTTTTACTTTATTAATATTTTATTTCCTGGCTTCCCTTTTCATTCCTGAAGATAATTTTAATGTAAATTATTTTTCTCTCATCATTTGTTAGTCCCTGGTTTAGTTTGAATCAGTTTAAAAAATTTCTTCAAATCCAACATACATTCTTTCCTTCTCTTTCTCTCTTTCTCTTTCCCCTTTTCTTCTCTTCTTTCTTTTCCTTTCTTCCTCCCTTCTTTTCTCTTTCTTTTCACTGTGTTTTTCTTTCTCTTTACTTTTTACACTCTCAAATAAATCTTTGAATGATTCATTCATTTTAGATCACCAACAATAGCAAATCACCCTACACCTTCATGACCCAAGTTTCCCTCCGTCTGCAATTTTAACAGACCTGCTTCCTTCCTTTTTCTTCCTTTCCTCTTCTCCCATTCTTCTTTCTTTTTCCTTCCTTTCCTTCTTCCTTTCACTTTCTATTCACTATGCTTTTCATTTCCTTTCCTTTCGCAAATTGACTTCCAGTTTATTTACACACACACACACACACACACGCGCGTGCACACACACACGCACACACACAGACACACATACACACACACAGATGCACACACACACAGATGCACACACACACACTCACACAGATACACACACACACACACACACACACACACACACACACACACACAGACATACACACACACTCAAGTAAATTTTTGAATTGTTCCATAATATTAAGGATTGCTGAGAAAGACAATTCAATTCGCGGAAATGATCATTCGATCATAAATTTTGAGTTTTTTTTATATGTGAAATATATATATATATATATAATATTAACTATAGTAATTACAATACCAATAGTAACAGAACTAACTCTGCCAAAACTAGTATTAATTAAGCTATAATTTAAATCATCTTGAACAACCCACCGAGGACAAACTCGGAGGGAAAAGAAGGGGAAGTAAAAAAAGAAACTAACGAAGTACATGAACAAAAAGTCAAGTACTCGTAAGAAAGAAAAAAAAAACCCAATATATATTTGGGTCCAGTTGAGTTATTAGTTTAAATTATAGTTATTTAATTGAAGCTACTGTTGCAAATTTTCAAAGCAATGGAAAAATATAAATTTTGTGTGTTGATAAAACATTGCTTTCTGCTGGGAAAAATACTGTTCAAGCAAAGCAATGGCTTTGTCAGAAACAATGGTTAAGAGGTAGCATGCTGACTTTAAATGCAGTCATACAGACACAAATGATGCTGAATGCTCATGCCACTCAAAATCAGCAGTTGTCCCAGAAAACATCAAAGAAATCCACAAACTCATTTTGGCCGATCAAAAACTGAAGTTGTGTGGGATAGCAGAGGAATTGAACATATCAGAAGGCAGTTTATTCAACATTTTTCATAAACATTTGTCAATGAGAAAGCTGTGTTTAAAGTGGGTGCCACGTTTGCTCACAGTCGATCAAAAACAACAAGGCGTTGACGATTGGAAGTGTTGTTTTCAACAGTTTTTGCATAAATATATGACAGTGGATGAAATGTGGATCCACCACTTCACTCCAGAATCAAATCAGCAGTTAGCTGAGTGAACACCAGCTGATAAAAGTCGTTCAAAGTGACCAAAGATGAAAACATCAGCAGGCAAGGTTTTGGCCTCCATATTGTGGAATGCTCAAAATATTTTGTTCATTGATTATCTTGAGAAAAGAAGAACCATCAATAGCAAATATTATATAGCATTATTATTGCATTTGAAGGAAGAAATTGCCAAAAAATGGCCACAAATGAAGAAGAAAAAAGTGATCTTTCACCAAGACAATGCACCGTGTCACAATGATAGCAAAACTGTATGAATTCCACTTCAAATTGCTTCCACAACCATCCAATTCTTTAGATCTGGCTCCTAGCAACTACTAATGATGTGAAAAACAGTATTGGTATTATTTTTATATATATGCTAATAGTGATGTTTAAAATAATATTGATATATATATATATATATATATATAATCGTGGTGTGATATATAGTATTGCTATTATTGTATATATATACTAATAGTGATGTCAAAAATAATATTACTATTATTATTATTATATATATATATATATATATATATATATATATATATATACTAATAGCAAAGTCAATCATCTTCAAAGGTGTGATCTCAGAAAAAGGTTGAAAGCACTTGGGTACCTTCAAAAATGAATGATAATAACATCTGTCAATGTTACAGCTCATATCCAACATCTTTTAATTGTAATACACAAAGGATTATCCACAAGTATGAACGGATTTTATTAAAAATAAGCAAACATAATGTTTGCAGTTTATTTAATTTGACATGTTTAAAAGAACATTTGCTACCTAAATACACAAATATATATAAGCTACAGGGTTATGGTATCACTGGATGATTGCTTGATCCAGTCTTTTCTATCAAATCGCACAGTGAAGATCCTCTTGAACAGGCATACCTCCTTATCCCACCACACAAATACTGGCATCCTCAGGGCGCTCTCCTAGGCCTGATGCTCTTTCTGATCTTCATAAATGATCTCCCTGGTGTGATCAAATCCCAAGTAGGCATCTACACAGATGACACCACCATTTACTCCTGCATAAGTTGGAAATCTGGCGAGGTGGACAAACATAATCTCACTACTGATCTTGAGAATGACCTCCACTCTGTGGTAGACTAGGGTAAGAAAAGGCTTTAAAATTTCAATGCTTCTTAAACGATGCTCTCTGTCAACTATCACAGGCAGTCTCTCCTACCCCCATAAGCATGGACCAAGTGAGTCTCCCTGAAAGCAATACACTGCACCTCCTCGGCCTCACCCTCTCTTCTGACCTCAAGTGGAACCATTACATTGAATCAATAGCTAAATCCACTGCTAGGAAGGTTGGGTCACTGTTTTGGGCCAGGAAGTTTTTTCCTCATATACAAATCAACCATCCGACTGTGCATAGAATACTGTTGTCATATCTGGTCAGGTGCCCCTGCTATTCATCTCAGGATTCTCAACAGGCTCCAAGGGAAAATCTGTAATGTGATCAATCCAGACCTGGCAGCTCAACTCCAGCCCCTTTCTCACCAGTGGGATGTGATTTCCCTCTGTCTCTTCTACAAATATTTTCATGGTTTCTGCTCCAATGAACTTAGGTTACTAGTGTCCCCCACACAAGAATTTAGTCAAACAACCAGACTGGCAACAAGGTCCAACACTTTTACAGTTAAATCTACCAAATGAAGCCAACAATTCTACTCCAGCAGCTTCTTTTCTTTTGCGCTTCCCACCTGTGGAACTTCCTTCTGCATACTAACAACTACAACCTCCAGGAATTTAAATGCAATGTCAATTCCCATCTCTTATCCACTTGACTCCAGTCCTACCCTCGTCCTTTCTACATCACTCTGTATATCTTGTTCTTTTCCTTTCTCACACTACCTTAGCAACTGTCATCACACCTGTATTCCCATCCTTCTCTTGGCCTTTCTTGGACACCCCCTGTAACTGGTTCCTCTTTCTCTTTGCTCTCCTCCTGCTGAAACTTCTACTCTCTTATGTAGCCCCCGGCACATCAGTGGCAATACCACCTTGCTTGGGGTGAAATGATTAAAAAAATAAATAAATCAATATATATATATATATATATATATATATATTGTTTTTGTTATAAATCTGCAATAATAATGGTGTCAGCAATAGTAGTGACATTATATATAATAATGTCAAAATTAATATTACTAGTATATATATATATATATATATATATATATATATATATGTACATAATAGTGATGTCAATGATAGTATGAAGCCAAAACTGATGAGAGTCAGTGAGACAGTGAGGAGGCCCGTATCTTGAGAGAATATTGTGCCTCAGACCCACACCTGATCTCAAGTGGAATTCCTATATACAATCCATCACTAACAATGCAGGTAAAATTATCAACTCTCTATACACACCAGTAAGTATCTGACTCCTTATACTATCGTCTGCTTTTATAATGGTAGATCTTATTGAAAATGGCATACTGTTGCCATATCTAGGCAGGAGCTGTCCAGATCTCACTTTCCAGTTTTGATAGTGTTCAAAGACGTCTTCGAGGTCTTGCTGGAGAAGAAATAATTTCTCACACTCCAGCCTCTCTCCTACAGGCATGATGTGGTGAGTCCCTCACTGCTCTATCAATACTACCATGGAAAGTGCTTTAACAGACTGTATTATCTGGTTCCACCAGATTTGACCTTCATGGCTAGGACTTGCCATGCCACTTACAAAGCAAACCATCCACATTCCTTCTATACTCCATCAGAAGTAAGTTCCACTCAAACAGCTTCTTCCCCCAAACCACTGCCCTATGAAACAGATTCCCAAGAGGATGTTTCCCCAATCAATACAATGTTGACCTGCTCAAGTCCAGAGTTAACTGTTACCTTTCCCTCCTATCCTTCTTAACATAACCCTATACCTCAAGTAGACACTGGGCTTTGTACAGGGTGAACCATACTGGAAAGAAAAATATGAACACAGTCAGAATGTTCAGACCATCTTTGGAAAATAAAATATGGCTAATAAAATAAGCTGAAAACACTTGGATATATAGAATATTGGTTAGTTTTTACACATTTGAAATCAAATAAAATGCTTAATCACAGTACTGTGTCAGTTATCTTTATTGAAACTTGTATAAAAGAGGGATACACAATTATATCCAACTAGCAGTATAGCCCGGCATTGCTCGGATGTAATGAAAGCTTTAAAACTAATCCATGGTCTTGGAGCTCATACTCAGCCTAAAGAATATTTGTGTGAAGTTTAGTGAGAATCGGATAAAAATTGTGGATTTGTATAAAGGATATACAGACAAACAGACACACACACAAACATTTTGCCTTATATATATATATATTATCGATTTTCTGCACTATTGTAAGAACTGCAACATTGAAATTTCTGAATATCGTTTCTTATGTCTTTGTCTATGAGTGTATCAAATTTGATTAAAATCAAACCACTCCTTCTATAACCCGATTTTTTCGATTACCGATTTTCAATATTTATCGGGGGTACCTCGACATAAAACCTAGCTAAGAACACTCACAGATGCTTATAGTACAACTGTGTAAATTTTCAAGAAAATCGGTTCAGCTGTTTCGGAGTCTATAGGTAACGAACACACACACACACACACACACACAGACAAAGTTCCATTTATAAATAAATTTAGATAGATTTAGATTAGATCATATGTGTGTCTTATTGTGTGAGTATATATATATATATATATATATATATATATATTGAGAGAAAAACTGAACACATAATTAAAGTTATAAATCCAGAATTTATTTCAGCATTGAAATTTTTTACAATTGCCTCATTCAGACCGATGATGAATAAATAAATGTTAATTTAACTCAGAATATTTTTTTAAAAATACCGTTTTTAACAGAGAGATTTTTTTTTATACAGAAAATATTGACCAATATCCATGTTAGATAATTGGCAAAAAGTGGGGATGAACCATAAAACTTTTCTTTTTTCTATTTTTAGAGTTAATAATACTAGTTTCATTGGGGAGGTGGTTATGCATGCACATGGACACCTGATACCATTAAAAGTATGTAGATATATACATATAAAATACTAAATAAAGAAAAATAAAATAAATAATAAATAAAATATCTAAAAAATAAATAAATATATACAATAAAGAAAAATAAAATACAAGAAGTATATGTAGATATATACATATAAAATACTAAATAAAGAAAATAAAATAAATAATAAATAAAATATCTAAAAAATAAATAAATATATACAATAAAGAAAAATAAAATACAAGAAGTATATGTAGATATATACATATAAAATACTAAATAAAGAAAATAAAATAAATAATAAATAAAATATCTAAAAAATAAATAAATATATACAATAAAGAAAAATAAAATACAAGAAGTATATGCACATAAACACACACACAAACACAAGAACACACCAGAACAAATACAGGATGGCAAAAAAAAAAGTAGCAATAAACATGCCAATTAAAGCAGATAGATAAAACAACAATAATAAAACAAATCTCTCTTCCACTTTGGCAAAAGTCAAACTAACAATCAGGTCAATGGTCAGGTCAACATATACTTAAATAAACCACATATTAAAGCAGACTGAGATCATCAGACAGTAAAAAGGCCCAAAATATAAATCACACAAATATATACCATAAACACACACACATACATGCTCTAACACACACACACACACACACACACACACACACACACACACACACACACACACACACACACACACTACAATTAATGACAGCAGCAGCAGCCAGGAATGACCATTCTTTGAAATGCACAAACTTGAACACAAGCTCTCCTACCATTCTGAAGATGAGATTTTGATTTTGAAATATTAATGTATAATAAATAGATAATACCCAGCAACTTCTTTACCTTCCTTTATTTTACTAAACACATTATGACAGCCTTCAAAACCTAACCATACATATATATATATATTCTATAATATATAACAATATATATAAATATATATATAAATATATTCTGTAATACCAATATATATGCATAATATATTTATTTTAATATACTGATATATATATATATGTTTATTCAATATAAGAGCAATATATATATATATATATATATAATCATCCACGGATATATATATATATATATATATAGTTATTATTTTTGTTATAATAATAGCATAATGCAACTGAAAAGCTATTGAGTTTCAGTGTTCAATACACCATCATCAGGCAGTGAAATATGGTTTTTGTCCCAAAAAAAAAAAAAAAAAAAAAGGCAGCAGAGGGACATCCGGAGTCATGAACCGGATGTGGCCCAACCCCCCTAGAGTGTCAGGAGATAAGGGCCGAAACACTTGCTTGACGGGGGCTTCTCTTCTGAGGACTCTCTGCTGCCACGCTCTCCACAAGTTTCTTTCTACTTATTGATAACTAAATTTAAAATAACAAAATTAAACTTAAAAATAAAAAATGACACCATATTAGATGATTGTCGTGGAGTGGGAGGTTATTACATTTTGAAAACATCATGGATGTAGATCAGTGAATATTGGGGCAAAGTGTAACAATATGAACTAGAGAGGATGTGTCAAAATAAGAATTGAATAAAACTATAGCTAATGTATTATTTTTAGATGCAAGAAGATTCAAAATAAAAAATAAGGACAATAAAAACACAAAATATTAGTCTTAAAGGGTTTTAAAACAAATACACTAGAACTTAAAAACAAACGATTTTGAAGAAATAGATGGAAGGCTATAAAGTTAAATTTTAAAAGCAGAATTACTAGATTATAGAGATGACTAGTAGTTAAAGTAAGCATATACAGCAATGTAACAGTTATTAAAATTTAGTTTTAAGGTATATACAAGGGGAAGGTTTATAGATTCTAGCAAATAGTAGACAGATTGAGATAATCTTAGATATATTTAAGAGTGTGAATAATCTTATGTTGGCAGTAAGTGGTAATTTTATTACGTTGGTTTAATAAGTTAGTTTTTGTGAATTTAATTATATGAATATTTTTCTTGTAAGCAAATAAAAGATATTTTATGTAATGATTTACATGGTCTAGCTTTTGTTAATATCTTTTATTTTACTGTAAGTGTTTTATTTGCATCTTTCAATTGCCGGTAGTATTTGGAGAGAGAAGTTGAATTATTATAAATTTTATTATAAAAAGGATACTTTATGCTGATAAAAATGATTCTTAAATATGTTCTTAGTACTTCCTATTTGATGTTTCATAAGATTTGGTTTTTCTGCAGTGGAAATGGTAGCTTAGTATATTCTGGAATTTGTAAGGCTACTATTTTGCAGAGGACATTTGTTTGAGTTATGACAATTGCAAGTATTAGTATTATTTTTGTTATTTATAATAGGTTGGCTATGATTGTTAATTTTGTTATATTGTTTTAGGATTTTATTGTTGTGTTTTTTATCATTTCAAGATTATCTGTGCAGCTCTAAGTTCCAGTGTATTTGTCTTAAAAATTTTGTTGAAGAAAGTTACAAGTTGGAAAGTGTTTTTGAACTTGGTAAAGAAATTTATTGCCTAGTTTAGTACTAACCATTTGGTTAGATGGTGGTGTGTACCAAATTATTTTTCTATTTTGATTATGCTGGTATTATGATTAATTTTCTTATGATATTTAGTATTGTTGCATTTATGGCTGCTGTTTTTAGGGCTGTTTTGTATTAATGACTGTGTTTATAAAAAATATCTTCAGTTGAGGAATTATTGTTTATTCTGTGTTCAATTGAATGTGGTATGTGTTTAATAATAGACAGTGGGTGATTTGATTTAGGAAATATGTAGATAGGGTTAGCTTTATATTTTACTTTGCCCAGATATAGTTTTCTTCTCACATAATTTGAAAAAGATAGTCTTGTGGGAACTGACAGTCCCCTGGGAAGAAAATGCAGAGGAAGCTCATGAAAGGAAGAAGTTAAAATATGACGAACTGCTGGAGAGTTGCAGGGTTAAAGGCTGGAGGGATAGCTGCACTCCTATAGAAGTGGGGACTAGAGGATTTGCAGCAAGGTCCTTATGCAAAGCCTTAACAGATATTGGGATAGTGGGAGTAAAAAAAAGGAAAGCAATCAAGTCCATAACCAAAACAGCGGAAAGAACAGCTAATTGGTTATGGATCAAAAGAGAGAGTGCTTGGATTCCAAATTGCTAGCTAAAACTCCCCGAAATTCTGCATCTAAATTAATGTTTTGGATGAGCTCATGTGCGGTTCACCTCTAAATGGAAAGTGGCTCTGACTGTCGCCAATCAGAAGCATTTGCAAGGTTTTGTATCGGGCCTAAACGTAATTTTCCAGTGTTTGAAAGCACTTATTGAGGGTGGGCCAGAAACTGATCATCTCTGGTCGGATCGGCACGGTGAGAGAAGTATGATGTTGAAAAACCCGAAATCCCCTAGTGATCCCCCCGATGACATCTCTGACAACAAGCTCTAGCGCCCCCATTATGGTGCGTATGTTTGAAAAAAGTTTGAAATCATAGTGTGAGTATGCATTAGTAACTAAATCTAGAGTAAAATCTAGGAAGTCAACTTTTTCAGGTTAGTTTCTATTATTAAGTAAAGGCTAAAGTTTTTCATTAGGTTATGTATAAATTTAGAAATTCTATCTGATTTAGAGTTTGTAGAATTATGAACAATCATGAGACCATCATCTTCATATAAAACAATGTCAGTAATACAACATCACATGTGCAGTTAGATTGTACAAAATAAATAGACCTACAAGATCAGATGATTCTGCAGGATCCAATGATCTCATGGAAATGTCAAATAGATCCTTGGAATTAGGTCAAAATGAGACCATAATCTCTATATAACCCAATGTCAGCTATATCAACATCACAATGTGCAGTTAGATTGTACAAAATGAATAGACTGACAAGATCAGATGATTCTGCAGAATCCAATGATCCCATGACAATATCAAATAGGTCCTTGGAATTTTTATAAAAAGTAAATATATATATATATGAAATAAAATAAATTTTGATGTTCAAAACTGTTAAATGATCATTTCAACATGAAATCCCTTATTTCATTTTGAAATGTGGTAGTTGCTGATGAGATGTGAAACCTCTCTTAGGGATTTCATGTTGAAATGATCATTCAACGGTTTTGAACATCAAAATTTATTTTATTTTATAATTAGCTCTGTAATTTGAATTACATTGAGTTCTCCACATGTATCATTTTTTAATATTAAAATATTAATATTAATTAGGATCGGGTCTTTGGAATTTACCTTCCTACTTTTCCTTTTGGATTAAAGTTATTTTTAAAAATATAGATATATATATATATTGTATATTTAGGTAGCAATACCTCTTTTATGCAAGTTTCATTAAAAATGATAGACAAGGTGCTATGGTTAAGTTTTTTATATAATTTATCATGTGATCTTATACTTTTTTTATTTTCAGTAAATAGATTATTTAAAGATTGTCTGAATATTTTATTTATCCAAGAGCTTTCAGATATACTTTTAGTCATTATCAAGGATGAATTTTATTTTACCTTTAACTGAATATATAGATTGTTTTATGTATGTGTTTAGAATTACATGAATGTTTATTTTCCAAATATGGTCAGCAGTTGTGACCATGTTCATAGTTGATATTATTGAGAGTTTGCTTTTTCTTTTTTATTAATAATGCTTCCATTGTTTTTAGCCATTTTGCATATGTTATTATTCAGTTAAAGTAAAATAAAATTCATCCTTGATAATGGCTAAAATTATAGTAGAAAGCACTCAGATAAATAAAACATTCAAAACATTTTTATATAGTTTATCTGCTGAAAAGAAAAATTTATAAGATCACATGAAAAATTATATCAAAACTTAATCACAGTACTTTGTCTGTCATTGTAAACCTAACTTGCATATATGTACACTACCAACCACAATTATTAGGTGACACCAGTTTTTAAAAAAGAATTATGTATTTCATACTATTTTTAGTATTTATTGCCAAGTGGATAATTCTAAATGAAAATAGAATGATTCTTTTGTTATTATTACTTGGCAGAATTTTACAAGGCAAATAGCGACAATTTATCTATCGCAACCTGTAGATTTGCTATATCTATCTATCTATCTATCTATCTATATATATATATATATATATATATATATATATATATATATATATATATATATATATATATATATATATATATATATATATATATATACCGGCTATAAATATTAGGTGACACCAGTTTTTAAAAAAGAATTATGTATTTCAGACTATTTTTAGTATTTATTGACAAGTGGATAATTCTAAATGAAAATAGAATGGTTCTTTTGTTATTATTACTTTGCAAAATTTTACAAGGCAGCCAGGAACTCTTTGCCTCGGCCAACCAATAAGAAGAAGAGACTAGCATGTGGAAGAGAGCACAAAAACTAGACACCAGAACAGTTCATTTGATGCACATGTTATTGTGCGGTATTAACAAAAGAACCATTCTATTTTCATTTAAAATTATCCACTTGGCAATAAATACTAAAAATAGTATGAAATACATCATTTTTTTAAAAAAACTGAGGTTGTCTAATAATTATGGCCAGTAGCATATATATATATATACACTCAACCTGATTGAGCACTCTGGAAGAATGGTAGACTTTGAAAAACAGTAGCTACTCTAGCATCTATGCATCAATCATTCAGTAATGAATTAGAACTCTCTCAGCTGTTGTTGTGTGTATACATGATATATCACATGCTAAAACTCTGCCTCCTTCTACTGAGCACCCATAGCTCAGAGGTAGAATTGCCAACTGACGCCATTTCGATCAGGTTTCAATCCTGGGTAAAAAACTAACTGTACTGATGAGCTGTGATACAGTGAAACAGATTTGTCTGCGGATGACTATATATATATATATATATATATATATATATGTAATGAATTATTTTGAACATTATTTTTACCGATACTCGTATTTAAGTAGATATTCTGTTTTTAATTAAACCGTATTTTATATTTATATCTACCAGCCTGATTATTTCACGATAAATTTTTATGACGAAAATGTGTGCTACCCAGCAGGATTCGAACCTGCGACCCCTATTACATAGGGAAAGCATACCATTTGATCTGGTACCATCTTGACCACTCGACCATGGATAGCCTCTTGATCAGACGAGGTTTTTATCATGCTTATATAAAACAATTTTCGATCTATCGTAAACAAACCATATCTGCTCTGTAATGTATCGTAATGTCAAACAAATGTAAACATGTTATGGAAATTAACGAAATTTAACGAAACTTGGTTATAAGCAACTGACAATTTGTAATGAATTATATATATATATATATAAATGTAGATGTAAATGTGTTGTTATATTCATTTTGAAAAATCCTCCGAGTACATACGCGGAAGGAAAAAATGGTAATAAAAAAAGAACCAGCTAAGCACCCAAACATCAGTCAAAGTACATAGCCCAAAGAAAAAAACCCGAGACAAGTAACCTAAAACAAAAAGTGCTCAATACACAAGCAGAGCAAACAAAGTAAATAGCTAACCTAGAGAGCCAACAAACCTACCAACGTTTCACCAAATTGGATCTTCAGGGAAAGTTGGCTCTTTCCCTGAAGATCCAATTTGGTGAAACGTTAGTAGGTTCGTTGGCTCTCTAGGTTAGCTATTTACTATATATATATATATATATATATATATATATATATACAATTGCAGTATTTCAGCTGGTTCTCATCTGATCATCAAATTTAAGCTACATCAAATCTGGTCACTACCTAGGTGGGTGATCTCTTGAGAACATCAGGTGCTGTAAGCTTGGATGCGCAGGGGATGATTATGGATTAGGACTTAGAATGAGAAATTAGTGTGTTGAGTTTGAGCTCCAGTCAGATTCATTCTATTCAGTTGCATACAGATACTTTTGGGAAAGGTATGAATCCCCCTAGCTAGGGGCTAAATAGTAAGACAGTCAGTTAAGTGCAATACATGATACTCATTTGGGCGATCATGTTTCTTTCATCCATGACTGACTAGGCAGAAGATTTTCCTGCAGTAGGTTGCCATTTCTTTTTGTAGTATACTGGTTGCCAGCCAAGGCTGTGAGCACAATCTGTCCTCCTATTCAACTCATAGCTGAAGAGAGAAAAGATGGATTAATACTTTTCATAAAAGTATTTATACATCATCATCATCATCATCATCATTCTGCGGCCTCGGCCGAGATACAAAATCTTGTCAGTAGCTGAATACTTGATGCATCACTAGAACTACTAAGGGTGTTTTTATTGTGACACCATCACTAGATGGGTTGCCTACCACAGCTTAAGAGAGGCCCATTCGCCCTCATTGAGAGAAGGATATCCCGTGCCAGTTTCCCAATCTGGTATTTTTACAACCTCGTGGTAAAAAAAAGATATTATACATAAACTACTGCTTGTAGAAAACAGTAATTTTTGAAAGGTTTTTTTTTTTATACATAAGTGAATGCAGCAACTTCAACTGGAATAGTAGAACAACTTCAAATAGTATAACATGGATATGAAAATCATTATTATCTTCATAAAAAATTATTGATAGGATATTCTTTCACAAAAAAAATTATTCTTACAATCCCAAAATATGTTTTGACTTTAAATAACCTACAAAGGGTTGATAAGTCGTAAAAACAAATAAAGCAAATACTATGCCCAATTTTATTGCCAATTTTCATGGAAGTCGGTGTTTTTATTGTAACACTGATTAATCAACTGACATTGCTAAAATATTCATGATGTATTTATGTTTATATGATGAATATACAATAAATTTCAGCTGTTTATATTAGTTTTTATTATAAACTAGCAGTATAACCCGGCATTGCCCAGGTGTAATGAACGCTTTAAAATTAATCCATGGTCCTGGAGCTCAGACTCTTTGGACGTTGACGTGAAAGACTAAAAAGCAATAGTTGTTTCCAGTTAAAGCGAAACCGTAGACGGAAAGAAAAATGAATGGATGTAAGTCAAATTTTGATTTCCTGCTATCGATATCAAATAAGTTTTTTTGCCATAAACTGAATTTTGAAGGTTAAATAAGTCCTCTGAGTAAATGGTATCATGGCTGAGACTAAAAACTACAATTATACCAACTTAGAGTCAAACCCGAAGCAAAAACTAAAATAAAAGGCTGAAAAAAATACAGACATACAGGCAGATAAACAGACACACACACAAACATCTTGCCTTTTATATACATATTATCGATTTTCTGCACTATTGTAAGAACTGGAACCTTGAAACTTCTGAATATTGTTTCTTATGTCTTTGTCTATGAGTGTATCAAATTTGATTAAAATCGGACCACTCCTTCTATAACCTGATTTTTTCGATTATCAATTTTCAATATTTATCAAGGGGTACCTTAAGACAAAACCTAGCTAAGAACACTCGCAGATGCTTATAGTACAACTGTGTAAATTTTCAAGAAAATCGGTTCAGCCGTTTCGGAGTCTATAGGTAACGGGGACACACATACACACACACACACACACATACACACACACAAAGTTCCATTTATAAATAAGTTTAGATAATTGCAATAACTTATTTGATGGTTTATTTTTTTATTGTTAAAGAGTCACATATTTTTCACCATATTAAAAAAACAAATAAATATAGCAGTATTGGTTATACAAGAGTCCAAATCATTCAATGAAAAAATAACTGTATCTATAAAGTTATTTACTAAAGTTTGTTATTCTGACACAAGGACATTGAATTTTGAAGAAACAGATGTCATACATGGCAATCAATCCATTCAGAAATATCTTAACTATCATCTCTCTCATTCATGGACAAACTGCATCCCACAGGCTACGTGCAGCCTATTTGGCTTTCTGAATCAATCAGTTAAGTGCCATACATGATACACAATTGAGGGATCATACCTCTTTTGATCCATGACTGACTAAGCAGAAAATTTTCCCACAGTAGGTTGCCATTTCTTTCTGCAGTAGACTAGTTGCCAACCAAGACTAAAGAATCTAATCTGTCCTGCTATTCAGGTCATAACTGGAGGAAGAAAAGATGGATACCCTTCCCAAGGGTATTTGCATGTAAGTGAATGCAACAAATTCAGCTAGAATTTGAACTTGGCTCTCCGAGTTTTCATTACAAGCCTGTATCAAAAGGACCACAATGCGCATTGTATGCCTAATTTCAGGAGAAAAATAACATAAAACATAACATAAAAATTTGTTTTGTTTGGTTTGATTCTCACTTGTTCACTCACACATTCTCACATATCACAACATACATAAAGAATGCTTATGTGTAATGTTTCTCGAATTTTTAAACTTTCATTGAAGGTAACATTTTCATCATGTTAAACCACTATCAATTTTCACTGAGGAAGCTCAGACATCTAAATATCTTTTATTTTTTCTCTAGAGAAGAAATATAGCTTTTATTAAATCTTTTCTAGTGAATAAATTAGAAATTAGTCACACAAAGTGACATATGCTAATCACACTGTCATTTGTGCTAATATTATACCAAGATTTCACTTCTGTACACTATTGCTTCCTTACAGTATTGAATTCCCTGCTCTCCATAGAGATACAAAAATCAAACAAAAATTGAAATATCTGGAAATTGTTTTAACAGAGGATGGAATATGTGACAATGAAATCCGTAGAAGCATTAGGATACTGAAAGATGCCTTCGAAATTCTAAGCAAAGTATTTAAAACAAAGAAAAGTGTGTTGAACGGCTATGTAATATTAATCTTTCGGTAAATGTTCATTTTAATTCCCTTTGCTTTTCCCCCCCCCTTCAAATTTATCCAAAATAGCATTATTTCTGTGCAAATGTATATGTTGAACTTAAATCAACAATTAGTTATTGAAGAAATTTACCTTTTTTGCTTTGAAAGTCCATAAAAAAAACGAACTATATCTTGCACTTTTTCTCTCCCGTAACTCTCACAAAGTCATGTAATTAACCGCAGAATGACATTCTACGCAGACAGAAATTTTGTTTGGCATTTTGGTCAAGTTTCTTCCTTTACTAAAACTTCCGGTGATGTTCTTCTGCTAATGAAAGTAATAAGCGTAGAAATACAATAGTGCATTGCTTTCATTCCCGGAAGTACATCGCCGGAAGTATCAGTAAATGAAGAAAAATTGACCAAAAACCTGCCAAAATTTGTTTACATGCACAATATATCATTCTACAGTTAATTACATGACTTCATGAGTTATGGGAGAGAAAAAGTGCAAGATATAGTTCGTTTTTTTATGGATATTTAGATAAAAAAAGATAAGTTTCTTCAATAACTAACAGTTGATTTGAGTTCAGCATATACATCTGCACAGAAATAATGCTATTTTGGATAAATTTGAAGGGGGGGGGAAAAGCAAAGGGAATTAAAATGAACATTTACCAATCTTTCTACATGGAAGTAAATCCTGCTCAATTTCCTCACAGGAGGTAGCAAAGATGTGGTTTTACAGAAGGACACTTAGAATCCAATGGAATTAATATTTGATTAACGAATATTAAGGAAAATGGAGACAAAAAAGAAATAAAAGAAATTCAAATTTCTGTGAGACATAATGAGGAAAGATGGCATTAGTATGAGAATTTAAATTTATCGGTATGTGACCGTGTGCTTATGTATTCATGTGAGATGTTATTGATGTGCTAAGATAAATATATGTCAGTGTGTCTGTGTGTGTGAATAGATAATTGTGTTTGTCTGTATATATCCATCCATATACATATATCTATATATGTTTGCATGTAACATTATTAATGTATTTATTTAACCCATTTTAATCCAGTGTCCTCATTTGAAGACAGCAGAAAAAACTGCAAAAAATAATAGGTATAAATCATTATATAAAATCATTATTATATATAGGTAGTGAGGACATATTGATTCATCAATAAATCTACCTTCTAAATATTGCCCGGTTGGAAGAAAAATTATTGTGATTTGTAAATGAATTTAATGTTCTAAAACCTGAGAACACTGGGTTAAGATAACAAGGTAAATATCAGTTCCCTATAAGATATTTAAACTTGTTAAACTGTATCATAGTCATTCAAGTGATTATATTTACCTCTTGTATATGTAATCCATAAAAACACTAAACTGTTCTCGCATTTTAAAATCTTGGAATCCTTGAAGATGGATGCAATTACCTGTTGCTCAGTACTCTCCAAGCAGGCATCAGTCACTGAAGCCCAACTTCTGCTACTGTTATGACTACTCCTCAATACCACGTGGGCAACAATCACTGTCAGGTCTTTTCCCAATTAATAATAGAATTATTTTGGATTTGTTTTCATTGTCATTACTGCAGTTGTAATGAAACAAAAAAGCAAATGGCACCTGTGACAAGGGAGAAATGATGCACAAAAAGAAAGGAAAAAAATTAAATGAAATTGAAGGAAAAATAAAATAAAATTGAAGAAAAAAAAAAATGAAATTGAAGGAAAAAAATAAAATAAAATTGGAGGAAAAATAAAATAAAATTGAAGGAAAAATAAAATAAAATTAGAGGAAAAAAATAAATGAAATTGAAGGAAAAAATAAAATAAAATTGAAGGAAAAAAATAAAATGCAATTGAAGGAAAAAATAAAATAAAATTGAAAGAAAAAAATAAAATGAAATTGAAGAAAAAATAAAATAAAATTGAAGGAAATAAAATAAAAAGGAAAGAAAAAAAATACTAGGAAGGAGAAAAAGATGTGAATGAATTGATTGTGAGACTTGACCAGAAAGAAAAGTTACTTTTCTGTAATAAAATGAAGAGAAAAGGAATATGTTAAGTTGGTAAGGAAAAAAATAAAATGAAAAATAGAAAAAGAGGAAAGAAGCAAATAACTATTAAAGATGAAAATTCCTGATGCGATATAAAGTAAGGATGACATTAAGTGTGTTTGTTTAAGAAAGAAATACAAAAAAAAAAAGCAATATACCTCTGAATAAAAGGACTAATAACATTAAGTGTTTGAAAAGAACGAAAGAAATGATGGGTGGGGGGGTGAAAAAGAAGAAATAGAAAGAGGAAAAAAAGAAAGAAAAAAAGAAACAAGTAAAAAAGCGAATGATACAATATACAGGCACAGATCTATGCGAATGCTACGATAACATACAAACGCGCCTCTAAAATTTTTGATGATCAGAAATTTGGCAGCTGACCTCTTCCCATCTAATACTAACTTTACAGTAGAGAAAAAAACTAGCTGGCTACATTCAGTTAAGTGCCATATGTAATACACGCTTTGGGCGATCATGTCTCAAAAGAGACATTACTGACTAGGCAGAAGATTATCCTGCAGTAGGTTGCCATTACTTTCTGCAGTAGACTGGCTGCCAACCAAAGATATAGAACCCAATCTGTCCTGTTATTTAACTCATAACTGAAGGAAAGAGACAGATTAATACCTTTCCCAAGGGTATTTGCACACAAGTGAATGCAAGGAATTTAAGTAGAATTCAAACTCGGCTCTCCGATTTCTTGTTCCAAACCAATATCCATCATTGCCAAACAGACCCTGAACTACAATGAATGGATGACCTATAAAGGAGGCCCCATACCTTGAGAGGATATATTGGGTCTAAGACTCGCACCTGACCTCACATGGAAATCTTGGCAAACATGTACGACTGGCACCCCAACCTGCAAATTTTTTTGTTTTTCATTTTTTTAATTTTTTTAATTCATTCTTATTGGTTAGACCCTAAACTTTCAGATTAGCAAAAAGAATTTGGAAAACATTCAATATTTAAAAATATTTAGGGGGTGCTCAGTTTCTCATACAATGTTCTAGTAAATTGATCCCCTGTATTGGTAACACTTGCTTTGGGGTCGAGTAAAAGACAATGATGAGTTACTGCCCTTTTTTTGTTCAAAAACTTATAGGAAATTAAGGAAAAAGACCGTTTCGGAGGATCAATTTTCTAGAACGTTGTATGAGAAACTGAGCACCTCCTAAAAATCTTTAAATATTGAATTTTTTCCAAATTTTTATTGCTAATCTGAAAGTTTAGAATCTAATCGATAATAATGTACTGAAAAAAGTAAAAAGAAAAATGAAAAGCAAAAAAATTACAGGGGGGATGCCGGTTGTACAGGTCCACTGAAATTTTGCATATGATTCATTGCTGAAGATAGAGGTAAATTGATCAGCTGCTTGAATCACTTCTCATGTTATCTTTTACTTTTATAAGAGTCAGATCAGGCCTAATATAGAGCACTCTTGCCCTATTTGCGCGAGAGCTGCTCGAACATTAACTTTCCAGTAGAAAGAAAGAAAGAAAGAAAGAAAGAAAGAAAACAAACAAAAACAAAAAAGAAAGAAAGAAAGAAAGACCTGAAAGGAACAAAAGAAAGAAAGAAAGAAAGAAAGAAAGAAAGAAAGAAAGAAAACAAAAACCTGAAAGAAAGAAAGAAAGAAAGAAAGAAAGAAAACAAATCATAAAAAGAAAGCAAACAAGAAGTGAACAAAGAGGGGGAATGTCTTATAGTAATAAAAGCTTAAATAGAAAATCAATCAGAACAAAATAACTGAGCAATTGATCTCTGCTCAGGTTTAAGAATATTCAACTGTGGAGGGTCAGATGTCCATAAATGGAGCAAAAGAATTGATTGGGTATCTGAAATGATGTCATCAGTTACGGTAAGGAGTATTTTTGGAGAGTGCAGCAAACAAGCAAGAGAAAATAGCTGATAACAAAGCATTTATCTTGCTTATAAAAATAATACTGGTCAGTGGAAATTCCATGGTGCATCTTTTGGATCCTCTTATTTTCCAAGGAAAAACACACAAAATGAATGTAGATTAAGATACAATTGTGCTTTTTTTCTTCGAGAAAAAGAAATGATTATGTAATTCAATGTTTCTCATGGCACACTTATTCTAGCCCTTTAGACTACACTGAAGAGGCAGGGGTTCACAGTTCTCAATATGCTCGACATTGCTGCTGATGACATTCCATTACTACCAATCAGATGCTGAAAGACTACCAGTCACAATGAACAGATGACTCCTAGAAGAGGCCCCATGCCCTCTGTAGAAAATAAGATTTTATGGGATGGAGTTGCTATCAACATTCTCAAATAGTTTTAAATTCAGAATTTACCTTCTCTTAGACTTGTTGCCTACCAAAGCTGACAAGACTAGGACTACCCTACTATTTATCCCATAGAGAAGATATTGATTTATATCTTTATTCACTGATTTCCCATTCTGAGCTGATAGGCCACAAATTTCACACAGAAATTTCTCAAAATGGTTACTTCAATAATAGATTTATGTAATAAAGATCTTCCATTCAAATTTTTAATCTTCAGATTAACCCTAACCCTCTTAGCTGTTGTACACGTAATGTTTTGACTATTGTTTTCCTATCTTTCTTCAGGTTTTTCTCATAAGGGTAATCAGTGAGAGCAAATTGTTTTAATTCCTGTTTCCATGTATAAATATTTATTAGAGATTTTTTAATTATCCCTAATTGATAATTTTGGAATGTGCATTGTGGATATCAGCTCAGAACGAGAAATCGGGGATTCAATTTCAAATTCCAGTTGAATTCCTTGCATGCACTTACGCACAAATACCCTTTGGAAAGGTATTAATCCATCTCTTCCTTCCAGTTATGGGTTAAATAACAGGACAGATTGGGTTCTATAACCTTGGCTGGCAACCAATCTACCACAGAAAGTAATGGCAATCTACTACGGGATAATCTTCTGCCCAGTCAGTCGTGTCTCTTTCAAGACATGATCACCCAAAGCGTGTATCACATATGGCACTTAACTGATTGACAGAATATAATAGTTGAAAACATGATTAAGGTACCTACTGGCCATAAACTGGGGGATCAGTTTTATATTGTTATGAAGTAATAAACTGATCCCCCGATTAATTACTACCTAATAATATAAAACATCTCTTCCCCCTCTAGCTTTGAGTCAAATAACGGGACAGATTGGGTTCTATAGCCTTGGCTGGCAACCAGTCTACCACAGAAAGTAATGGCAATCTACTGTGGTATAATCTTCTGCCCAGTCAGTCATGTCTTTTTCGAGACAAAATCGCCCAAGCGTGTATCATGTATAACACTTAACTGACTGACTGAATTAACAATTATATATTACAAAAGTATTTCAGCTGTGGAATATGTTATAACCATGTTCAAAGAAATACAAAACAAAAGAAACCGGAAACAAAAACAAAACATAATTATAGAGACCGTATCTAAGTACCACTGACATCAAAACACTTCGATATGTGTCAAGTATATATGTTTATGTAAAGTATTTAATCCTACTTTTTACGCAGGTTCAAAAAAGAGGAAAGTATTTTTGAAACTAAGTGTTTCTTTTACTCTATCATATCATATATGATAACATAACAAGATATCTCAAGCAAAAGAGACATCACTCATATTTCATTAATCCACATGGAAATGCAAATATATGGTTTTATATATGCTTAACCCTGGAACACTAACCATCAGTTAAAGTTAGACCACTACTAACCTTGGGTATATAATATCTGATTTTGAAAATATCAAAACACTATTAAATATAAACCTTTATTTGAAATATTTTACATGCAGGCACTCCAGAATTTGTACTTTGAGTTAACATTAATAAGAACTGAAAAACATTATTTAGGTAAGAAAATCAGGTACTGAAAATTGTAATTAAGATGGCGTCATTTACACTGGGTACTATATACCCATAATTAGTGTTATGCTTAATATCAGTTAATTCTCTCTAGTCTATTTATCTCTTCTTTGAGCACCTCAGCATGGTGTAATGGTTAGCAAGCTTGTCTCTCTAGAACCTGTTGCAACTGAGTAGTGAGCTCATTTCTCACTGGGTGCCCCATACTTTCAGCCTTGTGCTACATCTAAGTGGTGCTTAGAAAATTTACTATTTACCTATTCTTCCAGTGTATGTTTAATCTTCCACACTATCCAACACAGAGATTGAACTCACAAATGCCAAGTTACTAGATATGCTTTTTTTATGGGGAAACACACCTATTCCTCAGATAATAGACTCTCCCTATTAAGAGTTAACAGGAAGTTCTTAGGAGTTCTTTAGAGTTCTATTGGAGTTCAGTAGAACTACTAGGCAGTTGATACTAGTCAGGAGTTAGCCGAATACAAAGGAGTCAGCTTTCAGTGGAAGATTACCAAGTTCCTAACATTTTGGGTGCATTAAGTCGATTAGCTACCGGCATAGCACGATTATGACCTTCAGTGCGAGAACTACTCCACAACACTTTTACCAAAATTTCAACCCACAGGGTTGGTTGGTTGGTTGGTTGGTTGGTTGGTTGGTTGGTTGGTTTTGTTTTTATGGCAAATCAACCTCAGCAGGTCATCTATTGCCAACCAAATTTTATTTATTGCTGGTAATACCTTTTTCTTTCAACAATTTATTGTTGTTTTTTATATAAATTTTGTGTCTAATAATACTTTTTTCTTTTCGAGTATCAAGATTCATTTGGATTTGTTTTTAAGGGCAGGGTCCCCAAGTCCTACCCTTGTTATTTAACCCATAACTGGAGGGAAGGGATGGATTAATACTTTTCCCAAGGGTACCAGTGCTTAAGTGAATGCAGGGTATTCAACTGGAATTTGAACTCAGCTCACCGATTTCTCTTTCCAAGCTGATATCCACTGCACCACAACGCACATCCATCACTAAACGCTTACAGCACCTGGTATTCCCAAGCAGTCACCCATCTAAATACTGACCAGGCTCAACGTTGCTTAACTTTGGTGATCAAGCAAGAACCGGTGTATTTAACATGATAGGCCGTAAGCACGCACATCCGTCACTATACGCTTACAGCACCTGGTATTTCCAAGTGGTCACCAATCTAAGTACTGACCAGGCTCAACGTTGCTTAACTTCGGTGATCGAGTAAGAACCAGTGTATTCAACATGATAGGTCATATACCTAGCCCACAGGGATGTGTCTAGTAAACAATTCAGTGATGTTATTTTTTAGCCTTAAACCTATGGTGAATGTGCATCATCACAGATGCAAATGAAGCCTCGATTTTCATATGAACATGTCAGTCAAAACTAGTTACATCCAGGTTTTTTTAGTTGGCAGTGGGGCAGCTTTGGTTATCTAGATATAGGCCTCTCTGCAACTTGTCGAGATCTGAGTCTTTATCAACTGTCTTATAACAATAGAAAAGATGAATAGTAGCTAAACTCGGTGTCTTGTGAAGTTATTCCCTTGAGCATTTTGTTCTGTAAAGTTGCTATGGTTTCTGAGGTAGGATTGTTTTATTTCTTCTCATCTCTTTCCCTTCTCTGACTGTCACCCCATAGTTCTTGAGAGAGCAATGGATTAAATATTTCCTCTAACCTCAACATGCTCTTACCAAATTTTTTATCAAAATAATTTTACTGGAATATTAACTTCCTTTTTTCATCAGAGGCGACCAGATGATGTCCATCCCTAGAATTGGTCTATAAAGGAGACTGTTATTGTTAGGTTTTTTTTTTCCTTATTATTCTTTCAAACATCTCCAGTGATGTTGTTTGTATATTGGATTAATTCCATAGTAGTTGCTAACCATCTTTTACCTTCATAAGTCATACAGATTTTAATGTCACCTTCCAGATAACAGTCTCCAATGTTTCCTTTAGTGGGTAGCTAGTCTCACCCTTGTAACCTTTGCTACAACAGTATAGGATGGAATACACACAAAATGGAGTGGAATTGTAACAGAAAAAACATTTTTATTTCTAATTTTTCACAAAAGACAGTCTCTTCTTCTTTTGTGTTTTCATCTGAAACCTATTTAAGTTTTACATTTTACAATGATATAACTGCAGATAAAGCCATATATAATGTTGCCTTTGGCTAAATACAGGATTTCCCAAATATATTGCAGTTTTGTTTATGATGTTGTTGCAGTATTGAAGTCTAGATTAGTTTGGTACAAGATCAAATCGTAGCAAATATACAATTGGAAAATTGTGTTTCATTAATGTTTCAAAGTCTGGTTATCTTAATAATTTACAATCAAAATCTTAACCTTTACTAAGGTTTATCCACAGATTTTTCTTTTATGTTTTTTTTATTCACTGTTAAGAGATTTATTTACCCTTGTATCTTGCAACAATGCCACAGAACAAATAATCAACTAATAGTTCTTTTCTGTTCACAAATATATTTTGGACTGATGCTAACTTTTATTTATTGCAATCAAAATCTTTGTGATGAGGATTTATCATTGGAAGAGGGCTTATCATTATTTACATGCAAACTATTGTCCTCATCTTTATTGTGCTTATCACATTTACCTCTGACCTTCATCAGGTGTATGTCGATCCAGCTAACCTGCAGAGGCAACAGCCTAAAGAATTAAAATGTTAATACATGAATTTGGTGACAGTAATTGTGAGTTAAATCCCCGTCCTGGGTAGCGTGTACTTGGACTCAGTGGAAACAGGGCAAAGAATAACCAAGCAGTACTTAAATAAAAAACCAAACAAGATATCCCTAGATAGCTAAATCTGCTGCCAAGAAAGTTGGTTCACTGTAGAGGGCCAGGAAGTGTTTCACATTGGAATCCATCCTGCGTGGTCCTGGGCATGACGGTAAACTGCATCCGGCAGCAAGGCCTCTGATTGGGAGGTTGTGAGGAGCATGGAACCACCTCTTAATTGCTGTCTACTCTGACCCGGAGTGGTAGCACCAGTTAGGGTCCCAGCTATGGGCAAATAGTTAACCCACCCCCAAAACTAAAAAATGTTACCAACAAAACTTTTTTTAATAAAAAAAACGTTACCAACAAAACTTTTTTGAATAAAAAAACATTACCAAAAAACTTTTTTTGAAAAACAATATATAAACAAACAAAAACAATAAAACAAATAAATTAAATAAAACAAATCAAAACAATTTTCAGCATTAAATGACTTAATGTAGGTTGATATGCTGGTTAAATAAATCAACCAACCAACCAACAACCATCCTGCACATATATAAATCTACCATCCGACCGTGTATTGAATACTGCTGCCACATCTGGTCAGGTGCCCCTGCTATTCACCTGGGGGTTCTTGACAAAATCTAGCAGAGAATCTGTAATGTGATCAATACCAACTTGGCAGCCCGGCTGCAGTCACTCTCCCACAAACATGACATGGCTCTCCTGTGCCTCTTCTACAAATACTTTCATGACTTCTGCTCCAATAAACTTAGCTCACTGGTGCTTCCAGGTATGAATTTACACGAGCTACTAGACTAGCAACTCGGTCCCATCCTTTTACAGTAAAACCTATAAAATGTAATCGCAATTTCTACTCTAACAGCTTTTTTTCTTGCACTTCCCGCCTGTGGAATTCCCTACCGTATACTTGCTTCCCCAACAGCTACAATCTCCAGGAATTTAAATGTAAAGTCAATAGACATCTCCTATCTCACTAACTCACATCCTTTCTCTCGAGCTCTTTTCTCCATCCACTCCACCCCCATTACACCGGTATTCTCATCCGTCTGACATCCTCTATAACCTACCCCTTTTTCTCATCTCTTTCTCCTATGTAACCCCCTGCACAACAATGGCAGTAAAACTGCCTTGCTTGGGGTGAAATGATTAGAAAAAAGAAAAATTGGCAATAGATCAAGAACAATCTACCCCTGTAGATTATGTAAATGAATCAGTTCAAAATTCCCTGTCATTTACCCAAATCAACAAAGTTGAGCACAATAGTCTGCATATAAATAATGTAAATAATCAAAATTTTTATCAGTTATATTACTTGCCATATATATATATGTGTGTGTGTGTGTGTGTGTGTGTGTATTTAGGCAGCAAATTTTCTTTTAGGCATGTCAGATTAAATAAATTGCAAACATTATGTCTGCTTATTTTGGATAAAATTCATTCATACTGACGGATAATTTTATCAACAATTTTGCAGCTATTTTTTGTTACCACAACTCACACCCTTGAAGATGAACTCAGAATGAGATTGAAAGTACTTGGGAATATTGAAAAATGAATAACAAAATCAACTGTTTACATTACAGCTCACTTCTTACATCTTTCAATTATAATACGTGAATGATTATCCATGAGTATGAACAATCTTTTTAAAACAATGTTTGAAATTTATTTTATATATACAAACATATATATATATATTGGAAAGTGACTTCTTATTTTAAAATATTTATTTATTAGCAACAATTTTTACCAGAAATAAATATGAGAAGAATCTAAACTTATTTATAAATGGAACTTTGTCTGTGTGTGTATATGTGTGTGTATGTGTCTGTGTCTGTGTCCATTACCTATAGACTCTTGAAAATTTACACAGTTGTACTATAAGTATCTGCGAGTGTTCTTAGCTAGGTTTTGTGTCAAGGTACCCCTCGATAACCAAAAAAGTCAGGTGATAGAAGGAGTGGTCCGATTCTAATCAAATTTGATACACTCATAGACAAAGACATAAGAAACAATATTCAGAAATTTCAAGGTTGCAGTTCTTACAATAATGCAGAAAATCGATAATATATATATATATATATATAAAAGGCAAGATGTTTGTGTGTGGGTCTGTTTATCTGCCTGTATGTCTGTATTTTTTTCAGCCCTTTTATTTTAGTTTTTACTTCGGGTTTGGCTCTAAGTAAGTATAATTATAGTTCTTAGTCTCAGCCATGATTCCATTTACTCAGAGGACTTATTCAGCCTTCAAAATTCAGTTTACAACGAAAAATCTTATTTGATATCGATACCAGGAAATCAAAATTTGATTTACATACATTCATTTTTCTTTCAGTCTACGGTTTCGCTTTAACTGGAAACAACTTTTGCTTTTTAGTCTTTCATGCCAACGTCCAAAGAGTCTGAGCTCCAAGACCATGGATTAGTTTTAAAGCTTTCATTACACCTGAGCAACACCGGGCTGTACTGCTAGTAAACAATAAATTACTCCTTAAAATTATTTTTATCTCCTTAACATTTATAATAAATATTAAATAGAATAAATAATAAATTACCATCAGTAATAAAAGTTAATAGCATAAAAAATAAAGTATTAAAAAATAAAAAACAAAATTATTTTAAAAATCATTAACAAAGCCTAATAGTTAATAGCAAAATTAATGACGTTTCCAGCTAAACTAGTGTTTTTCTTTTTCATTAATGCCTTTCAATAAGGCTAAATCCACTGAATCCAATGGACTAGGTCAGGTGATCTAGGAAAAAACTTAATTCAATAGTTACCTGATTTCCATATGCCAAAATGGATTTGGTAAATTCTCCAACAGTTCGCAGATCAAATTCTGAAGGTTCTCCTCCTTGTTTCTCTTCTTGGCCATCATTCCTGACCACATGATCTCCATCATCCTCTCTTTCACCCTCATCTTCTAGGGAATTCTCCCAGGTTCTGTTCTTATTGGCAAGATCCTCAGAAAATAACAGAAGAGCACCTTTCCTTGTGGTGAAAGTCTTGGGCAAGATTATCTCCTTATTTGTAACTGGAACAGAAGTGTTATTGGTATTTGCAGATATCGCAATGCCGTGTGGAATTGAAGATGACTTCAACTCATTTGGGAATGCAGATAATTGAAACACTTTTCTGGATTTCTCCACCCAATTGAAGTAATCCTGAAATGAAAAAATAAGTAAATAATTATAATTGAACATTTTAACACCAATAAATAAATAATAGTCAATCATTGTACTAATTATATTATTTTCTTTTACAGTAAGGTTCACTGTGTAGAAGGCCCAAGAACCACTCAAGGTAAATGGTTACATAGTTTGTATAGATAGGAAGGGAAGGTCACAGCTAACTCTAGAATTGAACAGGTTCAGATTGTAATGATCAGGGAAGCATCTACATGGGAGTTAGTTTCACAGAGCAGTGGTTCACGGTAAGAAGCTGTAAGAGTGAAACATACTTCTCAGTGATGGAATATGGAAGAAATGTGGCTATTTTTGCTATAATGTGAATGGTACGATGGTTACTAATCATGATGATTATAACTGGCTCGACCAAGACAATTAGTTAATCTGTAAAAGTAGCAAGAGGCTTGACACATCTCACCTCTGAGGGGTTAGAGGGTGAAAAATAATTTGTCCACCACAAGGACTCGGAAATGCTTTTAGACTCTATCACAGCTAGAAAGTGCAATTTGGGTAGCTACCACCCAAATAGGTGGTGTAATGGTTAACAAGCTTGTCTTGCTAGAATCATTACAATTGAGTAGTGGGTTAGATACTCACTGGGTGTCTCATACTTTCGGCCTTGTGCCACATATAAGCTGTGCTTAGAAAATCTCCATTTGCCATGGAAATTGGGCACCTCAAAGTGGTGTAATGGTTAGCAAGCTGTGTCACTAGAATCGTTGCAATTGAATAGTGAGTTAGATCCTAACTGGGTGTCCCATACTTTCGGCCTTGTGCCACATATAAGCTGCACTTAGAAAATCTCCATTTGCCATGGAAATTTGGCACCTCATGGTGGTATAATGGTTAGCAAGCTTGTCTCACTAGAATCATGACAATTGAGTAGTGAGTTAGATCCTCACTGGGTGTTCCATACTTTCAGCCTTGCATCTAAGTTGCACTTAGAAAATCTCCATTTGCCATGGAAATTTGGCACCTCAAGGTGGTATAATGGTTAGCAAGCTTGTCTCACTAGAATCGTTGCAATTGAATAGTGAGTTAGATCCTCACTGGGTGTTCCATACTTTCAACCTCGTGCTTCATCTAAGCTGCACTTAGAAAATCCCTAAAATAATATGGAGGGAATGTGGGTGGTTTGCTATAATATGGGTGGCATGACAAGTCCTTGCAATAAAGATTAGGCCTGGCAAAACTCATGAACTTTCCATGAAAGTAGTAATATAGCAATGAGAGGCTTGCCACATCCCACCTCTGAGGAAGGATTTGGTGTGTAGAAAAGAGCAAGGACTCAATGACACTTTGAACTCTATTGAGGTTAGAAAATGAAGTCTGGGTAGCTCTGGCATAAATATAACAACAGTACTTCATTATTGTCCTAAATTGGCTCTTATAAAGGCAGAACTTAGCATGTGGAGTTAAAAAATGATTGTTGAACTGTCAGTATTTTTTGTCATATTAGTAGGGTACAGAACATTTACTACATAGAATTTTGCTGTGATTAAAAGTTAAGAAGAAGATCAAAACAGCAGTGAAATTTCTTTTTCAGTGAAACAAGGACCCTATTTTATGTGACCCCTCTAAACTGCAGAAAAAGAGCAGAAATCTTTTAACACATCTTTCTTCTCTGATCATTGTGCATCACAAATTGTCTTAAATACAATTTATTTTCATAAAAGCTGCAGACAACAATTCTATTCCTGCAGCTTCTTTTCTCGCACTTCCAGCCTGTGGAACTCGCTTCCATATTCTTGCTTTCCTGACAGCTACAACCTCCTAGAATTTAAATGCAATGTCAATACTCATCTCTTAACCACTTGACTCTAGTTTTTTCTACACCACCCCGTATATCTTTGCCTTTCTCTCCACCCTTGCAACTGTCATCACACCTGTATTCCCATCCTTCTCTTGCTCCTTTCTAACTAGTTCATCTTTCTCTTCACTCTCTTCAATCTAATCTTTTTTACTCTTATGTAGCCCCCTAATCTTTTTACTCTTATGTAGCCCCCTGCACATCAGTGGTATTACTGCCTTGCTCGGGGTGATACGATTAAAAAAAATTTTTTAAATTAAAAAAAATAATCCCTACATGTGCTTACATCACATGATGAGATTATGTGCTTTTCCTTCATTGAATCATGTATAACATTGATATATCCTTCTGAATACAATGTTATGGTGCGTTCAAGTTACTTGATTGTATATAGTATGCAATGGAAATATATAATGTAACTAATTTTCCTTGTTAAATTAAACAAGGTCTGTATGAAATGTTATGAACCATTTAGAATTATATTAAAGACCAGTTGTACTCAGCAACTAATCAGACAGGGCCTTACTTACTGCATGTATTATCCATCTAGTTGCACTGTCAGTAGAGAGATGTGCATGTGTGTATTATGTGCACACTGTTTTCACAATGGCTGAATAAGAAGTTTAATCATTTTTTGCACAGGCTTTTTTTTTTTAATCTAATGTTCTTAATACCTGCTTGCTACTGTTGCTGCTAAAGCTTTGCTAAGAAACATCATAGTTGCCATCATTGTTTTTCATTGTTTGTTTATTAATGGCTTTCCGATGGTACTTATTTCTATGCTAGGGCTATTGATCAGATCTTCATAAACTAGCATATGTACTTTTTTTCTACAAACATCTAAAATTTCCTGAAGATTACCCAAAACAACAAACACCTGAAGAAGTGCAAAGGAGACAACAGTGAAAACATTGCAATAGCAACAACAAAGATGAGGACATTAGCCTTAATGCAAATAACAACTTCCTATAGTTTGAAGTTGTCATACCAAACATGATGAATGCTTCAGTCAGTCAGTTAAGTGCCATACCTGATACACAATTTGGCAATCATGTCTCAAATGAGACATGACTGACTGGGCAGAAGATTATCTCACATTACTTTCTGTAGTAGACTGGTTGCCAGCCAAGGCTATAGAACCCAATCTGTCCTGTTATTTAACCCATAACTGGAGGGAAGAGACAGATTAATACCTTTCCCAAAGGTATTTACATGTAAGTGAATGCAAGGAATTCAACTGGAATTTGAACTCGACTCCCTATTTCTCGTTCTAAGTCAATATCCACTGCACCACCCACACACATCCTTACATTCTCAAAAAAGTTCCTTGCTTTCAGAATCTTTTTGAGATTCGTATCCACCCCAGACGTCAAGTGAAACTTATATAAACAATTAATTGCTAAATATACCTGGAAAATAACCAGCTCCCATTACTGCTCCAGAAAGTATCTGACTCCTCCTGCTATGCTCTAAAGCCAGATTAGATTAAAAATAGAGTATTGCTGCTATATCTGGGCTGAAGCCTCCTTATCATCTCTTTCAAGCCTTGACAAAATTCAGACATATCTACATATACTTGTGAGTGATGAATTATGTTGTAAAGATACAAAAGGTGCATATCTCCCTTTGATTGAGATAATGTCATCTGGTCACATGACATCCACTTGTGACATCACTCCTGATAGTGACTGAAATGCTAGTCCCATCCTTTCAGCTAACAGTAATTGAAGAAGAAGGGTGTTCTCTTTAGCCTAGGCAGAATCTGTCTACCAACATGTTCTGCTGGAACATAAAACTCCTGCCATCCCATGGGAATAAAGATGAAGCCTGCCATATCACTGTGCATGGTGACCCATCTTAATATTATTTTTTTACTAACCCATCTGGGAATAGAAATGATATATATTTCTCTCTGGGGAAAACCAAGATAAGGTTGTTTCTCTTCTGTCCGGGCCTTTGGGCCTAGGCAGAACCTGCCTACCACTGTGTTTCGCTGGAACATAAAACTCCTGCTGTCGCATGGGGACATAGATAAAACCTACCATATCCCTTAGGGACACAGATGAATTTGGTCCCTCCAAACCTGGAGTCAGGACAATGGACAAACAGGGGTATCTTTAATTTAAAACTTCTTTTCCTTTTTGTTTCTTCGAATACTTTCCTTTGCGTTGGACATAACTAATTCTTCACATGTTGACACTTGTTTATATATATATATATATATATATGTGTGTGTGTGTGTGTGTGTGTGTGTATGTGTGTGTGTGTGTGTGTGTGTTATAAATGTCTATTTGAGAACATGCATTCATTCATTTCATTTCATTTCAGGATGAATAAAACATATTCCAAGGGAATTAACCCTTTCCTGTTCCCAAACAGAGTACCTTCCTTTTCACCTCTGAAACTGGGTACACATGAGTCACGTGATCAACACATTCAGATGTGGGACTCATGAGGGAACAGACTTGGAATATGGCCATCAATGGTTAAAGAACTTATGTATGATCTTCTGCCCTAATGGTTGTGACACACACCCCGATAACTTGGGACTAATACCGCACGTACATATTTTGTAATGTCTCTCCATGTAAAATACATGTATCTTCCAATCAACTGTGAGTAGACATCTACTTTTCTTTCGTTCCATGCATTTTCTCCACGTGCTGCACACACACACACACACACACACGTCCACGGACCATGAATCATAATATAAATTAAGACATTTTAATTATGAGACAAAGACCCCATTCATAACATCTCCATTCTGCCTTATCTTTACATGGTGACCCATCTTAATATTATTTACTCACTCATGAGGGAATAGGAATAAGATATATTTCTTCACTAAGGAAATAAGACATATCCCTGCACTGGTTCCCTTCAATGTTATCATTTACTATGTTTACCTGATTTTGGCACAAAGACATAATTTGAAGTCATCTATTGAGGACTAAACTCACTACTCACAAGTAATGATCAACCAGACTAGATTGCTAGTCACTACCACAAGCTGAGACGCCCAAGTCATATACTAAATGTAGCTTAGTATAAGATACTCACCTAGGATTGAACTCCTGACTCAGCAATAATGATCATTGCTGCCATTTTAAGTTACCACTATTCTGCAAGGCGTATATAAGTGAACAAACAAATAATTATTTTCATTTTATTTAACATACATATACACTACTGGCCATAATTATTAGGAAAATCCAGTTTTTTGTTAAAGAAATGATGTATTTCATACTATTTTAGTATTTATTGCCAAGGGATAATTCTAAATGAAAATAGAATGGTTCTTTTGTTATTATTACTTTGCAAAATTTTACGAGGCAAATGGCGACAATTTACCAATCGCACCCCATGGATTTGCTTTATCTAGCCAAAATATGACGTTTAGAACGGCTCATGATTAAACATAATAGACATTCATTGTCTTTTATATTTAACAGTATATGTTTAGAAAATTATTTGCTGCCTCGGTACACTAAATATATATATATATATATATACTAATGGCCATAATTATTAGACCACCCCAGTTTTTTTTAAAGAAATTATGTATTTCATATTATTTTTAGTATTTATTGCCAAATAAAAATAGAATGGTTCTTTTGTTATTATTACTTTGCAAAATTTTACAAGGCAATAAAGCAAAGATGAACTCATCCAAATCACCCTAAATTTTCTTCATTCTTTCATTGATGAAACTGAAATATAGGTAATTATTAAATATTTATAAATCCATTTGATGCACATGTTATTGTGCAGTATTAACAAAAGAACCATTCTATTTTCATTTACAAATATTCACTTGGCAATAATTACTAAAAAATAGTATGAAATACATCTTTTTTAAAACACTGTGGTGGCCTAATAATTATGGCCTGTAGTCTATATCTCATGCAAATGAAAGCATTGCTGTCATATCTGGGCTGGAGATTCCTTATCCGCTCTTCCTAGCCTTGACAAATTTCAAACATGTCCACATGACCTTGTAGATGATGATTTATTTTCCACTATGCAATCATCCTCCTACAGATGCAACATTGCAATCCTGTCATTATTCTATCACTATTTCCATCAAAAATGTTCTGATGAGTTACATTCCTCCAGTTCCAGTAGATCAGGCCATTATAGCTAAGACCCTACCAAACCCTATACACAGAAGCAAACCCTCCTTATACCCCCTCATATTTCATTGGTAAGAAGAAAGTTCTATTTGGACAACTTCATCCACTACTACAGAACAGGCTCCCAAGAGAATGCTTCCCAAACACAACAATCTTAACTTGTTCAAGTATAGAGTTAACTGTTATCTATCCTACATATTCTTACAATCTTCACCTACTTCTTCTTCCTACATTCATACAACCACCTCATTTAATAACCTGCTACATTGAGTGGCTCAACAGTAAAAAGATTCTCACATGAAGCATATTTTTCCATTGCATTTGGTAACGTATAAAATAAGCAATATAAATGAAATATAACAAAAATTTTACCTCAGGTGAGATTTGAACTGGCATTACTTATCTTAAGAGTTCAACTAAGCATGGCAATAGAATGCCATATCAAAGATCAAAGGAAATCTAAGAATTTTGAAGACTGAAGAATTATTCTGCTACTACAACATTCAAAATCAATATTCATAAAATTTATGGTGTTCCAAATTCAAGGGGAGACAATGCATCCAGCCAAAGTATCAAGAAAAATGAAACATGATTAACCAATGAAAACCAAACAATACAAAAGTAAAAATACCAGAATTTCTTTCTTCTTTTTCTTCTTAACTTATTCTCTGATGAAACTTTGATAAAAGTGAAACATGTCAGATTGATAAACATTCCTATTTTTTATTTATCCTATCATTCTGTAGGATTCTAATCCAAATCTGATCCCAACTTATATATACATATATATATATATATATATATATATATATATATATATAAATTACAGTGGGGTGGGGGGTTATTGGTCATACAGCTTTACTATATATATATATATATATATATATATATATATATATATATATGGCAAACTTGTATGACCAGCACCCACCCCTATAATATTTGGTTTTCATTTTTTTGCCAAAACTTGTAAAGTTCAGTTCTTACAATGGCAACTTCTTCTTCAGAAACCCCAAGAATTGTTTTTACTCGACCCCAAAGTGATTGTTTTCAATATGGGGGATAGATTTACTAGAACATTGTATGAGAAACTGAGCACCCAAAAAATCTTTAAATATTGAATTTTTTCCAAATTTTTTTTTTTCTAATCTGAAATTTTAGGGTCTAATTGATAAGAATGCACTGAAAAAAGTAAACAAAAATGAAAAGCAAAAAAATTACAGAGGGGTGCCAGTCATACAGGTCTGCCATATATATATATATATATATATATATAATAATTTTTAATCCAGCTCAACCCAAATAAGACACTAAAGCTACTAAGACACAAGGGATTACTGAGTGTGGAAGAATTAGAAAGGAGTAACATTAGAAAGGAGTAACTAAGGAAGAGTAACCAAGAGGACAGTAGAAAGGAATTGATTTTGCATTTGAAGATTGTAGTTGGTTGCAAAAGCATAAAGCTGGAGGGGAATTCCACAAATGTGACGTTTCTTTTTACATGTGAAGTTTCTATTTTAATTTTTAACTGAATGTTTATATTTTTCTATATGTATCTGGAGAGACAGAAATGTATTTATTATTATTATTTTCCAAACATGGTCAGCACATTTTGACAATGTTCAAAGTTGATGTCATTGAGTTTTACTGCTTTATTATTAATGCTTCTATTATTTTTAGGTTTTTTTTTTTTTTTACATGGGCATGAAGCTACTATATTTGTATGTTTTACAAGTATGTTATCGATGCAGACTGGTGGGTTTCTGTGTGTGTTTGAATAAGTCTTAATTGAGTTGTGGTCCGACAGATGTTACATGAATCTTTTTGATAGGTATGTAGTGGTAAATCCAATATAATGCCCATTTTACAGCTTTTACACACTTTATGTTCAGAAAAGAAATCACTTATACAAACACAAGAAAAGTTTATTTGCAGTACATTGTGAGTCATGTTTAATGAAACTTGTATAAAACATAAATGCTGTCCAAATACAGAATTCACACTAAAATTTTTCTTCTGTGATTCCATGAACCTATGGCTTAGGGGGTAGCAACTCCGACTGACACCAAATCGGTCGAGTTTCAATCCCGGCCAGAAGCAAGTGAATGAGTCTAGCCACACTGATGAGCTGTGATACAGTGAAACAGGCTTGTATGTGGATGACTAATATATATATATATATATATATACACTAGCAGTATAGCCCGGTGTTGCTCGAGTGTAATGAAAGCTTTAAAACTAATCCATGGTCCTGAAGCTCAGACTCTTTCGATGTTGACATGAAAGACTAAAAATCAATAGTTGTTTCGAGTCAAAGCAAAACTGTAAATTGAAAGAAAAATGAATGGATGTCAGTCAAATTTTGATTTCCTGGTATCAATGTCAAATAAGTTTTCCATCGCAAACTGAATTTTGAAGGCTAAATGAGTCCTCTGAGTAAATGATATCATGGCTGAGACTAAGAACTACAATTATACCTATTTAGAGCAAAACCCAAAGCAAAAACCAAAATAGAAGGGCTGAAAACCTGATTTTGATCAGACCAGATAGTATATCAGGGTATTGAATTCCAATATCGGATTCAAGTAAGTCATCCAAGGATAAACTAACCTAAGTAAGTCTATGAAAAGTTATCATCCCCTTCGGGAGTAAAATTGGAGAAAATGGGCCATATTGATGACTGAATATTGGTTTTTGATCAGATTTGATAGAATACTGGGGATATTGATTTTCAATATTGGGGAAAATGAGTCATCTTAGAAGATCTACTAATGTTTGAGACTAAAAACTATAATTTTACCAAGTTACAGCAAATTCTGCAGCAAGAACCATGATAAAAGGGCTGAAATCTTGGTCTTGATCAGACCTGATTGGATATCAGGTATCGATTCCAAATATTAGTGGAAAATCGAAAAAAATAAGTAGCCCATGACCTGATCAGAAGCCTAAAAAATATTTATGTGAAGTTTGATGAGAATCGGATAAAAATGTACGCTCTCACACCCTGATTGAGCACTCTGGAAGAGTGGGAGACTTTGTAAACAGTAGCTACTCCGGCATATACGCATCACTCATTCAATAATGAATTAGAGCACTCTAGCTATTGGGCATGTTTATACACGCTAAAAAGTCTGCCTTCTTCTACCGGACGCTAGGGGTAGAATTGCCGACTGTCACTGATTCAGTTGGGTTTCAATCCTGGGTTAGGAAGCGATCAGAGTCTAACCATATTGATGAGCTGTAATACAGTAAAACAGATCTGTCTGTGGATGACTATAGTATATATATATATATATATATATATATATATATATAGTGTGTCTATAAAGTTTGTATGCAATTTATAACTTTATTTGTATGTGCAATACACATAGACTTTAGGGATATATAGGGATATACACGGACTTTATATATATAAATATATATATATATATATGTTTAATTCAAATCAAATTTCTCCATTACTTCATACATGTTACATTCACACAAGTGACATTATTTGTATTAATGCTTTACCTTTGATATCAAGCACATATTGCAAAAACTACTGGCCTTAAATGTCATTTCTTTCTGACTTCTACTAATTGACAACATTTCTGTCTTTACAATATCGTTGTTATGTGAATGATTAATTATGCTCACGTTACAACTGAGCTCTTGAGAGGAAAAATTTTAAAAACAGTAACCACTTTTGGAATTTACACATTACCCTTCAGTCATGAATTGAGTTCTCTTGGCTGCTGGCATATGTATACACTACGTATATATAACACGCTAAAATTTCCTTCTTTGTCAGCTATGTGCCGATAACTTAGAGGTAGACACCAATTCGGACAAGTTTCGATCTCGGTTGGAAGCAAGTGGATGTCTAGTCACACTGATGACCTGTGATACAGCAAAACAGACTTGTATGTGGATGACTATATATATGTAAAAATATACTTAGTTATAATCTGAGATTAATGACAGAATGGTTAAATAAAATAAAGACAAGAGGAAAACTGTATTTTAAATCAGCTATGCGTTTCATCCTGTGATGGACTTTATCAAGGCAAAAAGATGAAATGAGCTTTATTCTAAATTACGTATCTATAAACAAACAGTGTTGGCAACCACAAAGACGCTCACAAATCATTTCAAAAGATCAACAGAATATTTTAGTTTTAGAATTTCTTCATGTGTAGTATAAAGTCACGAGATATTAAAATGAAGGGAATTTGACCGTCTTCTTTGAAAACTGTATATTTTGTGTGTAAGTCTGTTTTAGAATTTCTTCATGTATAGCACAAAGACACGAGATGTTAAAATGAAGGGAATTCAACTGTATATATATATATATATATATATATATATATATATATATATATATTACGTATCTATAAACAAACAGTGTTGGCAACCACAAAGATGCTCACAAATCATTTCAAAAGATTAACAGAATATTTTAGTTCTTAGAAGTTTAAACTTTGCACTACACATGAAGAAATTCTCCAAACTAATATCTATATATATATATATCAGTAAAGTTTGCTGAGAGATTTGAGAACAAACTGGAGACACTGCCACAGAGAAGTGGGCTACTTTACAAGACACCATGCACTGTACTACCTTGGCCAACTTTGGGAGAAAGAATTTGAAGTCACATGACTGGTTTGAGGCAAAACCCACCAAGATGACTCCTGTAATTAAAGCCATGTGTGATGCTCTAGTGGAGTACAAGTGGTCACCCAACAAGAGAAACCTACAGATCCTCTTGGCTGCAAGTAGCAAAGCTCAGCAGACTACCAGACACTGCATCAACTAGTACTGGACAGAGCTTGGTAAAACTATTCATACAGCAGCAATCACAAGGAATATCAGAGGAATGTATGATGATATCAAGACAGCAATGGGACTGGTAGAGAACAAGACAGCTCCCCTCAAAATCCACCACCGGGGTAGTCATCACAGACAAAAGACAACAGCTGGAGATATTGGTGGAACACTATTTCAACCTCTACTCCCAATAAAATGCTATGATGACTGCAGCCCTTGACACCATTAAGTGTTTGCCTGTCGTGAAAGAGGTCAACACTGAGCGAGCAATAGAGGAACTCTGCAAGGACACCAACAGCAGGCAGTGATTATCAAGCTCTGCAAGACTATCCTGCTACTTCCTCTACGTAAAGTACTCTGCCAGTGCTGGAAAGAAAGGGCTGTACCACAGCTGCAGTATCATGACATCATTAAGCACAACATGAAGGCTATGGACATCAACACAAAGTCATAGGAGAGCATGGTAGTCAACCAGCCCAAGTGGAGAAGAACCCTGGATAAACAACTCATATCAGAGGAGGAGCAGCTGATACAAACTATAATATATAATGGCTGGCCACTCATATTTGAGGATACCCATCTACCAGGGTGGTGAGCTAATCCCCATTGCAGAAGTCTGCTCAGGCAAACCTGTGTTTGTTCAACACCCACAGAGCCTACTTGTAGTTTATACTGCAACTATGCTGAGCTAACCTTAGTTACAGTTCCTGGGGGAGAGCACGTAAACTAGCATGAACAACAGTCTGAACAAAGCCAGGTTGCTCAAACCCTCAGTCACAATGACTTGTGACTTCAAGCTAGCCCAACCAACAACGTATCCTCAAAGAGAGCCATCTACCCAATTTCACTCACAAGACTTGGGTCAACCCGTGGTATGGTTTTTCAGGCACTTTCCAAAGGTGCCACACACTGTGATTGCCTCCTCCAGACTGATAACATCAAGTACTTGCATTTCTAACTAATCAACCATGGTGAGTTTGAACCCAGGCTTCATGATCAGAAAGGGATGTAATCACTCAGCCATGCACCATATATATATATATATATAAGTGAACATTGAATTCAACACTCAGAGGCGACAGACTGTTTTATGCTAGGCACAAAAATCAGGTGCAATCATCAGGCCTGATGATTGTGTCTAGCATGAAACACTTTTATATTTACATATGCGCTGTCTCTGATATTGAGCACTTTATCCTATAATTATAGCACTCCTTAAAACTATATTTCTTTAATGTGAAGAAAGAACAATAAGAAATTTATGGTTCCTTAATGTTTATTTTTAATTTTACAGTTCTCAGTACTAAAATAGAGCTAAATATTATTGCAATATAATTAATTCAACATTTTCAAACAAAATTTCTCATGTTTCAGAATCATATTTTAACTATGACTCCATCTACAAGCAATCATTTTTGGGATGATTAACAGAAAAAATAAATAAACAGCTTCTGGTTAAGTTCTCAAATTTCTCAAATTAAAAATTTTAGAACATAAGCAAAAGCTATTTATAACTTGTAAGTCAAAAACCCTCACACTTGGAAAAAAAAATTTTCCCATTAATCACCCCAAAAATGATTGCTTGAAGTTGGAGTCATAGTTAAAATACGATTCTGAAACATGAGAAATTTTGTGTTGTGAAAATGTGGAATTAATTATATTGCAATAATATGTGTGTATGTGTGCACATGCACACATACACACATATATAAACACACATATATATAAACAAATATATATGCATATGCATGCATATATATAAACATATGTATACACACACACACACACACATACACACATGTACAAACATATATATATGAATATATATATATATATATATATATTTTTTTTTTTTTTTTTTTTTTTTTCATTTTTAAACGAGTTATTTCACTACCTTGGGTTCTACCATGAGTGGTGTCTTCAGGTAATTTTTAATAATTCTTATTATTATTAAAAATTACCTGAAGACACCACTCATAGTAGAAACCAAGGTAGCGAAATAACTTGTTTAAAAATGAAAAATATTCAAAAGTTCTACAATATAATTGTATAGAACACTTTTTAATACAAATGTGTACTGGTCTGACCCAATTAGGACCAAAAACTAAGTATTAAAAAAATATATATATATATATATATATATATATATATATATGAGTACAAACTTGCCACACACATGCATATATATATATATATATATATATATATATATAAATATCTGTATGCATGTGTGTGGCAAGTTTGTACCTGTATTAACGGTACTTATTGCTCAATTGCTCAGGTGTTATAGAAATATACGTGGATAATCGAGCAATTGTATTTTCAATCAAGAGGCTCACCTAGACTATTGAGCACTAATCAGTTGAAATCTTCATGATAAGGACTTGGATTATAAATTTAGTGAATTGTTATTTTTTTCATGTTGTTATCATTGCTACTACTTTTATGTTTGACAACATATTTTTTATTATCAGCATTAACAGTGTGTAAATAATATGAGAGGGTGCAGAAAAATTTTTGATTCAGCACCCACACTGTCTAAAATCTGACTAAAAATTTAAAATAAGTTTTAGAGAGAATCAATCCTTTATTGAACTAAGGACTTTTGACATTCCTCATATATATATATATATATATATATACAATAAATTGTAAATGCAAATTCTACTCCAGCAGCTTCTTTTCTTGCACTTCTTGCCTGTGGAATTTCCTTCCATTTACTTGCTTCCTTGACAGCTACAATCTACAAGAATTTAAATGTAAAGTCAATAGTCATCTCCTATCTCACTAACCTGCATCCTCTCTCTCATGCTACTTTCTCTGTCCACTCCACTCTCATCAGTATTCTCATCCTTCTCTTACCCGCTATAACCCATCATTCTTTCTCATAACTTTCCTCCTATGTAACCCCTTGGAAAACAGTGGCAGTAAAATGCCTTGCTTGGGGCAATATGATTATAAAAAAAAAATTTTGGAAATTTCCAGAGTTTTAAGAAATGGATTAACAACCAACATATTTTAATTTATTTGTTTGAACATTATTTTTGTAGACACTCATATTTGAGTAGATACTCTGTTTTTAATTAAATGGTATATATATATATATATATATATATATATATATCAGCCAGCCTGAATATATTTGAAAAATTTTCTTAGGAAAACATGTGTCATTTGGCAGGATTTGAACCTGTGACCCCTAACAAATCCTGCTGAATGACATATTTTTTAACAAAATTTCTCAAAAATATTCAGGTCAGTATTCATATATATATATATATACAGTTTAATTAAAACAGAATATCTCCTCAAATCCAAGTATCTATTATAAATAATGTCCAAACAAATAAATTAAAATATATGAATAAAGAATAATTATGGTGACCAATTTAACATTAAAATGTGTAAGCTTGACTCTGTAGAGTCTTCCAACCATATTGGTTCATTTGCTTTATATATCCTCACCACAAACTATGACTTTAATACACATCAAATGTCTAAACCTAAAAGTAAAAATCATGATTAATCAAAAATTAATAAACTTCCTTGATGCAACATTGGGCTTAGTAAATAATACTTACCAACCATACATAAAATTTAACAAATATTCATTATACATCCACCCTAAGTCTAATCACCCCCAAGTATAATCAAACACTTACTCTTCTCTATATTTTATAGAATTAGTAAAGCTCTTCTAGCAAAGACATATTTTATAAACATAGCGATTTTTATAATAATGCCCTAAAGAATAGTAGCTATAAATCCATGATATCAAATACAGAAAACAATGTAACTATAACAGGAAAAATAAGAAAATCATTTAGTATACACCCTCATTTAACCAAAGGGTTAGCACTTAGTTAGGGCTGAAGTTCCTCAATTTAATTAATAAACATTTCCCTAATAATAACCCTCTAAGTAAAATTTTTGATAAAAATACTCTTAAATTAGGTTATAATTGTACAGATAATCAAGAAAAAATTATTAAAATTCATTACAATAAAATTGTAAGCCAAAGTGACAAGAATTATTCAAATAATGAAAATAATAATACAAATTTATGTAATTTTTGAAATCCTAACAATTGCTCACTGGAAAATAGTTGTCTAATAAATTCTATTGTCTACCAATGTACTACATCATCAAATGAAAACCCAACTATTAAAAAGTTTACATTAGATCTACTAAGAACCCTTTTATGCAGAGATAGTATTTGCATTTAACTTCTTTCAAAAATAACATGTACCAAAACCAAACATCTCTTTTTGCATATTTTTGGCATATTTTGGCAGTTAAAAGATACAAATAAAATGCCCAAGGTGAAATGGAAACTTCTGGAAAAAACAAGAATCTTCAACTCATTCTATGACATCTGTCCTCTGTGCCTGAATTAAAAACTGCAGATTATAAAGTTCCCTAAAAATAAAGTAAACCATAGAAATGAATTGACAGTATATTTACATAAAGACCATAAATATTTCTCCTTAAAATTTAATTCGTTATAATGTCCATTCATAACTTCTGCTCTAATATTACTTAATAATTATTTTATTAAAATTAATGACCCACACAATACTTATCTGGTTTTGATAACTCCGGTATACCTTAGTATATCATAATTACTTAATTCTAATTTTAGCCGAAACAATCCAGCCCCTTTAACAGATAAAGTAGTATAAAATTAAATTTTTAAAAACCTAAAATCTAACCTGCTGTTGAAAACTATTATCTACACATTTGAATAATGTATGTTCCTAGTATGTATCTTAACCAAACAAAATAAAAAATGTATCATGTTTTGACATAATGCAACAATGTTTTCCACGTGACCTAAATGTTTCACAGTTCAACCTTATTCTCACTTTTGATTGAGTAATTCTGACACAACAACAATCATATTTTTCAACTTTCTCTAAACATCTCTCTTTAATTTTTGAATAACCATGAATTCTTCTTCTTCTTCTTCTTCTTCTTCTTCTTCTTCTATGTGCCCTGTCCCTTCAGGCCGTAGGCGATCACGGTTCTCCACGTCTCCCTATCCCTTGTGGCTCTTAGTATGTTTGCTCCTGTTACTCCTGGCAACCCCCGTTTCGTCATCCACCTGATCAGGCCCTGCAAATATGTTATTCACTGCCTTCCTCTGTCTCTCTTTCCTTCTATCTAGCCAGTCAGTATCAGGTTCTCCAGGCTCTCCTTCCTCATTGCGTGTCCTAGGAACTTCAGTTGTCTATTCCAGATGCTCAGTATTAATTTCCTTTTTGTTGCCATTCTTTCCAAACCTCATCGTTGCTTGCATGCTCAGTCCATGATATCCGCAGCATCCTTCTGTAGAACCACATTTCTGCTGTTTGCCTTCATTTTCAATGATATTGTCCAGCATTCACTACCATATTGAAGAACTGACATCACATAGCAATCCAGCACTCTTTTCTTTGTTTTTAGTGAAATTTTCCTGTGTGTTAGTACTTTACTCAGCTTCTGGAACGCATCCTTTGCCCTCCCAATTCGCCTTCGGATCTCTATATTGCACTTTCCATCTCCTGTTAGAACACTTCCTAGGTATTTAAATTTTTGTACTTGTTTTATTCTGGTATCTCCCACCTGTATTTGGCATTTGAGGTTGTACCTTTTGCTGATGACAATGCATTCAGTTTTCTTAAAGTTTATTTGTAGTCCTTTTTTGTCACTCTCCACCGCTACCTTCTGTAGGAGGTCTTGTAGTTTCCTTTCCATGTCTGCAATCAGCACTGTATCATAACGGATCGTCAGGGCAAGAGAGAGAGAGAGAGAGAGAGAGAGAGAGAGACCTACAGCGCATGCTTCTATACCTAGGCGGAGAGGGTGGAGGGGGACACTGGAACAAGGAACGCCATATTCATGATTAGGATGCTCTCCGAAAGGGCAATACAAATGAAGAAAGATTTGTACCTATGTTTCATTGATGGAGATGCTCGACAGCCTTGACATTTTTAGGAAAGACATAAGAGTAATCAAGAATCTCTACTGGCAGCAAACGGCATGCATACAGGCAGGTAACGATCTCAGTAGATTTAGGTAGGTCCGTTGGCTCTAGGTTAGATTTAAACTTATATATATATATATATATATATATATGAAATTATTTGTTTGAACATTATTTTTTCAATCAATACTCATTTTTAAGTAGATATTCTGTTTTTAATCATACAGTATATTTATACATCTGTTTTTTACTGGTCTGATTATTTACGGTAAATTTTGTACGAAAATGTGCATCATTTTAAAAAAATAATGTTCACGCAAATAATTTCAATATATCAGTTGTTAAAACCATTTCGTAAATCATCAGGATTTTCCATAACATTGTATGTTTATATTTGTTGACATTATGATGCATTTCAGAGCAGAGATGGTTATTTGCATAAAATTAAAAATTGTGTTATATAGACTTGATCTGACTTTGTTTAGATTATGGTAAATTTGTGGTTGAGTGGTCTAAGACGCGCCAGATCAACGGGTGGCTTCCTCAATGTTGATAGGGGTTGAAGGCTTGAATCCTGCTGAATGGCGCACATTTTCGTACAAAATTTATCGTAAAAAACCAGGCCAGTAGAAATAAATATACGGTTTGATTAAAAACAGAATATCTACTCAAATATGAGTATTGATGAAAAAAAATACTGCGCAAACAAATCATTTCAATATGTCGGTTGTTAAAACCATTTTGTTAATTTTCGGGATTTATCTCTTTGTATGTAGATGTTACTATTATGGTCCGAAAATGGAGTTTGTGTGGTGCACGTGGTGAGTAGTTTCTGAAGAACTGCTGGTTGGATTTTTGGAGGATGGATAGATGGGCATTTGTAAACACTGTCGCAAATTATATTCAATGTTTCTTCAACTGGGACATTAGTAAAAAAGGTTTTCAACGTCCAGCAAAGCTAGAATGTTGCCTTTGGGATTGGTAGCTTTTAATATATGGAGGAATTTGTTAGTTGATGCAATGCTGTAATTGTTAGTTATGTACGGAGAAATTATATAAGTTAAGGTTTTAGATCACTGGAAAAATTAAATCTAAAATTATTTAAATCTTTCTTGTTGGTCATTTTTAACAATATATATATATATATGTGTGTGTGTGTGTGTGTGTGTGTGTGTGTGTGTGTGTGTGTGTGTGTGTGTGTGTGTGTGTGTGTCTTGAAGGCTGTCACAATGCGTTTAGTAAAATAAAGGAAGGTAAAGAAGTTGTTGGGTATTACCTATTTATTATACATTAATATTTCGAGATCAAAATGGCTTTGATTAGCGATTCGTTTTATACTTGATTCTTAGTTTGCCATTGATACTTCATCTCTGATTTGAACTTAGTATTTGATCTCTCGTTTGAACATAGAACACACTCTCCGGTTTGGGTATAAAACGTGAACTCAAGTTTGCACATAACATTTGATCTTTGGTTTAGATATATTTAGATCACTGGTGTGCACATAATACATTGATCTCTGGTTTGCACAAAGTATTTCATCTGTGGTTTGCACATAATTCCTGATCCTTAGATCGCACATAATATTTTAGTATATTAGTATTTTATCTCTGGTTTGCACATAACACTTGATGTCTTGTTTGCACATAATACTTGATCCCTAGCAAAATAGAAAGCCCAAAGTGCCAAATACAGGTGGGGGATGTTAAAATCAAACAGGTAAGAAAATTTAAATATCTGGCAAGTGTTCTAAACGAAGACGGAAAGTGCGGCACAGAGATCCAAAGGCGAATTGGCATGACGAAGGACGCATTCCAGAAGCTGAGTAAAGTATTAAGACACAGGAAACTTTCACTAGAAACAAAGAAGATAGTACTGGATTGCTATGTGATGTCAGCTTTTCAAGATGGCAGTGAATGTTGGACAATATCAACAAAGATGAAGGGAAAACTTGAAGCAGCTGAAATGTGATTATGCAGAAGGATGCTGCGGATATCGTTGACCGAGCATGTGAGCAATGACGATGTTTTGAAAAGGATGGAAACGAAAAGGAAATTAATATTGTGCATCAGGAATAGACAACTGAAGTTCCTGTGACATGCAATGTAGAAGGAGGGCTTGGAGAACCTGATACTAACAGGGCCAGATAGAGGGGAAAAGAGGCAGAGGAAAGCAGCGGATAACATGTTTAAAAGGCCTGATCAGGCGGATGACAGAACGGGGGCTGAGAGACGTTACAGGAGAAAGCGTGCTAAGAGCCACCAGGTATAGGGAGACGTGGAAGGCCATGATCGCCTACGTCCTGAAAGGACAAGGCACATAAAAGAAGAAGAAGAAGAAGAAGAAGAAGAAGAAGAAGAAGAAGAAGAATTTCAATTTCAACTTGATCTCTGGACTACACTTAATACTTGATCTCTAGTGTGCACATAGTATTTAATATCTGGTTTTCACGTATTTTATCCCTTGATTGCACATAATACTCAATCTCTGCCTTGCAGAGAGCACCTGATGTCTGATTTGCACAGTGTACTTGATCTCTGATTTGCACATAAGACTTGATCTCTAAATTGCACGTAAAAGTTAATCTCTCGTTTGCACAGAGTATTCGATATCTGGTTCGCATATAATAACTGATCCCTAGATTGCATATAATACTTGATCTCTGTACACATAGTATTTAATCTCTGGTTTTCACATATTTCTTTATCCATAGATTGCACGTAATACTTGATCTGTGGTATACACATAATAACTTATCCCTAGATCACACATAATACTTGATCTCTGCTCTAGAAATAATGCTTGACTTTAGGTTATATCTTACCTCACTTTTGGACATATTATTTTACCTTTATTTTGGAAAAAAGAACACGACTACAAATAGGTCAATCTCTCTGTCAACACATTGGGTAATTATTGCTATGTTACAAACTGAAAGAAAAAACAACAGACATAGTACTTGACCTTTGGGTTAAACATAAAATCTCTGGATTGCACGTAATCTTTGTTTTCTATTCTGGACATATTATTTGATCTTTATTTTAGAAATATTACTTGACTTCTTGTTTAAACATAATATTTTATCTCTGGTTAGCACATCATACTTGATCTCTGGTTTGGAAATAATATTTGATCCCTATCTGGTAGCTAATACTTGACTTCTGGTTTTCCCATAATTCTTGAGTTTGGATATAATACAATTTCAGTTACTGTTCTAAAGTCCTAATCCTTGTTATAAAGTATTTAAACTTTAAATTTCAGCAACGTTAAATTTGTAGTGAGTACAATATAACAATAATTCTTTACCCACTCCCTTCAAATTCAGGTAAGCCGAGGAAAATGACAGAAAGAAATTCGCGAGCATATATTAAATTTTCTTTGTATCAATGAAAACATTGATTTTACATAAATTGGCCGACGAGCTGAGTAAAAGACGAAAACAAATTCGTGATCCTATGTGAAATTCCCTTTAGACCAATGAAAACAGTCTAGAAAAAATAAATAAATAAAATAATGACCCTGATCGTTTTTTATACAAAATAAGGAAAAAAATTAAATTAGCAAGAGAAGATTGTCTGAAGCCATATAAAAGTTTTCGTTTTTGTTCAACAGTCCAGCTTGCAATTTTCACCTGTGTCAAATTACTCACCAATTATATGATCGGCCTTAACCAACCACTCTGCACTTCAAAGAACTTTATTTCAACAATCTAAGAAAGCTAATTATTTCAAACTATCTTTCTTCGTCTGTTTTTGAATGTATACAACCGTATATCCCTTCTGTGATCACCGAGCTCTCTTACCTTGTTTTTAGATATTTTTTTACTATTATTTTCTCTCAGATCACTTAATCTGTTGTATGAACATTTCCTCTTCATGACAATTCTTTAAAACTACGGACTTTAAAAATGTGTTATATATTTTCTTGAAACAAGCTACTTACACAACATCAAGCGTGTAAATTCGTAAATAAATTCCTTATCTTGCTTTGTTAAAATTACTCGTCTTTTTCCTCGTCATTATCATCGATCATTAATCAATTTAGTATAAGTAGATCAACTGTCCATTCTAACCCCGAATCGCCACGCCACAATAAATTAACAACTATATCATTTAAATTTTTTGATAAAACCATGATTATTTTTGTTATGGTGACGTACCCATATGACACATAAACTCTTCCAAACTATATATAAGCAGCAGTTCTGCTTTGTAGAGAGCAGAGAGTAAAGGCGGAATCTATTTTAGCTGGTAACTCTGACACCGAACTAACAGTCACGCTAATAATCTCTCATTTGTCTATGTTTATACTACTATCGTTGTTAAATATATTTGTTTAACTCTATTCCTTCTTTGTGTTTTTATTTCTGGCCCCAACAAGACTACAACAACTTGGCGACGAAGGATCTTAATGATCCTTGAGGACCCTAAAAGGACTGCGTGGAAATTGTTAATATTGGTTCAACATTGTATGCACGGAATTCTATTTTTTGTCACGCTTTGTTCTACTCAACAGTACTTGGTAATCCAGAAACGGAAACCGAAAGAAAAAATGTAACTAACTTACACTAAACTTGAACATTAGTCGCTAAACTACGAGCATTCATGTTTTTTTAGAAAAATATGTACCCGTGATTCTCTGAGTCAGTAAAAAATTAAAGTTATTAATTTTCAATTAATTGTTATTTCGTTACTGAGTAAATAAGAAACTAAAGTTTTTTTTGTTTTTGTTTTTGTTGTTGTTTTTGTTTTTTGTTTTTTTTGTTTTTTTTATTGTTTTTTTTATTGTTTTTTTTTTTTTTTTTTTGTTATTCAAAGACAAGAAAAGTTTTCATTTGAATTTAATTTCTATTCGGGTAATCCTAAAAAAAAAAAAGACATGGATAAACATGGACGAATTTAAATCCACCATGCTCGATTTTCTTAAGTTCCAACTTGAACAGCAAAACCAATGAGAGCTTAAATGACAAGAGAAACAAAATCAGCAGGAACTTAAATAGCAAGGAAAACAACTTGAGCAACAAAAAGGAATAGAGTAACTCCAGCTGAATATGCAAAAAGAACGACTTGAATTTCAAAAGCAAACTAAGAAAGAACGACTTGAAATACTAAAGTAAGCTGAAAAAGAATGGCTTGAATTTCGAAAACAAACTGAAGTCAGATATCAGAAACTCAAAGAAACTCTACTTCAAACTCTACAAGAGCAAAGAAACTTACTTAAACTGACAAACTGGGGACAAATTAGTGAAAACAAAAATGCGTTCTCACAAAACACGATCTGGGGCGCAACAGACACTTTTACATTTTCTCCGGACAAGGATATAACTTTTGTCTCCTATTTTTAAAGATTCGATGGATTTATACGCCACAGATTGAATAAATTCGTCGGACTCTAAGAAAGTTCGCCTTCTTCTTCGAAAAGTGGACACCACAGAGCACACCTAGTTTGTGAATTATATTTTACCCCGTAAAACAAGTGAATTGATATTCACTGAAGCGGTTAAACTTCTTACAGAACATTTTAGACTTAAAACTTCACTCTTTCATAAGAGATGGAAGTGAATGAATTTAACCAGGAAGGATAGTGAAGATTTCACTACGTTTGCGTCGGTCATGAACAAGAATTGCGACGATGTCAAACTGCCAGAATTGAGTGCAATTAATTTCAAGTGTCTGATTCTTGGATTCGTTTCAGCTAAAGACGTTGAAATTAGACGTAGAGTTCTAAATAAATTGGAAAATAAGCCAAACTTTATTCTCCAACAAATAGCGAAGAACTGTCAGAGATTCGTAAGCGTACGCCAAGGTTCGAAAAATATCGAGGAATCTGGCATAAGAAAAGTACGCCAAAAAAACAATTTATTTCTCCCTCTAACTCGAACCAATTTTTTAAAAAAGACAATTTGCTTCCTAACCCATGTTTCAAAAGTGGATAATTACATTGGTATAAAACCTGCTTTTACCGGAATAAAAAAAAATGCCTAAATTGTAGCCCTAGCGAAGAGCGAGAAAATTTATTCGGCACCGACTGGATGGAGAAATTTATGTTGTGAGGCATGCTAATTAATTCTTTTTGCCAAAAACTCGAAAACCTGATCACCGAGGCAAATAATCTAATAAAAGACTTAAAAGAAACTTTTCCGGAAATTTTTCGCGGGGGGGGGGGGGGGGGGCTTGGTCGGTGTAATAAGATGATGGCAGAATTCGAGTTAAAAGATGACATCCAGTCAGTATTTAAGAAAAAACCGAAATGTACCTTTCACCTCTTTACCCAAAATAAATGAAGAACTCGACAAACTGGAAAGAACCGGTGTCTTGTCTAAAATTGTGTACCGTCAATGGGCTTCACTGTCCGTCTATGTGAAAAAGAAGTCAAAAGAGACACGGGTCTGCGCCGATTTCTTGTCGGAGCTTAATGTGGCATTCAAAGATTATCATTATTTTTTATCTTTGCCGTTTAGGGGAAATGACGGGCTTTATCGTCGTAAATACAAAAAGATAAAATATTAAGACTCCTGCGGAGGGGTTTGTTATGGTGACGTATCCATATAGCAATTAAACTCTTCCAAACTATATGTAAGCAGCAAGGAGGGAGAACGGAATCTATTCCAGCAGATAACTCTGACAGCCGGACTAAACAGTCACGCTAATAATCTCTCATTAGTATATGTTTGTACTACTGTCCTTGTGAAATATATTTGTCTAAATCTATTCCTTCTTTGTGTCTTTATTTCTGGCCCCAACAAGGCTACATCATTTTTTTTTTATTTGATTAGCAATTTTCATTCATCTTAATTTGTAATTTTTCAGAAATGAAAAGTGAAAAACACGATTAAAAAAATTACTGATCAAAATAAAAAATATAATGTTGCTTTTATTAAGCAGAACAAATTTGATGTGGGAGCATGAAGGGATACTCAAAATGTTACCCGCTATCATAGCTATAATCGTAATTGTGAATTATTACTGGAACTATGGTTAGCAAAGTAGGTTGTGCGTTGTGGTGCAGTAGATATCAGCACGGAACGAGAAATCGGAGAGCAGAGTTCGAATTCTAGTTGAATTCGTTGTATTTACTTACGCACAAATAAACCGATAAAATGTAACCGCAACTTCTACTCCAACAGCTTCTTTTCTCTCACTTCCAGCCTGTGGAATTCCCTTTCACATGATTGCCTCCCCGACAGCTACAATCTCCAGGAGTTTAAATTTAAGGTCAAGAGACACCTCCGAACACACTAACTCGCATCCATTCCCTCAAACACTCTTCCCATCTGCCCAACCCTCAGCCTCGGTATCCTTACCCGTCTATCGCCCTCCTTCTGACATTTCCTATATCTAACCACTCTTTCTCTTCACTTTCCCCTATGTAACCCCCTGTGCAATAGTGGCAGTGGAATGCCTTGCTTGGGGTGAGATGATTAAAAAAAATCTCTTCTTCCTGCATCTATGAGTTAAATAGTAGGAAAGATTGTGTTCTATAGGTTTGGTCTACCGCAGAAAGAAATGACAACCTACTACAGAAAATCGTCTGTCGTCATAGATCAAAAGAGACATGATCGCCCAACTGACATGACAACTGACTGTGACCTCGCCCGGAGGATAAAGTTTTGCTTAGGGTCAGCACTCCTACCTGTAAAAAAGACAAATTACAGAAGCATAGACGATGGTGAGGGGTCGTTGCTGGTCTATGATCTACTGGGAGCGATGGGTAAGCAAAGTAAATCATGATAGGAAAGTTAAATGTATTTTGAGGGGTAGTGTAGTATATATTATGCTCACTGAGGTCACTTATGTAATTTGGTAAATAGGAAACGACAGACAAGAGTATTAATATATGCAAGAGACTGACTAGAAAACTAGTGATTTTATCCAAGATTACATTACATTTCTGTAGGGTAACTTGTTACAGCCAAGCTAAGGGTTAACATTACAAGCCCACAGAGAATAAGATTTATATATGAAATAAAGTAAAATGATTTTCTTAAGAGGACCAACACGCAGATGGTTAATTTCAAGTGTTAGACAATAGAACAATAAAATATTTATATTCCCTAGGTCAGGGATTTGACAATTTAATAACATAAATCATAAATTATAAATTAGTATTCTCCAAATGATGCAAAGAAGGAAGGTAGAGGTTATTTAAGCCATAAGCTTGAAGCAATGAAAATAAGAAAAAATATGCCTCTATTAAACGGCTGTTGTGGAGTAGTTTTCGCACTGAAGGTTATAACCGTGCTATGTCGGTTGCTAATCGACTTAACGTACCCAAAATGTTAGGAACTTGGTAATCTTCCACTGAAAGCTGACTCCTTAGTATTCGGTTAACTGCCGACTAAAAGCAACTGCCTACTAGTTCTACTGAACTCCAATAGAACTCCTATGAACTTCCCAAGAACCTCTCAAGAACTCCTCCCATTTTCCTGTTAACTCTTATTAATATAGGAGTGAAAGTCCATTATCTGAGGAATAGGTGTGTTTCACCATAACAACAGCCTAATTGGTAGCGGATGTATTTGTGTATTTCATATTCATATCAATGCTGATTTTCTAAGCAGGCACATATTGGCACTTTAAAGCCATACAGTGTTGAAACGTTGTTTCCCTTATGATTACTGAAGTTAAGCAACATTGAGCCTGATCAGTACCTAGATGGGTAACCGCTTGGGAATACTAAGTGCTGTTAGCTTGGACGTACAAGTGGAGTAATGATGAGTCAGAATTGTTAATCAGAGAACCGAGTTCCAATTCCAATCAGGTTCGTTATATTCGTTCGTTCTATTAGTATCCAAAAGTGACATTTTAATTTTCTGGAATGCATAATGAGAAAAGGTTGCTTGGAGAATTTTTACACTTACAGGACATATCAATGACAAAAGTCAGTTAAGTGCCATACGTGATACACGCTTGAACGATCAAGAGATATGACTGACTGGGCAGAAGATAATCCCGCAGTATGTTGCCATTGCTTTCTACGGTAGACTGGTTGCCAGCCAAGGCCATAGAATTTAATATGTCCTGTTATTTAGCCCATAACTAGAAGGAAAAGACGGGGTAATACCTTTCCAAAGGGTATTTGCGTGTAAGTGAAAGCAGGCAATCCAACTGGAATTCGAACTCGGCTCCCCGATTTCTTGTTCCGAACCGATATCCACTGCACCACAACGCACAATGACAAGAGGGGCAAAAGAAAACAGTAAGTAGCCTAACAATCATGTGTATGTGGATGACACAACAATGATTGGAAGAGATAGGAATGTAAGAGAAAACGTTGCTTAGTAGTATAAGGAATTGGAAGTTGTAGAGAGCCTTATCGCCCACGTCCTGAAAAAGCATGGTACATAAAATAAGAGAAATTATTTTCTTTTTTTGTTTTTTATAATCGTGTTGCCCCAAGCAAGGCATTTTACGACCACTGTTGAGCAGGGGGGTACATAGGAGGTAACATATGAGAAAGAGTTACAGGGGGTGTCAGGAAGAGGGTAGGAGAAGGAGGAGAATACTGATGAGAGTGGACGAAGAAAGGAGCATGAGAGAGAGAGAGGATGCAAGTTAGTGAGATAGGAGATGACTATTGACTTTACATTCAACTTCTTGGAGATTGTAGCTGTCGGAAGCAAGTAAACGGAAGGGAATTCCACAGGCGGGAAGTGCGGAAGAAGAAGCTGATGGAGTAGAATTTACGTTTACAATTTCTTGGTTTCACAGTAAAAGGGTGGGACCTAGTTGCTAATCTTGTGGCTCGAGTAAATTCATATATAGAAGGCACCAGTGAGCTAAGTTCATCTGATCAGAAGTCATGAAAGTATTTGTAAAAGCGGCACAGGTGAGCACATTGCACCGGTGAGAAAGTGACTGTATCCCAGCTGTCAAGTCAGGATCGATCACATTACAGATTCTCCGTTGGATTTTGTCAAGTACCCCAGGTGGATAGCAGGAGCACCCGACCAGAAATATAGCAGCAATATTCAATGCGCGGGTGGATGGTAGATTAAAATTTGCATATTCTTCTTTACTGTCCTTTATTTTTATTGTCATATCTTTAAAAAAAACACAACAGAGTTAAAACAATCATCAGTTCAGATTTCGGATTAAAATTTGGTGCACACACACACACACACACACACACACACACACATAGTTTAGTGCAAAGAATTTGTCACTTTAACTGAGCAGATTCATGCCGACTTCGAAGTTTCGTAAGGATACTGTTAGGATGTCTTCGCACATCTGGGCTGTTTTTTCTACTCACGAAACTTCGAATTCGGCATGAATCTGCTCAGTTAAAGTGACAAATTCTTTTAACTAAAACTATCAACGCTCTATCTCCAGCCCGTTATCGAGCACTTCGCAATAAAAAAAAAAACTTACTTGGCAAAGTGTCTCCTATCAGTAAAACTGAATGTAGAAAATCATATGTTTTTTTATTTAAAGAGTTAATATAGACAGGGGAGGAACACAGAAAAATTCAGATTTTATGTGTGTTTAATTTAGGTAAGTTCAACTTCTAAATTTGAACATATAGGTTATATGCTTGAAGAATACAGGTTTTCTTCATTCAATCTTAACGGGAAAGTGTCGGCTCATTGAGCTACAGTCTAGACTGCTCCTTTTCGGTGTGGTGTATTCATTATTGTTACAAGAAACGACACGTTTCATGCAAAAAAAAAATGTTTCGTGTAGTTTAGCCTGTTTTTAATTTCTTTGTGTACAAGTAAAACGTTGAATTACTGAACTCCTGCGTTTCCAGCCTGTTTGGTATATCTTGTTGCTTAGTTGGTTAAATGTTTCTTTGATTCGGCCTTAACTGAACTCCCTACGGCTTACAAGTTTTATATGCAGAGTTATTATCAGGTTTTCATCAGAAGATTGTTTGTCGCAATGGTGTGGAATAGTGTAAGAATAAAATATACATTTTGTATGTAAAAATTAGTAATTTATTCAAAGAAGGAATAACACAAGTTATAGACGTTAATGTTCAATTAGAAACATTATTAAGAAGTTATGAGTAGAGTTCGTGTTCAATTATAAAGTTGAGTCAAGGGTATCGAGAGTTGAAAAAATTGTTCGTAGTAGTAATTGTTGAAAGATATAAGGAGAAAGAGATAGAGGACAATGTCTGAATCGCTTGAAGTTGAAGTTACATTTTAGATGTTTCGTCTTGCGTCTCCCATCTGACTCTCTGACTGACTGACGTTGATGAAGTCTTTTTATTGTAATCTAGATATTTTCGCACTTACACGCGATGTCCTTTTGGTCTTACAAGTCGCTCGCATTCATCAAAAATCATTTTAACACCTACTTGTAAAATCTGGTTTCGACTTTTTCTTTAAGCAGATGGTCAATCCTTATTCTGTTTGGGAAAACCAGGATTTCACATGTCATTGTGAATTTTTGTAAAAGTGAAGAAAAAGTTTGATTTTAATTACTTTCTTATACGCTACAATCTTGGCCTGCACATATGACGAAGTTTTTTTTTTTTTTTTTTTTTATCTTCAGTTCCAGTATTTTTTAGCTGTAGTCGTGATTTGTTCTTCGTGACAATGAGAGACGAAAGGTAGTTTCTGTATTTGAAATTTTATAGATTTGGGCAGTATAGTTAAAGACATCAGAGTGCGTTAGCAATGAAGTAAAAGGGATGAAAGTGTCAAGTACCATTCTGACTGAAAGAAAGAAAGGGTTAATTAATTAGTAGTAGTAGTAGTAGTAGTAGTAGTAGTAGTAGAGATAAAGAGGGGAGGGATGCTAACCAGATGATCAAAGACAAAAGAGCTAAGAACTTTTTTCGCACATGTTGAATAATCTGAGAAATTTCACTGATTTGATTGGTGATTGCTTTGTAATGTAAATTTGTTTTGCCCTTTTGAAATTTTCGTTGGATTTTTTTTTTTTTTGTAGGGTTTATCACAGCTTTGTTGGATATATTCATTTTTGTAGCCATGTAGTCCGAACGATAACGGAAATGATGTTTGAAATTTTGTTGCTCGAGATTTCATTTAATTTGCCCTCGACCTTGAAAAATGCCAAAATGGTGCATAGTTGAGTTTGTTTTTTTTTGTTTTTTGTTTTTTTTTCTTTTTGCTTTGTTTTGTTTTTTCTTTTTGTGCGTATTTTTGGACAAGCGTGTTCAAAGTGCATTGTCACCAACTTTTTATTGTCGTATGTTTCAATTAGGTTGCTTTTACTGTGTTCTAAATCGAGACAGCATTTTGTAGTTGGTGTATGTTGAAATCATGGCGACGGTCGTCATAATTTTGCAAGCAAGTTATACTAAAGCCAGTAGCAACAATATTTTGCACATGCATGAAAGCATTTCAACAAGGCAATATTTTATATTTCTGTTGTTCTATCTGTCAGTTAATTGCCATACGTGATACACGCTTGGACGATCATGTCTCTTTCAGTCCATGACTGACTAGGCAGAAGATTTTCCCGCAGTACTGTGGTAGATTTGCTTACCAAGGCTATCGAACCCAATCTTTCCTGCTACTTAACCTACAGCTGGAGGGAGAAGAGATGGATTAACACCTTTCCTACGGGTATTTGCGCCTAAGTAACGTATTCAATAAGAATTCGAACTCAGCTCTCTGATTTCTACGTTCAGAGCCGATATCCACTGCATCTCTGCTTTTATATAACAGAGTAAAAATAGAGAGAAATACATTAGAATTAACGTAAAAGAAAGAAGACATTATCACCTAAAAAATAAGCGGAAAATACACACGTGCTTGGGTGCGTGCGTGCGTGTATGAATATTCAGTTCTTTTTCTATGTGCCCTGTCCCTTCAGGACGTAGGCGATCATGGTTCTCCACGTCTCCCTATCCCTTGTGGCTCTCAGTATGTTTGTTCCTGTTACTCCACACAACCTCCGTTCCGTCATCCACCTGATCAGGCCCTACAAATATGTTATCCACTGCCTTCCACTGTCTCTTTTTCCTTCTATCTGGCCAGTCAGTATCAGGTTCTCCAGGCTCTCCTTCCTCATTGCATGTCCCAGGATTTCAGTTGTCTCTTCCTGATGCTCAGTATTAATTTCCTTTTTGTTGCCATTTTTCCCAACACCACATCGTTGCTTGCATGCTCAGTCCACGATATCCGCAGCATCCTTCTGTAGAACCACATTTCCGCTGCTTCCAGTTTTGTCCTCATTTTCGATGATATTGTCCAGCATTCACTGCCGTATTGAAGAATTGACATCACATAGCAATCTAGTTAGTAAGGTGGAAATATATTCCTTCCCCTACCGGAAAACAAAGTCACAGTGATGGTGTTTGTAAAGTAGGAAAAATGAGAGTCAGAATGGCAGGAAGTGTCCCATTTTTATCGCTACTTCACAACGCCCTCAAATGATTTCTTGCCAAAACTAGCCAAGCAATATGGGGATAAACTCAATCAGTCAGTTAAGTGCCATACGTAATGCACGGTTGGGTGATCATGTCTCGAAAAAGACATGACTGACTGGGCAGAATATTATCCCGTGGTAGGTTACCATTGCTTTATGCGGTAGACTGGTTGCCGAACCAAGACTAAAGAACCCAATCTGTCCTGTTATTTAACCCATAGCTGGAGGGAGAAGACGGATTAATCTGCGGTAGATTAGTTGCCAACCAAGGCTATCGAACCCAATCCTTCCTGCTACTTAACCCATAGCTAGAGGGAGAATTAATACCTTTCCCAAGTGTATTTGTGCGTAAGTGAACGCAAGGAATTCAACTGAAATTCGAACTCGGCTCCCCGATTTGTTGTTCTGAGTGGATATCCATTGCACCACAACGCACATATACATCCTAAAAACATATGTCCTGTCGACATGGAAGACGTACAGAGAAAATAGTACTTAATCAGAAAATACAAAAATTTTTTTCATTTCGATCTATTTTTACGAAAATAAAAAAACTATCTCGACTGCATTCATGAAAAAGTTCTCTCAAACAAGCACACACAGAATACTATGAACATCAAACCATATATTCGCCTGCTATTTTCAGTAATACTTTAAATCTACTGCGGAAGAACTCGACGAGAATGGAAAAAATCGACGATAAAAATCGGACTCAAACTTCGACAAAATAACGTCTTGTCAAGACCAAAGTCAAACCGTCTACGTCAAACTATCAATAGTATAAAAAATTAGCAGATCGACAACTAAATTTCAAATCCTATGTAAAGATAGTAAATAAAAGCACATAGGATGTCCAGATAAAATACAAAACCTATCCACAACACAACTATCAAAAACGAAAACTGAAGCCTTCTAAATGAAATTCGCCACTGGCATTAAAAAAAGGGACAAAATTGACATCATAGTTAAGAACCACAAAATGAAGGACACGTTCCCGATCGACTTTTTGCTCCGACCACATGAATTTAAGCGTGCTACTAGATTGGGATCTAGGTTCCACCCTTTTACCATTTAAATAGTTAAATGTAACTGTGTATTCTACTCTAATAGTTTCTTTTTTCGCACTTCCTGCCTGTGAAAATCCCTTCCATTTTCTCTGATGGCTACAATCTCCAAAAATTGAATGCAATGTCAATTGCCATTTTTATATTCTTGAATCCCGTTCATCTTTTATCCTTTTTTCAATACCCGCTGTACCCAGTCTTTTCTTTCGCTATAATCCTTTGTGCACTAGTGGCGATCCTGCCTGCTTGGGGTGATATGATTTTTTAAAAACAAAAAAAACTAAATTTTCTCTCCTACTAATTCCATAGAGCCTAAATTCTTATCCAATTCTTTTTTAAAATACCAAATCTCTTGAGTATTGCAAAAATTCTAAGCAGAAGCGAATAAAGTTTTATTTGACCAATTCAGCTTTAGCACTGAAAAACGTTGTGATTAGTGTTTACAAACGAGAGGAAAGAGATGGGATACGCTTATTTTATTATTTAAACGATCATGACTCTCCACATTTCCTTTATTATTTGCGAATGACGATGCATTTTTGGGAAAAATAGAACTGTTTCCCATTGTTTTCTTGTCGACTTGGAATTCTCCTTCTCTTTGGTTCTCCTTCTCTTAAGTTGGTTGTAAACCAAAGCTTGAGAGCCTAGTCTACCCTGCTATCTAATTCATAACTAAGGTGAGAAGAAGAAAAACGTCCATGCCTTTTTCAAGGGCGTTAATTGCGATAATGAAAGCAACAGAATACCCTGGAAATTGAACTCAGGATGCTGGTGTCACTTATCATGACGATAATCATAACACCATCCGCACACCCTATAGAATTCACTGACAATTTAGATTTTAAAAGCAAAATATACATATTCTTTTTATACTTTTAATTTTGGTCCAGTTTTTAAAAAGAATTATTATTACTCACTTAAATGCCGCCAGTGGCGTCCATTATGCTCAGTGTCGAGTCGCATCATATTATAGTTATTTGCAAATAAATAAATCAAGGAAACTATTCTATACATGGCATTGACTGTATCTGGTGTTGTTTCCATTGAGGTATCATATAATTTGCAGTGATCCAAAATACAGATTCCATATTATTAAACTGCAAATAGGCAATTTGTTTACACTCTAAGAGAATTATACTAGAATCTGGCTCACAAAAACCTCACTATAATATGCCATTTTTGATGTTTTACAATAATACACAGAAACTTGTAGAGTATTAAACATAAAATTAATTCCAAATAAAGGAATTACTCAATAATTAAAATGTAATATACCTAAGAAATCTTATTATAATATAGAAAATCTGGGATGTGAAGCAAGGACGCAAACTTCTCACTATTAAGCTACAAACAGAGATGCAAATTAGTTTATTCCTTAAATTATACCATTTTAATAATATTGCCCTAATTTAAAACATCCTGGTCACGGGACCATATATTTAACACTTCTTCTCCACGGGCCTATTCTGGTTAATGTGCACCAGATCTAACCCTTCCACCCAGGCCCTTCAATCTCCGGCGTCTTCCTCTTCGGCTTGATGTGTCTATTCGGTCCTAACCGAACATAAGGGGTTGGCCGTGGGTCCCCTGACCATCCGAGATTATTTGACCGGTCTGCTGGTTTACTCCTGCTTCCTGCCCATTTTGTGATTATTTGATCCAGAAAGCTGAAGTGTTGTTCGTTCACGGTCGACTGAAGACGTAGACACGGCTGGGGAGCCTGTTTTAAACAATTTAGAATACAGCAAAAAGAAATAAAAAGAAAAAAAATAATATCAGTAATCCAGACAAACAACTGTTCAATAGTTGCACTGTTAATGTCTTTTATATATAAGAAAAGAATAGTAGAAAGAGAAAAGGGTTATAGAAAGTAAAAGTGTTTATAGTATAACAATTCACACACTGGATTCTAGACACACAGAGAGCGTACATGATTAACCTGTTGTTAAATCGTCTCAGAAGATATATAACTCTTTTCAAAAATGTTCTCCAGACTCTTTTGACGGAGACAGTTCTTCTCAAATAAAACGCTGGAACCACGGTGTCTTTCAAAGGTGCTGGTACAAAGGACGGATGATGCGATTCCGATGTTGTTAGGGCTGGTGACGAACCTTGAGTTTCATATACCCAGCGGTTTTTCAATGAGACCGCTACGACGAAGATGCTTCTCAAAGTCCTTGGGCGACTGTTAAATTTTAAAAATCCGCAACAAATTCGGGGCAACGATTAACCTTTTCAAATTATAAATCACTTTGTCGGGAACCACTCAATCCGACTTCTTCATCAAAAGTCATATTTTCATAATCCTCTTCCTCCTCTTCTTTGTCCTTTTGTCGTCACCGTCAGTCACAACAAATACAATCTGCAACAAAAGCCTCCGTCTGAAACAATAGACCCAAATGCAAGTAAAATATAATATATATTTTACTCTCCTTTTTCATACAAAGAGGTCTTCGGTTAGGAGCTCGTTTGGTCCGAATTGTCAGCACCCTTACTCTAGCGGAGGGACCCGATCTTACTCAACCGTACGCTCACACGGTTGCCGTCTCACTCACGCTCACACGATTGTGGTCTCTCTCGTCAATCGCACGCTCACATGGTTGTGGTCTCTCTCGTCAGCCTGACTACGCGTTTATATAGAAAACCCGGAGAGTTATAGGCCATCACGCGGTTATCACAGCATTCTGGCTGCCACAGCCAAAATCATGTGAACTCCAAAGTTCTTCTTGTGGCTTACTCAGCTCTATTTCAATTTTTAGTTGATAAAAATGATTTCATTCATTTCCATTGTCTTCTGATGATCCAGATTCAATGGGCACAACTTATGCCCCAGATCAGATTTCGTCACAGGTCAACAAAACGTGCTAGTTTAATTTCACTGTTCAATTTACTCCAATTTTAATAAAAAAAAAAAAACAGATAATATTGCCACGTTTACAACGTTTCAGTCTTCTTCAGATGCTAGGAATTTTGAACCCTTTAAATGTGTGTGTGTGTGTGTGTGTGTGTGTGTGTGTGTGTGTGTGTGTGTGTGTGTGTGTGTGTGTTAGACTTCTCTCTCTGTCACACTAGCACATATATTGCTATAATGTAATGTTTTTGCTATTTTATGGTAACGAATTTACAAACAGAATTCAGAAAATATAATATAGGCTATATATTTATTTATTTGGACTGATTAGGAAAGAGAAAAGATGCTCAGAAATCTAACATGGAGATTTTTTCTGGTAATCGGTTATTTAATTAGATTACCAAACAAAATCAGCTAGGAAGAAATAAAATTAGGAAGATTGTGTTGCACCAATCGTCTAAGGGGATACACATGCGTAAATATTTACTAAACATTGTTTAGAACTAAATAAGATTATCTGCGGAAAAATTTTACAAGTTGGGTCAATTGTTTTATTTTATTATTACTGCTAAGCTAAGCTAAGTACAGAACCTTCAGTGTCGTCTGAATGTTAGAGACAAATTATTTGCATTGTTCTATAGATTTTATAATAATATCATCAATTTAATTGTGTTAGCACTGTTTTGATTGATTAATTCTTCAACCTTCTGCAAATATGTTCTTCTTTGTTTAAAACATCAAAGGTTAGAACAAGTCTTCGAATAAATTAAATAAAAGCAATAGTTAATCAACGGAACAAGCATCATAAAAGTAAAAAAAATGTTGATTGATGATTGGATTCCGTTTTACGAGTTATCAACTCTTTCCATTGTTTTTTTTAGATAACAATGGTTCAGTGATGCAGTCAGTCAGTTAAGTGCCATACGTGATACACGCTTGGGCGATCATGTCTTGAAAGAGACGTGACTGACTGGGCAGAAGATTATCCCACAGTAGATTACCATTGATTTCTGCGGTAGCCTGGTTGCTAGCCAAGGCTATAGAACCCAATCTGTCTTATTATTTAACCCATAACTGGAGAGAAGAGGTGGATTAATATCTTTCCCAAGGGTATTTGCGCGTAAGTGAATGCAACGAATTCAACTGGAATTCGAACTCGGCTCTACGATTTCTCGTTCCAATCGATATCCACTGCACCACAAACGCACACACACTCAGTGATACAACTCTTACTAATCAACTCATGACTAAGTAAAAATGTGGTGGATTCATATCTAATCAGAATTTAATAAACAAAAATTAAATTATAATGTGGGTTTAAAGTGGGAGATCAATTCTATATCACAATCAATATATTAACTGATCCCTCACTTTTCGGCCACCATAGTTTCTATACATTTATATTTCATGGAATGTAAATAAATCGAAATGACATGTATGTGTAGCTAATCAGTATTTCACAGATTGATAGATTTTATTAAACCTTTGAAGGTTATTTAAAGCCAGAAAACATTTTTTGATTTTAAGATTTTTTTAGATAGTATTTTTTTTTATAATAAGGGTTTGGTGATACAAGTCTTACTAATTAACCCATAGCTAGGGAGAAGAGGTGAATTCATAGCTTTCCCAAGAGTATTTGGACGTAAGTGTCAATAACAAACCCAAGAAGAATTAGAATCAGTTCTCTGATTAACGATTCTGAGCCATTATCGAATTAAGGTTTATAGCACATGATATTCCCAAGTTTCCTCTGTCCTTTCTAAGCTCTACAACCTCTGCATATCTTCCTCCTGCTTTCCTGCCTGTTGGAAGTCTTCTTCTGTGGTTCCACTATTCAAGAGCACTGGTGAACCCTCGGACCCCGCAAACTACCGCCCTATCAGCCTTCTTCCGATCTTCGGCAAAGTGTTCGAAGCCATTATCAATGCCGAGGTCGTTCAGCATCTCACGGCCCACGGGCTCCTATCGGACAAACAGTATGGCTTCCGCTTCACCAGGTCTACTACTGATATGCTAACGACCATCACCGAGTATATATACCAGGCTCTCGACAAGAATGGTGAAGCCCGAACTGTCGCCCTGGATATCTCTAAAGCATTCGACAGAGTATGGCATGCCGGCCTTCTACGGAAACTGCGAAGCTACGGCATTACTGAACTTTTGTTGGACTTAATCCAGTCATTCCTCTCCAACCGCACACTGAAGATGGTTTTAAACGGACATGCCTACCAGAACTACACTACAAACGCGGGTGGCCCCAAGGCTCTATCCTAGGTCCTACGCTCTTTCTAATCTACATCAATGATCTCCCCGATGCCATAAGATCACAAGTAGGTATGTACGCCGATGATACCACAGTATACGCTCGCCTCGATCAAAAATCTGGTGTTGATGATAAGGCGAACCTCGCGGCTGAGCTTGAAAAGGACCTCCAATCCGTGGTGGATTGGGGTAGGAAATGGCTTGTAAAAATTCAATTCTTCCAAAACGAAGCTGCTGTCAATTAACCACCACAGACGACCGCACCTCCCTCCCATTAGCATGGAACAGGCATGCCTCCCAGAGAGTAAAACACTACGCCTTCTTGGCCTGACACTCTCAGCGGACCTCAAGTGGAATGACTATGTCGAACCCATTGCTAAATCCGCTGCTATGAAAGTTGGCTCTCTGTGCATGGCCCGGAAATTCTTTCCGCCTGATCTATCCTAAACTTATACAAATCTACCATCCACCCGTGTTTTGAATACTGTTGCCACATCTCGTCGGGTGCCCCTACTATTCTCCCCGGGCTTCTTGACAAAATACAGCGAAGAATCTGTCATGTGATTGATACCGACTTAGCCGACCGCCTGCAGTCATTCTCTCACCGGCGTGACGTGGCTTCCCTGTGCCTCTTCTATAAATACTTTCATGGCTTCTGCTCTGATGAACTTAAATCACTGGTGCCCCCTAGGTGTGAGTTTGCACGAGATACTAGATTGGCAACTAGGTCCCACCCTTTTACAGTGAAACCGATGAAATGTAACCGCAATTTCTACTCCAACAGCTTCTTTTCTCGCATTTCCCGCCTGTGGAATTCCCTTCCGCATACTTGCTTCCCCGGCGGCTATAACTTCCAGGAGTTTAAATGTAAGGTCAATAGACACCTCCTAACACACTAACCCTCCCATTCTCTCCAACTCTCCCCCTATGTACATCCTAACTCGTCTATCGCCCTGTGTATCCCCCTGCGCTATAGTGGCAGTGGAATGCCTTGCTTGGGGTGACATGATTAAAAATAATATATATATATATATATATATATATATATATATATATATATATATATATATATATTACAGATAGTTCATTCAATACAAGGCCAAAGGAATGCTCAGTTTTTTATGAGTGAACAGTTTTTGTGGAAGTGCACAATTTGGAAGGATTATGTGCTCAATTTTGTGGTAGTGTTCAACTTTTGAAAAAGGGTTCAGCTTTCGGGGAGGGGGGATGCTCAATTACAGAGCGTGTACTTAGTTCTAATTGGGTGCTCAGTTTTAAAAGATTTTGATGCATATTTTTAAGGATGGTACAACAGTATGGAAAATGAAATTAGAGAGTCTTGTTCAATTTCCAGGCTAGTCGCTTGCATTCACTTTCGCACAAATTACTTTGCAAAAGACATGAATTCATTCTTTCTCCCTTCGGCTATACTTTAAATAGATGAGATCTCTAGACTTGAACAGCAACCAATCTAATAAAAAGGATACTCTGAATTACAAACTGTGGAGAATGTAACAGGAAACTACTTTATTTTTTTTAAAATAAAATCATGATAATTCACAAATAACAAAGAGGATCATAATCATCCACATCCTAAATGGCATTAGAAAAACAAATTTCTAGGCAGGGAAAATCACCTTAACGAAAAGGACTGGTGGAGAGTTAAATGACTACTCTGATATAGAGTTTAAATAGAAATGCTGAAAACATCTTAATACTAAACAATAAAGAGCAAACAAAGACCACAAACATCCGCCAACATAATCTCAGCAATTAGCAAGTGATTATTCTGAAAAATACAAAAAAATAACTGCAATAAACTTGACCACTCTCGAGAGAAACATAAAAAAATGAACTACACCACTCTCAAAATTAAATCGAGAGTGAAAATACGAAAAATGAATTCCACTGCTCTCAAAATTAAATGCACAGTTAAATTGAAACAGGAGAGGTTATTCAGTATTTAAAATGATCTGGGGAAGTAATTCAGTATTTGGCATTTAAAAGGCAAAAATTAGATTTTATTAATAAAACTGGAAAAATAACCCAGAAATTTTATCCTGTACCAGATTGAAGCCGAAATCTAATCCGTTTGTGCCAGTCATGAAGCCAATTATCACTGAAAGTTTCATGCGGATGGATTAGGATAAAAGACGGACAGATTGGCAGACAGACAGACAGACAGACAGACAACAGCAATTGAATGCAATACCTCCTCCTTAAGGCGGCAGTAAAGAGGAAAGAAAATATCTTAGGAACCTTTCGGCTAAACCTTCATCAGAGAAAAGGTCATTGGCAATTACTTATAATCTTTTTAACAGGAACAATGAAATATACTTTTAGGGAACTAAATGGGAGTACAAAACTCTTGCGCAATTAAAATATAAGATCGTCTTAATCAAAGTTTAAAAAACAATTCAATTTGTAAAATTAAAAACAAATAAAATTAATAAAAACAGAAAAGGGCATCAGAAATAGGTCAGGAGCGGAAAAAAAGAACCTTCTCCCAAAAGAAGAAAGGATGAACAAATCTTTCCTTTTTCCAGTAAAGAGTTGGTCTTCTCAGCCATGACTACTTTGACAGTCTTAAGCAAGTGCCAAGACTGCACTCAATGCAAAATACCAAACCAGTTCTGTATCACACAAGATTATCAATCAAGTGCTGGCCAATCTGATATCAGTCAGCCAGTTAAGTGCCATATGTGATACATGCTTGGGCGATCATGTCACTTTTGATCCATGACTGACTAGGCAGAAGATTTTCCCTTAGTAGATTGCCATTTCTTTCTACGGTAGACTAATTTCCAACCAAAGCTACAAAACACAGTTTGTCCTGCTAATCAACCCATAGCTGCAGGGGGAAGAGATGGATTTATATCTTTCCCAAATCTAAGTGAATGCAACGAATTAAACTGGAATTCGAACTCGGCTCTCCGATTTCTCATTCCAAACCGATATCCATTACGCCACAACGTACATGATATATAGAGTTTATTTATCATATTTTTCTCATAAAAGACTGGGACCAGTACACATTTCTCACTCTCTCCAGTTTATTTCCATTTTAACTTGTGCTGAACTATGTTCCTCAAATAACAAGAACTTCATTAACCTCTCGAGTGGTTGACCCAGAGCACTTTCCTTGTTTACATTACACCCATCTCCTCCACTGGTCAGTCTTTCAAATCAAGAGTTAAATGAACAAATGCCAAATTTTATCAAGTAGATAACAATTATTTAAGTAAATGACCAGTGAGTGAACAATAAATTTTGACACGTTCCTGTGTGTGCATGCATAATTATTTGTGTAATCACCCTGAATTATTCATGGGTGGGGTGATATGTGCCTGTGCATGCTAAAGAGAATGAAATAGAATAAGAATGAATTAGCAGTTAACCAACATCAAGAACCAATTAAAATGATTTAATTAAAAACACACGTTCATGAGTAGAATAGATACAGTCCACCCCATATAGACACACATGAAATTATGCATATCATACGCACATACGTATTTCGCTTATCACACATCTATACACAGGCACATATAGGCATGCATATCAGCACATTAGTCAATAAAATCATATTCAGATATATACTTAGGTAGATACAAATTAAACAATAGATAGATAGATAGATAGATAGATAGATAGATAGATAGATATGAACAGATTGAGATAGATAGATAGATAGATAGATAGATAGATAGATAGATAGATAGATAGATAGATAGATAGATAGATAGATAGAGATGAAGATGAGATAGATAGATAGATAGATAGATAGATAGATAGATAGATAGATAGATAGATAGATAGATAATGCTGCTACTTAGAGGGATAGAATTGAAGGGTTTCAGATAGATAGATAGATAGATAGATAGATAGATAGATAGATAGATAGATAGATAGAACAGATTGAAGAGATTAGATAGATAGATAGATAGATAGATAGATAGATAGATAGATAGATAGATAGATAGATAGATAATGAACAGATTGAGATAGATAGATAGATAGATAGATAGATAGATAGATAGATAGATAGATAGATAGAATTGAAGGGTTTCAGAAAGATAGATAGATAGATAGATAGATAGATAGATAGATAGATAGATAGATAGATAGATAGATATAAAAGATATAAAAGAATAAGTAAAGAACAGGTAGGAAAAAGTGTCTTTAACGTTTCACTTTAATAAGCTTCTTCAGAGATTCTTTAAAGACGAATGATTTTTTAAAATTTGAGAAGAAATTTACTGTTCCTTAATGTTTATTTTTAATCTTACAGTGCTCAATACAAAAGTGGAGCTATATATTTTTGTGATAGAATTAAGTTAACATTTTCACGACACAGAATTTCCAATGTTTTGGAATCTTATTTTTACTATGACTCATCTTCAAGCGATCTTTTTGGGGGTGACTAATGGAATATATATACACTACCGGCTATAATTATTAGGCAACCCCAGTTTTTTAAAAGAAATTATGTATTTCATACTATTTTTAGAATTTATTGCCAAGTGGATAATTTTACTTTGCAAAATTTTACAAGGCAAAGAAGCAAAGATGAACTCGTTTGAATCACCCTAAATTTTCTTCATTCTTTCATTGATGAAACTGCAATATAGGCAATTATTAAATATTTGTAAATTCATTTGATGCACATGTTATTGTGCAATATTAACAAAAGAACCATTCTATTTTCATTTACGATTATTCACTTGGCAATAAATATAAAACATAGTATGAAATATATCATTTTTTTAAAACACTGGTGGCCTAATAATTATGGCCGGTAGTATATATATATATATATATATATGAAGGGAAGCTACCATTTGATCGGTCAACATCTTAGACCACTCAACCAGGTCAAATGGTAGCTTCCCCTATGTAGATAGAGGTCGCAGGTTTGGATCCTGCCGAATGACACACATTTTCGTAATAAAAATTTATCGTAAATAATCAGGCCGGTAGATGTAAATATATAATTCTGTTTAATTAAAAACAGAATATCTACATAAATACAAATGTTGATAAAAAATAATGTTCAAACAATTCATTTCAAATTGTCGGTTGTTTATAACCAAGTTTCGTTAAAATTCGTTAATTTCCGTAATATATGTGTGTGTGTGTGTGTGTGTGTGTGTGTGTGTGTGTGTTAGAATCATCCTTTTAGCGTCTAAAGTATGAGTGGTAAACAAGGCTTTGAGGGAGTAAAGCCTGAGGGCTTTGGCAAAGATAATCTTTCTTTGAACATTGTAGATTGGTGCTACAGAATCACAAAGAAGTGTCTCAAATAACAGCAACACAGAACTTGAGAACTACCAACAGCAGCAACAACTAAAATGAATAGCATGTGTAGCCTAACAGGTTTGTGTGAAGGGAACAGAGGAGAAACAAAGAGTGGTCATAAAAAGTCAAAGGTTACTTAGAGCAACTAAAAAATAGAAGTTATGGAGAGCCATGATCACCGAAGTAGTGTGAATTAATGGCAGAGAAAGAACAAAGAGTGATCGTAATGAGTCAAGAGTTACTTAAAGTAACAAAAGACAAGACGCTGTGGAGAGCTATGATTACCTAGGTTCTGAAGGCAAATAGAAGTACATGCTAGTATTTGATTTAATAAAGAGGATTTGCTGTATCACTATATCTGTAATGTATAATGTAAATGAAGATTTTGTTTAATAGATCCTACTTCTGATAGCTTTTTCTACATAAACAGCTAGTGTATATATGACTATTTTTATTATTTCAAACATTATGAAAATGGATAGTCATATTTAAAATGAATGCCCTTGTTTTATTTCTATTGTAAAGAATATATAGTACATCTATTGGATTCAGCAAGTCTTAATAAAGAAAAGTGCTCTCCAGCAGGGATTGAACCAGTTGCCTGCTTTGTAGAGTAAACCAACATTTAATCTGACTTTCTTTATTGCTAGACTACATAAAGCATCACAGTCTGGCAAGGCTCTATTTCCCTTTTAAGGAAAGCCCGCTTTTTCATTCTGCTGTTTTCTAGAAAGTTTATATCTGTAGAGTTTTGCATTCAAAACGTAAACAAGGGGTATCTTTTTTTTTTAATCATATCACCCCGAGCAAGGCAATAGTGCCACTGATATGCAGGGGGCAACGTGAGAGTGAAAAGATTTGGAAAAGAGAAAGCCGGAAACCACATCCTAAACAGGGAACAAGGGATAAGCCTCTACACCTGTACAATAGACGTGGGTAGAGTGTGAACCAGGAGGTAGTTTAGTCTATCTACTCCAATTGTCTATTTCAAATATGTGTATACACTGTGTTATAACCTAAAAAAGTTCCTGAATGAGAAACAAGCAAAACAGAGGTTGGAAAATGAAATGTTAATCTTTATAACATCAACAAAATACAACATTTGCCAGCTGCGTGAATTAGATATCCACTGCTAGCCATGAAGTGCTAGACAGAAATCTAAGTATTTAGCTGCCTCCCCACTTGAGACAAAAACGTGGTACAAGGCTTTTTTAATGTGGGTAATCTGAGTCATATAGCTTGGGCAAAAATTAAATGTCTTCTTTTCCCCAGACGAGATTCTACCATGCGGCATAGCCTCATTTGGTTTACTCTCTTCCTGAAAAGCATCCTACAATGTCAGAATTGGATCTGAGTGACATTAATAGTTAGACAGCAATCTAAGTATTTAGCTGCCTCCCCGCTTGAAAGAAAATATGGCACAAGGCTTTTTTAATGTGGGTAATCTGAGTCATATAGCTTGGGCAAAAATTAAATGTCTTCTTTTCCCCAAACGAAACTCTATCTTTCGGTGAATCTTCGTCTGGGTTACTCTCTGCTCGAAGACAGAGAATCCAACAATGTCAGTAAAGCATCTAAGTTACATTAATTGCTTGACAGTAACATGACCCCACTCACAATAGTGTCAAACATATTTATGAGGATTGGGATATGTTCGTTAATGTTCATGGGTACATATATAACACACTGTAATATTGTTTAAAAATAACGGTTAAAAAGACATCAATCATTTAGAAGTTACTTTATGATTTAGATACCAGACTGAGCAGATATGGGCTTACAAAAAAAAATATCAGAAGTGTACAGTGTACTTTCCTCAAAAGGGAAAATAGAACGCCGCTGGTCTGTGATATTCTTTGTAGTCGTGTGATAATGTATGCCACATCAAATATTGGTTTCTCTTACAAAGTGAGGTGCATATTCAATCTCTGTCAGAAAGCTCATTTTCTTTATTAAATTTTCTCAAATTTGCGGACTGATAGCTGTAATACACACTGTTTAAGAAATAAAAATTGGGCATCTGTTTCAAATATGAGTATCCACTATTAATAACATTTGAAGTAATACAAAGAAAAATATTGGATTAGGAATAAATCCTTTAATTCCTTAGAAAATAAATATAGGATAGAATGCTTAGCAAAAAGAACATTTCTAATTTTACTCATAGCCAATTTTACATCACAATTCTTACCAACCAAGCACTGAAATACTCAATGATTCATACTTTGTAGTAACCACTAAGTTACCATCCAGATATTTATGCATTTTTAGCTCTTTACAACTATGACACTTTGTAACTATGACACTTCATATCGGCTTCTTCTCTCCACCACCTGAATGTAATTTATTCTGTAACGCAGCTAAGTCAATGCAGGAATATTTTTTTCATAAACACTATCACAAAGTAGCATTGAGTTCCTCATGTTGAGTGAGTCAATATAATTTAATTAATGTCTTACCTTTCATATGCAACCAGACGTGGGGAACTCACTACATAAAAATATAACATTATACTAGGTACCTCCAAATGCTTTCTGTAAAAGAGGCAGGCTATGATGACAAAAATAGACATATTATAATGACAAAAAGAGCATACCATGATGACCAAAATAGGCATACCATGATGACATAAAGAGGTATACCATGCCATGATGACCAAAATAGGCATACCATGATGACCAAAATAGGCATACCATGATGACATAAAGAGGTATACCATGCCATGATGACCCAAAATAGGCATACCATGATGACCAAAATAGGCATACCATGATGACCAAAATAGGCATACCATAATGAAAAAAGAGGTTAGCAAGGTTTTCATTGTGTCTTTTCTTTCATTCATATATATATATATATAGCGCCCGTAGCTCAGAGGTAGAATCACCGACTGACGCCAATTTGGTCAAGTTTCAATCCTGGGTAAAAGGCAATTGGCTGTCTAACCGTACTGATGAGCTGTGATACAGTGAAGCAGATCTGTCTGCGGATGACTATATATATATATATATAATTGAATCAGAAACATTAAATTTCAGTGTTTATCAATGTTAAGTATGAGTTTCATAATTTCTCACTAATAAATAATGAAAATTTTTAATAATTGTTATTTAATCTCCAGACAATTATGAAACTAAGATTTGATGTTGTTAAGTATTGAACTTTATTATTTCTGATTGATTTATTATTTGCTCTCACTAAATATTGGGCACTTTATTGGCAGAAGTTCTATTTAACTTGATACACATTAATTTATGTAATTTTACATATATCAATAGCTAGCATTATTATTTCATCATACACACATGCACACATGCACACACACACACACACACACACACACACACACATACACACACACACATATATATATATATATATAAAGAGAGAGAGAGAGAGGGTGAGGCAAAAAGTCATTCACCATAAGGATTAAAGAAAATTTTTTTTTAATCATATCACCCCAAGCAAGGTATTCCACTGCCACTATAGCGTAGGGGGTTACATAGAGCAATTGGATATAGGAAATGTCAGAAGGAGGGTGATAGACAAGTAAGGAGGTACATAGGAAGAGTGTTTGAGAGAATGGGTGTAAGTTAGAGTGTGAGGAGGTGTCTATTGACCTTACATTTAAACTCCTGGAGGTTGTAGCCATCGCGGAAGCAAGCATGCGGAAGGGAATTCCACAGGCGGGAAGTGCGCGAAAAGAAGCTATTGGAGTAGAAATTGCGGTTAGATTTCATCGGTTTCACTGTAAAAGGGTGGGACCTAGTTGCTAATCTAGTATCTCGTGCAAATTCATACCTAGGGGGAACCAGTGATCTAAGTTCATCAGAGCAGAAGCCATGAAAGTATTTATAGAAGAGGCACAGGGAAGCCATGTCACGCTGGTGAGAGAGTGACTGCAGGCGGTCAGCCAAGTCGGTATTGAAATGGGTTGAAGAGGTCCTGTTAAGTGGCTATTGAGGTCCCAAAATTTCACACCCTTGGATTTTTTTTTTCTGTGGGGGCCATTTGAAATCAGATGTTTATTCAATGCACCCAATTTAAAGAAAGAATGAAATATGAATGCAATAAAATGACAGAGGAAACTCTTCAACATATTAATGCATCATGCAGACAGAGAACTGAAATGTGTTTAAAAAAAGGAGGCGGACATTTTGAATGACACATATAATAATTAAACAGTTAGTAAATAAAAATTTCATGTGTAATTATACTTTTAATAAATTATCCCTTTTACCTCAACTTGTATATAGAAAGAAAATAAAATTTAATTACTATGGAATATAACATGGTCTTCTGTAGAGCGACCAGTTATATCTGGCAAAAATAATGATAATAATAATATGCGGCTAACCTGAGGTTCCAAGTAGACATGTATTTTATTGTGTCCAAAGTGTGAATATTTGGGGTATTCTTCTCCAACTCCTCTACTCAGGCGTGATAGGTGTAAGGTCTTCCCAGTTGCCATTGTTTGCACATCCAAATTTGATTACCTGTTAAAAAGTTCATAAATCAGAAGATAAGAAAAAAGCAAAGGTGTCTCTTCAAAATATTGAGAAATACAAAGAACAATAGACTTGATAAAAGATTTTAAACTGCCCCACCACCGGACTAGATGAAGTTGAAATGATTGATAGCGAACTCCACTGGAAATTATACAGACTTAAGGAATCAGTGCACATGCTAAGCCACAAAAATCTAATCTGGCCAAGCATAGAAATGAATACAATATGGGAACCAGTAATATGAAGTGTTAGAGAAAATCATTAGCTTCAAAGATTGCAGTATGAGCTCTGGTAAAAATGGTTATGGAGACATTAGGTTTATGTTGCAGTGAAATATCCTGTCTTACCCAGGAATGGGTATGGCCCAGGTTATAAAACGCCGGGACTAGAACGAACTACAGATTGTTCATGACTAGATGAGATTGATCAAGTGTGATCGAGTGTGTTCATGACTATACGAGATTATTCGTCATTACACAGAAGTGATCGAGATTATAGGAGAGTCATCAACTTTAGTCAAGAGCCATCGGCCTTAGACGAGAGTTAGACGTCACTAGACGGAAGCCTTCTTCTCAAGACGGACACATACGTCCTATACTGAGACATTACCTTCTTAATTGTTATTCGTGTTAACTGTTCGTTGAGTGTACTTGTATTTGGTTTATTGTACTGAGGTATAATAAATCTATTTATATATCCTCAGTGTTAAGAGTTATTTCTTGCACTATTCTTTCTCTGTTTATTCCCTCCCGGGATACAACAGTTTATAAAACCCAAAAATTCATGCACTGATGTCCTCAAAGACACATAGCTCAGTGGAAACAAGCATTGGTTGAATCTGGTGATTTGACCCAAATACAGTATATGTATTGAGTTGAGTATATGTACTTTTAAAATATCTGTTGTTATATGCCAATTTGATTTAAATCAGAGTAAACTTAGTGAACTCACAAAGAATATTTTTTTTTAAATTTGAAACATTGGTAACTAATGATAAACTTGTGTGGTTAGTGCATTCAGACTGAAATTTATACTGTTGATCCTCTTTGTAACTGACCCCCACTTTTTTTTGTTGTTAAGCACGTTTTGTCCTCAATTGGCTATGAGGAGTGATAACTCATCAACCTTTTTTTCGTATGTTATATTTTTTTTGATCAAACAATTTATAGGGAATAATTTTTTTCTTATCCTTCCTTTTCTCCCTTTAAATAGCAACTTGGAATAAGAATTCAGATTCAGACTTTAATTCCAGTTGAGTTTCATTGCATTCAATTTCACACACAAATACATTTGGGAAGACATGAATCCATCTCTTTCCCCCTAGTTATGGGCTAAATAATAGAGCAGACTCAGATTTTCTGATATGGTTGGCAACCTGTCTAGAAGAAGGACAACTCCTGAATTCAAAACTGTATGTAGCTCTGGTGAAGCACATACTATGCAGCTAACAAAAGGTTTGTAGAGTTTACAATAACCCTGTGATCCCAACTGCAGTTGCCTTTGAGTTGAGTATATGTACTTTTAAAATGTCTGTTGTTATAGGCCAATTTAATTTAAATCAGAGTGAACACACAAAGAATATATTTTTAAAATTTGAAACATTGGTAACTAATGACAAACTTGTGTGGTTTGTGTATTCAGACACATTTCTGACTCTGGTAGAAATATCTAAGTTTTCCTTTTATTCTTTTTCTCTTGTAGCTATCCTACGAAAGTCACATACTTCACCAGATGCTGTTATCAATGATGTTTCTTATGCAGAAAGTAAGAATTATTGCACTTTTATTCATTCTTAATTCAGAAGTACCAATCAGGCAGATTGTTATATTTTCTTTGAATTCTTTAAAAATATGAACATGGCTTCTTTTTGGACTGTTGTTCTCATCTGTATTGCAGGATTTATGATGTTTCAACTGTTGTATTCTCTGTCTTTCTTCAGGTGCTAGGAATTTTGAACCAAAACCTTTATTTTGATCACTGGGGTATATCAGTCTTATTCAATGTGTGATGCCACTTCTGGATGCCATGTAGTTATCTCCCTTTAATACAAATGGGAACCAGTAATATGGAGTGCTAGAGAAAAGTCATTAGCTTCAAATATGATCTCTGGTAAAAAGAAAGTGATTATTGAGACATTAAGTTTATAAGTCCCAAAAATTCATACACTGGCCCAGTGGATATAGGAGTTAATTAGTTCCAGTGACTTGACCTAAAGTGTTGTGAGATGAATACCTCAAATAAACATAGAAAGTTGAATTAAAGAGATCACTACATGGCATCAGGAAGTAGCATCATACATGGAATGAGAATTATATACCCTAATGAACAAAATAATGGGTTTGGTTAAAAACTCCTAGCCCCTGAAGAAGACCACCATAAACAATTTACTCCAATAGTATCCACGTATCTAAGAGGATAAGAATATCCCATTTCTGTATACAGGTAGGTATATAACAGAATGAAAATTATATACCCCAGTGAGCAAAATAAAGGGTTTGCTTCAAAATTCCTAGCCCCTGAAGAAGACCACCATAAACAATTTACTCCAATAGTATCCACGTATCTAAGAGGATAAGAATATCCCATTCCTGTATACAGGTAGGTATATAACAGAATGAGAATTATATACCCCAGTGAGCAAAATAAAGGGTTTGGTTCAAACTTAATAGCCCCTGAAGAAGACCACCATAAACAATTTACTCTAATAGTATCCATGTATTTAAGATTATAATAACATCCCATTTCCAAATACAGGTAGGTATATAACAGAATGAGAATCATATACCCTAGTGATGAAAATAAAGGGTTTGATTAAAAATTCCTAGCCCCTAAAGAAGACCACCATAAACAATTTACTCCAATAGTATCCACATATCTAAGAGGATAAGAATATCCCATTCCTGTATACAGGTAGGTATATAACAGAATGAGAATTATATACCCCAGTGATCAAAATAAAGGGTTTGATTAAAAATTCCTAGCCCCTAAAGAAGACCACCATACACAATTTACTCCAATAGTATCCACGTATCTAAGAGGATAAGAATATCCCATTCCTTTAATGAGAATTATATACCCTAGTTACCAAAATAAAGGGTTTGGTTCAAATTTCCTAGCCCCTAAAGAAGACCATCATAAACATGGCTGTAAAGATGAGAACAACACTCCAAATAATGTAAATAATATAACTACTACCTCATCTCAGAAATATAGATAAAAAGATTTGATTTACAAATTTTTATTTAAATCTGCTAGAAAAGAGTCTAGTGGGAAAACACATAAGTGATGGAGCTTCATGCAGAGTGTTAGACCCTCCCCTAATATCCATGGGAAAAAATAGAATTTCCTTTAGAGCTATTGAAAGTAACAGACCTTCCACGATATTTATAGGGAGTTTTTTTTTTTAATCATTTCACCCCGAGCAAGGAGGAAATGCCACTGATGTGCAGGGGGCTACATAAATGTAAAAAGATTAATTAGAAAAGAGTGAGGAGTACAGACTAGTTAGAAAGGAACAATAGAGATCAGGTGCGATGACAGATACATAGGTGGAGAGAAAGGGAAGGTTATACAGGGGAGGGGAGAGAGCTAGAGTGTAGTGGTTAGTAGATGAGTATTGACTTTGCATTTAAATTTCTGGAGGTTGTAGCCGTCAGGAAAGCAAGAATACGGGAACGAGTTCCACAGGCGGGAAGTGCGAGAGAGGAAGCTGCAGGAGTAGAATTGTCGTCTGCATTTGGCTAACCTGACTGTGAATGGGTGGGACCCAGTTGCCAGTTTGGTTGCACGAGTAAACACCTGTTGAGGAGGCATCAGTGACTTAAGCTTGTCCGAGCAGAAGCCATGAAAGTATTTAGTTATAAACTTATTTCAATTTCCATCAAAATAATAAAGCATCCCTCACGACTCTGGGGAGTAATAGATCTTTTCCAATATTTGGAGAGAGTAACAGTCCTTTCCTATTATCCTCAGAGAAAAACATATCTTCCCTAAAATCTATGGAAATCTATATTTCCTCAATATCCATATTTTTTTTTTTAATCATATCACCCCAAGCAAGGCAATAACGCCACTGATGCACAGGGGGCTATGTAAGGGTAAAAAGAATGGAAAAGAGAAAGCCGGAAACCACATCCTAAACAGGGAACAAGAGATGAGCCTCTTCACCTGTTCAATAGACCTGGATGGAGTGTGAACCGGGTGATAGTTTAGTCTATCTACTCCAATTGAAAAAAAAGAAAAAAAGAAAAGAGTGAAAAGATTGGAAAAGAGAAAACCAGAAACCGCATCCTAAACAGGAAACAAGGGATGAGCCTCTTCATCTGTTCAATAGATGTGGGTGGAGTGTGAACTGGGCGATAGTTTAGTTTAGTCTATCTACTCCAATTACTCCATATGACTGTGGCAATCAAAGACTCATTTCAATAGACTCAGTTTGGTGCATTAAATGTGACCAGAAGAAAATAGAATATGGCCATTCCCTACCAATGTCTTTGAAAAGGGCTTTCTCATGTTATTGCAATCTGTCATTAGTAGAGGTATTGAAAAGATAATGAAGTACTTGGGCAATACTCTCATACAACCCTACAACAAGGCAAATCTTGTAAACTCAATGTCATCAAGACTATAATCAGTAATAGAAAATAAAAGTAGCTGCAACAAATCACAACAAATTTGAAAGAATGCATGCTGTTTGAATCAGAATACCTTGCAGTGATATTTCGGCAAATCTTGTAAACTCAGTATCATCGAGATTGCAATCAGTAATAGAAAATAAAGGTAGCCTCAACAAATATTGATTCTAAATAAAACATTCTTTTTTTTATAATTATTTTTGGACAACAATATAGTCATAATCTTTGGTGTTCTCATTTATGGATGATACTACAGTGAATGTGCGTTGTGGTACAGTGGAACGAGAAACCGGGGAGCCAAGTTCGAATTCCAGTTGAATCCATTGTATTCACTTACACGCAAATACCCTTGGGAAAGGTATTAATCCATCTCTTCCTTCCAGTTATGGGTTAAATAGCAGGACAGATTGGGTTCTATAGCCTTGGTCGGCAACCAGTCTACCGCAGAAAGCAATGGCAACCTACTGCGGGATAATCTTCTGCCCAGTTAGTCATGTCTCTTTCGAGACATGATTGCCCAAGCGTGTATCATGTATGGCAATTAACTGACTGACTACAGCCATGCTGTAATATCATTCATAAATTAGAAATGGAATACTTTCACGGCTTCTGCTCCGATGAACTTAGCTCACTGGTACCCTCTATATATGAATTTACTCGAGCCACAAGATTAACAACTAGGTCCCACCCTTTTACTGTGAAACTAATAAAATGTAAATGCAAATTCTACTCCAGTAGCTTCTTTTCTCACACTTCTCACATGTGGAATTTTCTTCCCCAACAGCTACAATCTCCAAGAATTTCAATGTAAAGCCAATAGTCATTTCCTATCTCACTAATCTGCATCCTCTTTCTCATGCTTCTTTCTCCGTCCACTTCACTCTCATCAGTATTCTCATCATTCTCTTACCCACTTCCTGACACCCTCTATAACCTGTCACTCTTTCTCATAACTTTCCTCCTATGTAACCCCCTGCAAAACAGTGGCAGTAACATGCCTTGCTTGGGGTGATATGATTATTAAAAAAAATGCATTCATACATGGAGAGTAACAGACCTTCCCAAATGTCAATAGAGTGTAAAAGACCTCCCTCCTTAATATCCAAGGAAAATAATAAATATTCTCTAATATCCGTGGAATGTAGTAGACCTTCCTAATGTCTCAGAATATAAAGTGGGGGCTCAATTTTATACTTTAATCAATGTATAAATTGATCCCTCACTTTATGGCCACAGTCATCCTTCTCTTACCCACTTCCTGACACCCCCTATAACCTGTCACTCTTTCTCATAACTTTCCTCCTATGTAACCCCCTGCAAAACAGTGGCAGTAAAATGCCTTGCCTGAGCTGATATGATTATAAAAAAAATGCATTCATACATGGAGAGTAACAGACCTTCCCTAATGTCAATGGAGTGTAAAAGACCTCCCTCCTTAATATCCAAGGAAAATAATAAATATTCTCTAATGACCATGGAATGTAGTAGACCTTCCTAATGTCTCAGGAGTGTAATAGACGTCTCTTAATGTCCATGGAAAACAATAGACCTTCTCTAATATCCATGAAAATTAATATGCCCTCTATAATATAGATGGAAAATAATAGATATTCCCAAACCTCCATGGAGGATAATTGACCTTCCTTATGGAATGTAGTAAACTTTCCCTAATATATATACACCAGGCTCTTGACAAGAATGGGGTAACTCAAACTGTTGCCCTAGACATCTCCAAAGCGTTTGACAGAGTCTGGCATCCTGGCCTTCTACGCAAGCTGCGATGCTATGCTATAACTGGACAGTTGTTTGACCTAATTCAGTCATTCCTTTCAAATCATGCAATGAAGGTAGTATTGAACGGACATGCCTCCCAATAGTATCATATGAATGCGGGTGACCCTAAAGGCTCAATTTTAGGTTCTACACTCATCCTGATCTTCATTAACGATCTCCTCGATGTAATAAAATTCCAAGTAGGTATATACACTGATGACACAATGGTTTACTCTCACCTCGATCAAAAATCTGCCAAGGCTGACAAAGCAAACCTCACAGCTGAGCTTGAAAAGGACCTCCAATCCGTGGTGGACTAGGGTAAGGAATGGCTCATGAATTTTAACGCCTCCAAAACAAAGCTGCTATCTAATAACCATCACAAGCAATTTCTCCTACTCACCATTAGCATGAATCAGGCTAGTCTCCCTGAAAGCAAAACACTGTGCCTCCTCAGGTTAACTCTCACAACAGATCTCAAGTGGAATGACTATATCGAATACATAACTAAATCCACTGCTAAGAAGGTTGGTTCTCTGTGTAGGGCCAGGAAGCTTTTTTTCCATCTGAAACCATCCTGCACATATATGAATCTATGATCCACCCTTACATTGAATACTGCTGATATATCTAGTCAGGTGCCCCTGATATCCACCTAGGGGTCCTTGGCAAAATCCAATGGAGAATCTGTAATGCAATCAATCCCAACCTGGTAGCCCAGATACAGTCACTTTCCCACTGGCACAAAGTGGCTTCTCTGTGTCTCTTCTACAAATACTTTCACAGCTTCTGCTTCGATGAACTTAGCTCTCTGGTTTCCCCGATGCATGAATTTGCTCAAACCACAAGAGTAGCAACTAGGTCCCACCTTTTTACTGTGAAACCAATAAAATGTAAATACAAATACTACTCCAGCAGCTTCTTTTCTCGCACTTCCTGCCTGTGGAATTCCCTTTCGTTTACTTGCTTCCTGGACTGCTACAATCTCCAAGAGTTTAAGTGTAAAGTCAATGATGTTCACATTACCCTGTCACTGGCATCTAAGGTAATATCAAAACTTGACCCCCATAAGGCGAGTAGAGGTGATGGAATCCCAGTCATTATCTTTAACAAATGTGCCCCTGAACTCTCCTCTGTCCTCTCTAAACTCTACATTTACTGCCTTTCTGCTTCCTGTTTTCCTGCATGCTGGAAATCCTCTTCTATAGTTCCCGTATTTAAGAACTTGGGGGAACCCTCGGACCCATCCAACTATATCAGCCTACTATCAATTTTTGGAGAAGTGTTCGTGGCCATTATCAATGCTAAAATAGTTCAACGTCTTACTGCCCATAAACTATTCTCAGACAGGCAGTACAACTTCCGCTTGGCCAGGTCCACAGCCAATATGCTAACAACTATCATGGAGTTCATATACCAGGCCCTTGATAAGTCCAGTGAGGCTCGTGCTGTTACTCTGGACATCTCCAAGGCTTTTGATAGGGTTTGGCATGCTGGCCTTCTACACAAGCTATGGGGTTATGGCATCACCAGACACTTGCTTGATCTAATTCAATCTTTCCTTTCTAACTGCTTAATGAAGGTCGTCCTAAATGGGCATACCTCCACATCCTACTGTACAAATGCTGGTGTCCCTCAGTGCTATATCCTAGGCCTGACACTCTTCATTATTTTCATAAATGATCTCCCAGACATTATCAAGTGCCAAATAGGCATCTATGCAAATGACACTGCAATTTACTCCTGCATCAGTAAGAAATCTGGCAAGGCGGACAAACATAACCTCACTGCTGATCTTGAAAGGGATCTACACTCAGTGGTGGAATGGTGTAAGAAGTGGCTTGTAAATTTCAATGCTAAGACAAAACTACTGTCTGTCAATCATCACAGGTAACACCTCCTGCCTCCCATAAGCATGGACTAAGCGAGTCTCCCTGAGAGCAATATACTGTGCCTCCCCAGCCTTACCTTCTCTTCTGATCTCAAAATAGCTAAATCCACTGCGAGGAAGGTTGGGTCACTGTGTTGGCCCAGGATGTTTTTCCATCTGAATCCATCTTGCACATATACAAATCAACCATTCATCCATGCATGGAATACTGCTGTTCATCTCATTGTTCTCAGCAGGCTCCAAAGGAGAATCAGTAATGTGATAGGTACCGACTTGGCAGCTCGATTCCAGCCACTTTCTCACCGACGTGATGTGGCTTCTCTCTGTTCTAAAAATATTTTCATGGCTTCTGCTCCGACGAACTTGAGTTTGACGAACTTGCTGCATGAGTTTACTCGTGCAACCAGACTGGCATCTGGGTCCCACCCATTCACAGTTAGATCAACCAAATACAGCCATCAATTCTACTCCAGCAGCTTCTTTTCTTGCACTTCCCACCTGTAGAACTCTCTCCCACATTCTTCCTTTCCTGATGGCTACAACCTCCAGGAATTTAAATGCAATGTCTATACCAATCTCTTAACCATTTGACTCCAGTTCTTTCTACATCACCCTGTACATCTTTTTTTTCTCTCTACCTTTGCAACTGTCATCACACCTGTATTCCCATCCTTCTCTTGCTCCCTTCTCTGACACCCCTGTAACTGGTTCATCTTTCTCTTTACTTCCCTTCCATCTAATCTTTTTATCTTATGTAGCCCCCTGTGCATCAGTGGTGTTACCGCATTGCTTGGGGTGAAACGATTAAAAAAAAGGTAGTCATCTCCTATCATGCTAACTTGTATCCCCTCTCCCATGCTCCTTTCTTCATCCACTCCACTCTCAGTACCTTAACCCTTCTCTTACCCACTTCCTGACACACCCTGTAACCCGTCACTCTTTCTCATAACTTTCCTCCTATGTAACCCCCTGCACACCAGTGGCAGTAGACTGCCTTGCTTGGGGCAATATGATTATAAAAAAAATATATGTAGAGGGCAATAGACCTTCCTTAATATTTATAAAAAGCAATAGATATCTCCTAATGTTCATGGAAATTAATATGCTTTCCCTAATATCCACAGAAAAGAATAGACAATCCCTAATGTCCACAGATGATAACAAACCTTCTCTTAATGCCCATGGAAAATAATAAGCATTATCTAATGTCCATGAATGATAATAGACCTCCCTTAATGTCCATAGAAAATAAGAGAGCTTCCTTAATGTTTATGGAAAGAAACTGACTTTCTTTAATGTCCATGGAAATTAACAAACTATCTCTAATGTTCATATCGAATCCATTGCTAAATTCGCTGCTATAAAAGTCAGTTCTCTGTGCAGTGCCTGGAAGATTTTTCCGTCTGAATCTATCCTGCACATATATAAATCTACCATCCACCCGTGCATTGAATACTGCTGCCACATCTGGTCGGGTGCCCCTGCTATTCTTCTTGACAAAATACAACGGAGAATCTGTAATGTGTTCAATACCGGCTTGGCGGACGGGCTGAAGTCACTCTCTCACTGGCGTGATGTGGCTTCCCTGTGTCTTTTCTATAAATACTTTCACGGCTTCTGCTCTGATGAACTTAGATCACTGGTGCCCCCTAGGTATGAATTTGCACGAGATACTAGATTAGCAACTAGATCCCACCCTCTTACAGTGAAACCGATAAAATGTAACCGCAATTTCTACTCCAACAGTTTCTTTTCTCGCACTTCCCGACTGTGGAATTCCCTTCCACATGATTGCCTCCCCGACAGTTACAATCTCCAGGAGTTTAAATGTAAGGTCAATAGACACCTCCTAACACACTAACTCGCATCCATTCTTTCAAACACTCTTCCCATCTACCCAACACTCAGCTTCGGTATCCTTACCCATCTATCACCCTCCTTCTGACATTTCCTATATCTAACCACTCCTTCTCTTTACCTTCCCCTATGTAGCCCCATGCACAATAGTGGCAGCGGAATGCCTTGCTTGGGGAGAAATGATAAAAAAAAATGTAAAGTTTGCCTAATGTCTATGGAAAGCAATAGGCTTTCTCTAATAGTAATAGATATTTCCCCAGTATCTAAAAAATATATGTGGAGGGCAATAAACCTCCCTTAATATTTATAGAAAGCAATAGATATCTCCTAATGTTTATGGAAATTAATATGCTTTCCCTAATATCCATGGAAATGAATAGACAATCCCTAATGCCCACGGATGATAACAGACCTTCTCTTAATGCCCATGGAAAATAATAAACATTATCTAATGTCCATGAATGGTAATAGAACTCTCTTAATGTCCATAGAAAATAAGAGAGCTTCCTTAATGTTTATGGAAAGAAACTGACTTTCTTTAATGTCCATGGAAATTAACAAGCCATCTCTAATGTCCATGTAAAGTTTGCCTAATGTCCATGGAAAGCAATAGGCTTTCTCTAATAGTAATAGATCTTTCCCTAATATCCATGGAGACAATTATGACCAAATGGAGAAAGACACTTCAAGATGCATTACGTCCCAGGATACTAATGCACTTATATTGATTTCTTTCTTTCATTTCAATGTTTTATCATTTGGTAAGATTTTGTGGGGGAAGTGCATTTTAGATGAGATAAGAGCACTTATATTAATGGATGGATGAAAGGATGTGCCGGTGGTGTAATCTTTAGTGCTCAGAAAGGGAAAACAATGAGCCAAGTTCAAATTCTTTTCGAGTTTGTTGCATTCACTTTCACACAAATACCCTTTGAAAAGGTATGAATCATTCACTTCTTCCCATGTTATGGGTTAAATAGCTAATCAGATGATCTCTTGAGTTTTAAGGGAAGGAAAAATCTGTATACAAACCCAATGAATGCTAACTATGTTAAACACTGTGAGCCATTTCACCATTTACCAGTTCCTTTTAAAAAAGTAAAAACTGATTCTAGACGACACTTACCCACTATAATCAATTCATCTGTGTGGATAGATTATAGGTTCAGTTCGAAACTGAAGACATTCCCTAATGTCCGAGGATGGTAATAGACCTTCTCATCAATAAAGAATCAACAGGAGAATCCACAAACAAAACTGTTCTCTTTTAATCATTATAGAATTGAATTTGAATTTGAGTTTTTGTTTGCATATCAACCTCTGTGGGTTATTTGATGCCAAAAAGGCTGGATTTTAAGGGGTTTTTTTAATGCTTGGTTATAGTGAAAAAGTTGATTTAGTCAGATTTTAATGAAAAGTTTTTGTTTTTATTCTTTTTTATTTTAAAAAACTGAAAATGTCTTTTAGTTTTATATTCAAAAATGTTTACTGAGAATTTTTTTCCTTCAAAAATGTGTTATGATCATTTTTTTCTTCAAAAATGTATTGTTGGTAATATTTTTTCTTCAAAAATGTATATTTTTCTATAAAAGTTTATTTTTATGTACATATTTCTAAAAAAGTGTATTTTTATACTTTCATGGTGTTTTGATGCCAGTTTGGGGGTTAACTATTTGCCCATAGTTGGGACCGTAACTTGTGCTACCACTCCAGGTCAGAGTGAACCTGGGAACAACAGTAATTATGAGGTGGTTCCATGCTCCTCACAACCTCCCAATCAGAGGCCTTGCTGCTGGATGCAGTTTACCATCATGCCCAGGACCATCTAATCATTATAGAGAATCATGTTTGCCTTTCATCTTTATGGCTGATGCTAGCCTCCAAGAGAGCTACTCATTGTGCCTTCTTCCTTTCACGTTTACCACTGTCACAAAGTGAAATGATTATATTAAATCAGTTCATATCTGCTAATAGAATGGTTCACTGTGTCATGCCAGACATTTTTTCTTTCCAGAATCTATTTTGCATATTTATAAATCTGCCATTTATATGTGCATTAAATATTGCTGCCATATCTGGTCTGGAACTCCTGCAATATATCTTAAGATTTTTGACAAAATACAAAGAAGGGTCTGTAATATTATTGGTCCTGACCTGGCATGTCAACTTCAGTCATTTTCCCACTGCTGTGACATAGTTTCCTTTCTATATATATTTTCATAGCAATTGTTCTAATGTGATTTTCTACGCTGTACGTCAAAAGCATGAATTTAAGCAAACTCTTCGGTAAAGTACGTCTCAGTATTTTTACTGTTGAGCTGAAACGTTTCTTTTTGCGGAATCGTCTTCTATTGTCCTGCTTCTCTATCACCGATGATTTTTAAAAATTAAAGCTTCACATCAGTTGCCATCTTCTGTCTTCAGGAAACCTGTTTTTTTATTGTCCTTCCTCCTCACAAAAGACTTTTCTTTCTTCCTTTTCACTCCCAGTAACATCTGGTATCTTAACAGCATTACTACCTTGATTGGATATCAACTCAGAATGACAAATCGGGGTGTTGAGTTCGAATTCCAGTTGAATTCCTTGCATTCACTTATGTACAAATACCCTTGGGAAAGGTATTAATCCATCTCTTCCCTCTAGTTATGGGTTAAATAATAGGAAAGATAGGGTTCTATAGCCAAAATCAAATTTTCATAATATAGATTTAACTCAAGTAGTGACTATATTTCCATATATTTACTTCCCCCTAATTCTTCTAACGCCAAAAGTATAACTAATTTGGTTTCTTTCCCTTCTATAACCTTTATACACTTACTGTTTATAATTCATAAATCTCTTCTCTCTATAACCTCCCTAACAACCTTTCCATTGATTCAGTACTTCTTTTTATCACTTTTCATCTATGTTTTAATGTTATTCTAAACCTACGTTTTTTATTACTCTTTTAATATATATTAATTTTTAATTCTTCATATGACCCCAAATTAATGTCACTTGATGTTGACTTTTGGTTTTTATTTTTAAGTAACTTCTTCCCTTTAAGACAAAAAACTTCCACCTACCACTGACTCTAGTCTCATGCCTTTCATATATATATATATATATATATATATATATATATACTACCAGCCATAATTATTAGGCCACCCCAGTTTTTTTTGTTTTTTTTTAAATGTATTTCATATTATTTTTAGTATTTATTGCCAAGTGGATAATTCTAAATGAAAATAGAATGGTTCTTTTGTCATTATTACTTTGCAAAATTTTACAAGGCAGCCAGGAAGTCTTTGCTTTGGCCAGCCAATAAAAAGAAGAGACTAGGATGGGGAAAAGAGCACAAAAACTGGTCACCAGAACAGTTTGTTTGATGCACATGTTATGCAGTATTAAAAAAGAACCATTCTATTTTTACTCAGAATTATCCACTTGGCAATAAATACTAAAAATAATATGAAATACATCTTTCTCTTTAAAAAACTGAGGTGACCTAATAATTATTGCCAGTAGTATATATATATATATATTAAAGAACAGAATATACACCGCTTACTTGCTACCTATGTTTCAACCCTGCAGGCCTCTTCAGGCATACAATATATATAGATGTGTGTGTGTGTGTGTGTGTGTGTGTGTGTGTGTGTGTGTGCGCGCACACATATCTATAAAATATATGCAAATATATTTGCATATGTTAGTGTGTAATCTATACACTGTGTCTCCCACCAACATGTACCCACACTTTATTGGATCATAGCAACCATTATTATTTCCTGAAAGTTAATTAAACATGTTCACATCAAAGAATAAATCATGTAGTAATATATATAAAATTTAAGAGGGTTGATGAAAAGTCAGTCAGCTAAAGAACTGTTTCAGGACCACTAGCACAGATAGATAGATAGATAGATAGATAGATAGATAGATAGATAGATAGATAGATAGATAGATAACAGTTTGGAATAAATATATACACTACCAGCCATAATTATTAGGCAACCTTTTAAAAGAAATTATGTATTTCATATTATTTTTAGTATTTATTGCCAAATAAAAATAGAATGGTTCTTTTGTCATTATTACTTTGCAAAATTTTACAAGGCAAAGAAGCAAAGATGAACTCGTCTGAATCACCCTAAACTATCTTCATTCTTTCATTGATGAAAATGCAATATAGGTAATTATTAAATATTTATAAATTCATTTGATGCACATGTTATTGTGCACAATTTACAAAAGAACCATTCTATTTTCATTCACTTAGCAATAAATACTAAAAATAGTATGAACTACATCATTTTTTAAAACACTGGGGTGGCCTAATAATTATGGCCTATAGTGTGTGTATATATATATATAGAGATAGATAGATAGATAGATAGATAGATAGATAGATAGATAGATAGATAGATAGATTATGAACAGAATTAGATAGATAGATAGATAGATAGATAGATAGATAGATAGATAGATAGATAGATATTTTACACAACATATATTTATTTTTCAACATAATTTCCTTTCTTGTCAATGCACTTGATCCAGATTGGACTAGTTGATATAAACTGAACATGACACACTGTCTATTTCTGGTAAAAATTCAGTAAATCATTGTTTTAGGCTACAAACTTCTTTGTTTTCCTTCATATATGGACACTGCGGGCACCCTACTCCTCCCAAAATGTACACACACTATTCTTTTATAGCAACTTTTGTCATTTATTCAAGAGCAAATTAAACACTTTCACATCAACAAATTTATGTTGCATTAAGTATCAACTTTCTTGTCTCGTTTAATTCTTTTAGTTAAAGACCATGATACAGAAGAATTTTTTTTTAATTCTGGTTTCAAACTCTTTCAGGTTAAAATAAATATTTACATCACTTAACAATTTTGAAATTTCTGAGATAAAAAATATTTGATGCTTTTATTTATTTTCTAAAATGCAATTCATTTATTTTTATTTTGAAAATGACTGACTTAATTTTATTATGAAAATATTCAACATTTTTCTTATGAAAATGCCTAATTTATTCTTCTTAGGAAATGCCTAACTTATTTCGATTAAATGAATATCTGTCTAATCTCTAACATAAAAACATTTTCATAAAAAATATTATAAAAGAGTTTAATAGAACGTTTTTCTGAAAATGTCTAACATAATTTCATTTTGAAGATGCTTTACTAGTTTTTTTCAATCCAGAAAATATTGAATTTATTTTCATTATGAAATAATTTGTATAACTTTCATGCAAGAATTAAGGGTTGTCTTGTTATAAAATCAAATGAACAACCAACTAATCACCCAACCAATCAACCAAAAAACAGCAATAAATACATTTTAAAACATTCTTTATATATATATATAAATATATATAATTTAGTACACTTGGTATGTAATCTGGATAAATTCCAAAAGAGGAACTCGAGAGAACTCAATGTTAAATTCATTTATTTAACTGAGTAATATTTTATAACGGATTTCTGATTATTAATTTGGATGATACATATTTCATTGTTTTGGTGTTCCTAACACGGCTCTTCAGATCCAAAATTCAGGGGGGTGATATTTCGATTACCCATTGTTGTACCATTTGGATCTGAAGAGCCGCGCTAAGAACACCAAAGTGGTGAAATATGTATCATTCAAACTAATAATCAGAAATCCGTTATAAAATATATAATATATATATAAAATATATATATATATATATATATATATGAATAAATTATGAAATATATATTACATAGTTATATGCATAGATTTGCATAAATCTACATAAGTTGATCAATATGATTTTAGGTTAGTAAAAATACATTATTTGGAATATGAAATTTCAACATAATTACATTCCTTGTTAATGTACTTGATTCACAAGGAATCAAGATTATACAGTAAAAATTTCAGATCGAGATTTAGTTAAAATTTATGTCAAGCTACAGACTTACTGATTTGTTCTCACATAAAGTAACTGACTTTCATCATATATATATATATATATATATATTTTCCATTTTTAAACAAGTTATTTTGCTACCCAGGTTTCTACCATGAGTGGTGTTTTCAGGCGATTTTTAATAACTGATTTTACCGTTTATCGTGTTTTCTTTTTAAGAACACTCTATTTAATTTAGAAGTAAAAACCAAAATGGGTCAAATATTTTTTAAACTAATAGATAGACACTTTCCAAAAGAATCAGAACTAAACAAAATTTTCAACAAGCCAAGTTATAGTTGCACTAATAGTTTAGATATTTTCATAAAAAAACAAAAAGTCAGAAACTTAAATAGCATTATACAAAACAAAACCACTAACAAAGAATGCAACTGCAGGGACAAAAATTTCAAGGTCTCTGCAACACAAAAGAAATAATTTACAAGGCAGAGGTACATGACCCAGATTGCCAAAACAAAATATATTTGGGCTCAACCAAAGACACCTTTAAGACCAGGTGGTTCAACTACAGATCTACATTTAAAATTGAAAATTTAAAAAACAATAGAAAATTGGCTAGCCCAACCTGGAAATTGAAATCAAAATATGGAAAAGACCCAGACATAACATGGATCATTGTAAAAACAGCCAAGCCTTACAACGGTGGACAAATATGTAGACTGTGCCAAGAAGAAAAATTAGAAATTATGATATTCCCAAATAAAGACGAACTGTTAAATGAAAGAATAGAAATTATGACAAAATGCATCCACACTAAAAAATACCTCTTAGGTTCATACAACCATGGATGAAAATGTCATAATCCAATTTATTTTAAAAATTACATGTTCATAAATTCCCTGCCACATGAACATTCAAATAAAACACCGTTACAAGAGCATTCTTAATAAGAAAAACAATAAATGGTAAAATCAGATATTAAAAATCGCCTGACGACACCACTCATGGTAGAAAGCTGGGTAGCAAAATAACTCATTTAAGAATGGAAAATATTCAAAAGTTCTACAATATAATTGTATCGAACACTTTTTAATACAAATGTGTACTGGTCTAACCCTATTATGACCAAAAAACTAAGTATTAAACAATCAATATATATATATATATACATATATATATATATAAATATGTGTGTGTGTGTGTGTGTGTGTGTGTGTGTGTGTGTGTGTGTGTGTGTGTGCATCAATATACATATATATGTTTATGAGAAATTTTGTTAGAAAAATAAGTGTCATTTCTCATAAATATTTAGGGTATTATATATATATATATATATATATATATATATATGTATGTATATATGATGGCTGATTATTTATTTATGAGCACATATATGTGTGCAAGTGTGCATCTGTGTATATATATATATATATATTTGCAATGTAAATATAACTGTGTAATACAAACACATATAATGCATAATATTTGCAATATAATTATCTGTATTATAAACATTAACTCTCTCTCTCTCTCTCTCTCTATATATATATATATATATTACTAATCTGAACATTATTCTAGTGAATACAAATGTTTGAGCAAGTGTCCTGTTTTTTAAACAGTGTAAATTATGCCTACTAGCTTGTGCAATTGAGAGACTTAATAAAGTCTCTGGTAGGTTTTGAATATGCATTCTCCATTGTGAGGAAAGAATAAGACAAACTGTAGTAAAAAGAAATACTGTCAGATTAAAAATTAAAACCATAAATTTTTTATGAATATGTGTATAGATAGATAGATAGATAGATAGATAGATAGATAGATAGATAGATAATGACCAGGTGGAGATAGATAGATAGATAGATAGATAGATAGATAGATAGATAGATAGATAATGAATAGCTTGAGATAGATAGATATGAACAGACATAGATAGATAGATAGATAGATAGATAGATAGATAGATAGATAGATAGATAGATAGATCATGAACAGACTGAGGTAGATGAATAGATATGAACAGACATAGATAGATAGATAGATAGATAGATAGATAGATAGATGTGAACAGTAACATAGACAGATCATAAAGAGACTGAGATAGATAGATAGATAGATAGATAGATAGATAGATAGATAGATAGATAGATAGATAGATAGATAATGTACAGAGTGAGATCGATTACATGCCTTAATATTTAGATCCTTATGTTTTTAAATATAGAGTCCTGTTTGTCGATCTTGTCAAGGGACATCAGAACGCTTCGTTGCCAGTTAAAATACCATCGTCTGATCAGCAACAACACTGACCGTGTTGCTGCTTATATGAAAGTAGATAGGTAAAGAAAGAAAAAATAACTGATAAGTAGCTTGATAACTAAAAAACAAAATGTAGGTTTGTAGTAGGTAGGTAGGTGGGTATTATGAACGTTACAGGTGTATGAACAGAAAAATTATAAGAAAGGCCTAGAAATGGGCGAGGGTGAGTCTTGTATAAACTTGAGTTTACATCTGTTTTTAGCTTAATAAATAAATATTTGTTAAGTGTTAAACATATCACAGGATTCATTGTATTTATTTACACAGGGTAACTTTTTATATGTGCATAACTGTAGTGTAAATATGTATATGTGTGTAGATAGATAGATAGATAGATAGATAGATAGATAGATAGATAGATAGATAGATAGATAATAACAGCCATAGATAGATAGATAGATAGATAGATAGATAGATAGATATGAACAGACATAGATAGATAGATAGATAGATATGAACAGACATAGATAGATAGATAGATAGATAGATAGATAGATAGATATGAGCAGACATAGATAGATAGATAGATAGATAGATAGATAGATAGATAGATAGATACATACATAGATAGATAGATAGATAGATAGATAGATAGATAGATAGATAGATAGAACAGACATAGATAGATAGATAGATAGATAGATAGATAGATAGATATGAATAGACATAGATAGATAGATAGATAGATAGATAGATATGAACAGACATAGATAGATAGATATGAGCAGACATAGATAGATAGATAGATAGATAGATAGATAGATATGAACAGACATAGATAGATAGATAGATAGATAGATATGAACAGACATAGATAGATAGATAGATAGATAGATAGATATGACAGTACATAGATAGATAGATAGATAGATAGATAGATAGATAGATAGATATGAACAGACATAGATAGATAGATAGATAGATAGATAGATAGATAGATAGAACAGACATAGATAGATAGATAGATAGATAGATAGATAGATAGATAGATAGATAGATATGAACAGACATAGATAGATAGATAGATAGATAGATATGAACAGAGATCGGATCTTCTATTCTTTCATTGTACTTTCTCCTCTTTAAATTATTCTATTTCACCTACAGTAACTTCTTACGTCTTAGTGACATTATCGACTTATTTTGTGTGAAATGATTGTTTCAAAATAGATAGATAGATACTAAACTGACTGATATAAATAGATAGATAGATAGATAGATAGATTGATTACAAATAAATTGTATAAATGATATTATCCTAAGTGACAAATCTGTTTTGTGTGTGCCGGGGTGGGAGGTAAGCAAATTTTAAATAATAGACCAGTACTCATTCATTTAATCTAAAAATGGGTTTTCCCACCCTGTGTGATATATACATAAACCATCTGCAGACAAGCCTGTCTCACAGTCCTTCAGTGCGGCTAGATTAACAGTTTTGTCTCAAGCCGGGACTGAAACCTGACTGAGTCGACAGAAGTTGGATATATATATAAGAATCATTATTTAAAATCTAAACTAGTAGAAAAAAATGTGTTTCTTATCTTGAAACGAACATGTTCACACAAAGGCCGATGAGTAATTCGTTTAATTGTATCACTAAATAGAAATCAGTCGTGAATTGTACTGTATTTTCCATTTTTATTTTACATTCGAACTGCTAACAAAAATGATATCATGCTTTGGTCGTATAAAAATAAGGAACTCATAGGTGTAAGTATAATCTATACTTTCAAATTTTAAGTAGGTCAAATTAACCATTAAATTCTATGCTAATTGTTTTTTTCTCACATTGCTCACTTGTGGAACTCTTTCTCGGCTTCTTGCTTTCAACTTTGGCCTTCAGGAATACTAATCATTATTTTCTGTGTTTTTAATTATAGCTCATTTCTTGTTCTCCCTCCTTAATAGGAATCACTCATTAATATAATCATTTAATAAATTTTTCTTTCTCATATTTTTTTGCAATTGAGAGACTTGTAAAAAAGATATATATTTGTAGTAGTTCCCCCATTAAAGGCATTATTATATCCATGATATAATAAAACTCTATTTCACAGAAGGAATGGAATGGCTGAAAGAAAAAAGGAATGACAAACATGCTTTGTTCTCAGAAAGACCATTATTCCACAAAGCCACATACAAAACTATATATACATATTTACACACGTCCCACACAAAGAATAATATAACGTATATCTACACACTAAGCAGAGTGTAAAGAGAACGGAAAAATAAAGTATTTCATATAATATGGAAATTCTTCTTTGTTTCTTGAGAAGCCATGTTTAGGACTCCAAATTCGAACAGGCTGGTTTTATCTACTATGTCCCAGATGAAGACTTATTCTTCAAATGGGAAATGGCGAGTATTGGGTTTTTCCCAAAATGAGGGCTGCAACTTGGAGTTTCTTTCTAAATCTAGGGAAAATATATTCCCAAATGGTAATGGCACCATGAACATGTAAGATGCAGAAGGAGGCAAATTTAAATTCTGCTCCGGCTGTGGGTAGAGGCTAAAAAAGAAGTCCCTTGGTTTGGTTCCACTAAACCGACTAAATGACTAGCCACTAGGGCACACTCCAACGACTGCTAAAATGTTAGCCTCTTCAAGTGTAGGGTACCTTTATCTATCATACCTATCCTCATAATCTGCACTTCTTACATTCCCTTTATGTTCATAAAACTATATCATTCAGTAAACCTCTATCTTGAGTGGCTGTTAGACCTTGTATTTGAGGATTGTTTTATTAATGGAGGATTAAAATACTATTTGACTCTAAAATTCATATACTCTATTTATTTAAACATGTGCCTTGTGGTGCAGTGGATATCAGCTCAGAATGAGAAATCAGGGAGCTGAGTTCGAATTCCAGTTTAATTCATTAAATTCACTTACGTGCAAATACCCTTGGGAAATATATTAATCCGTCTCTTCCCTCCAGTTATGGGTTAAATAACAGAACAGATTGGGTCATGTAGCCTTGGCTGGCAACTAATCTACCGCAGAAAGTAATGGCAAACTACTGCGGGATAATCTTCTACCCAAATAGTCATATCTATTTCGAGACATGATCGCCCAAGCGTGTATCCCGTATGGCACTTAAATGACTGATATATATAAATATATATATATATATATATATATATATATATATATATATTGCTCATGAAAACTCGTATACAGACGTATACACATTAAAGTTCCCGCGTATATGCGGATCAGTTTATCGGTAATTACTAAGTCATACATATTATAGTAAGTAAATAAATTTTAAATATATACAATTGTAGCTAAGTAGATTTCCAAGAATCAGTAAATAAAATGGGACAATTGGAGTGCACCAGAAAAGATGGTCAGGGAGTGTGCAGGCAGAAATGGTTGCCACCCACTTGTTAACTTTTGTAACCCTCTCCTGCATTTTGTAACACGAGACACGCTGCAGCGTTCCCGTCAGCATTTATTCAAAATCACGTCCTTGTTACAAACAACGATTCGACCATTTTGCAACTGTATTCGTGTGGGCTTGTAGTTTGGTTTTAGTTGTCCTTGTTGACGGATTACTTATCTGTTTGGGTAAAGTATTAGTCACCATTATGCTGCGGGTAGTAACCGTTTGGAGGGTAAATATTTACGGGCTCCTGGGAAAATTATCTCTCAAACACATCGTATTTTGGCTTTAATTTCAGTTGAAAATAAAGACAAAAATTCTCCAACATTTGGATAATTTTTTATTAATTTAGTTCTAAGCTTTCGGCTCACATGAGCCATCTACAGGGAGGTTATAAGGACGTTAACACAAAAACATCCACCATCAGCGACGATTTTATCTTGTGTTGACATAAAACTAAGCAACGGCAACAGTTACCAAAAATAGCAAACGCAGTTCGCAAATTTGTAATGCGGTTTTATGACGTCACACCAACTTAACTTAGAACCAACCAATGATCGAATAAAAAGCTCGCTAAACACGCTAAAGTCCTCCTTCCTAGCGCCCATAGCTCAGATGTAGAATCGCCAGCTGATGTCAATTTGGTCGGGTTTCAATCCTGGCTAGAAGCAATCAGATGTCTAACCGTACTGATGAGCTGTGATACAGCGAAACATATCTGTCTGCGGATGACTATATATATAAATATATATATGGGTTTCAGAAGTTTGCTTCCCACTTTTTCGCCATCACATATTTCAAAAGCGTTTACACACGCTTGGGTGTGATTACCACCCTTTGCCTTTTTGCCACAAGAATGATTTTCACTCGAGCCATATTTATTAGTTCTACAAATTCAGTTAAAAAATACCACCGTTCGACGTACACAGAAGTGAATCATCCACATATTCCATTGGTTAAACGGAATTTCGATTCGAAAATCTTCTTCCGAAGAAACACTGCATTCTGTTACAGACAGCCGTAAACATGTTTCCTAAATCACTTCGAACTTGGCCTTTTCAAGTCAAGTGCCAACCGTTATATATGTCCCCTGTCTTGTGTACCCCCACTGCCACCGGTACTTCGCGTTGATGGCCGATCGGTAGTCGATCACTTTGTTTCAAACCCTAACCCAGTCAACGTTGTGCTTAATTGATCCAAAAGCCGGCCTGGGGTGAAAATCACCCCAAATTTGCTGCATCGATGACCCAGGCAGAACTGGGAGCCACAATAGAAAAAGAAACCTTTGTAAAATTAACAACAAGGAGTTTATATATATATATATATATATATATATATATATATATATATATATATATATATAAAATATAAAAAATAAAAATAATAAAAAGCTAGATGAATTACTTATATATATATATATATATATATATATATATAGTAATTCATCTAGCTTTTATTCGACCTCAACAGAATGCAGAAAGCACTGGACGGCCGTTTCGTCCTAGAGTTGGGACTCATCAGCAGTGCGCATCCACTACCATTCTGCAGACTGTTGAGGTCAAATAAAAAGCTCGATGAATTTCTTAATTATTCAAATCCTCCTACTACTCCAATCATATCTCTGTGCTTCAACCAGCTTAACATGCTATGGATTTAACGGCTTGTGTTGGAGAAGTCGTGGCTATGGGAGGCACCGTCCTACAGGTAAAGGAGCTTGGATGAGTTCCACCACGGTATTTGTGAACGAGCGGCGCATCATCGAGTTTAATTCGTTACCTCTTCGTCACCGGGGCCCGTGGTACATTTGGTATGACATCAGTTTAATAACCAAAAAACTGTCTGGGTTCGATTCCTGGTAGTGGATGCGCACTGCTGAAGAGTCCCAAATATAGGACGAAACGGCCGTCCAGTGCTTTCTGCATTCTGTTGAGGTCGAATAAAAAGCTCGATGAATTACTTAATATAGTCATCCGCTGACAGATCTGTTTCGCTGTATCACAGCTCATTAGTACGGTTAGATATCCGATTGCTTTTTACCCAGGATTGAAACCCGACAGAATTGGCGTCAGTCAGCGATTCTACCTCTGAGCTATCGGCGCTCGGTAGAAGGAGGCAGACTTTTTAGCGTGTATATTATCATTATACACGCCCAATAGCTGAGAGTGTTCTAATTCATTGCTGAAGGAACGATGCATATATATATATATATATATATATATATATATATATATATATATATATATCCCTCCAACACAAGAAAATATCCGCTAACAACAAATGAGACAACGACACTACAACATGACAATACTCGTAACAAATTGATAGAAAGAACTAACCATCAATTGTAAGAAGGCGGAATGTATGGTTGTTAGCAAAAGAAACAGCTCAACATGCAAATTACAAATTGAAGATAGCAAAATCAAACAAGTACAAAAGTTTAAATATCTGAGGAGTGTTCTAGCATAGATCGAAATGTGTGATACTGAAATTCGAAGGTGCATTGGCATAGTGAAAGATGCCTTCCAAAAACTAAGCAAAGTTTTAAGAAACTGAAAAATTTCTTTAAAAACAAAGAAATGAGTACTGAGCTGTTATGTAATATCAGTCCTCCTATATGACAGTGAATGTTGAAGAATCTCCTCAAAAAAGAATGGACTTGAAGCAGCAAAAATATGTTTCTACAGTAGGATGCTGAGGATACAATGGAGTGAACATGCGAATAACGATGAAGATTTATAGTATTGGAGCGCTCTCAACCTTTCCACGGAAATGGACTATTCGAATCACTATATAAAATAGTAGTGATTATACCTCGAGGAAGGAAGTAGAGTGAGCGAGTCAGTCGGGTATTTCCGGTATTGCACCGGAAGTGTTCTACTAGTCAATCTATCACGTCTCCACGACGATACTGTATACTAATTACCTTGTTTTGTATTCTACTAATCCTCACCTCTTGTAAATACTTCTCTTTCCTGTCAATACACCTACTTTTATACTATTACGTTGTTTTGTATTGTTTCACATAATTCTGTTACCTGACGTAACATATAGAAAATGGAAACAAAGACGTCACTTATAATTAACATCAGGAAAGAGAGCTTGGAAAAGTTGATACGCACAAGGCATTGAAAGCAAAAGAGACAGAGGAAAGCAATGATTAACCTGACTAGAGAGCGTGAATGAATGAATGGTGGAGCGTGGTTTGAGATAACAAAAATATGGAATATAGGGTGTCCCGACCATTGGCATCATTTCGTACTCTAATAACATAGCAAATTATCGCTCAAATGGTATCAAATTTTAACAGTCTTGAAAGAAGTGTAATAAAGACCCTGTCCTTTCACATAGCCTCTATCCCCAAAATAAAATCAGAAAATGTCAAATCAGGTGAACGGGATGTTTAAAAACTAAGTTGACTGAACGGACTTATCGCAATGAAAATCTTCCAAGAAGATAGATCGGACATGTCATTGATAATGACCATGTGCTGTTGAAATGGTCACCACGTTCACCTGACTTGACACTTTGTGAGTTTTTTTCTTTTGGGCTATGTGAAAGAAATATGTGCGTTGTGATGCATTGGATATCGGCTCGGAACGAGAAATCGAGGAGCCGAGTTCGAATTCCAGCTGAATTCATTGCATTCACTTACGCGCAAATACCCTTGGGAAAGGTATTAATCCGCCCATTCCTTTCAATGGGTTAAATAACGGGACAAATTGGGTTCTATAACCTTGGTCGACAACCAGTCTATCGCAGAAAGCAACAGCAGCCTACTGCGGGATAATCTTCTGTCCAGTCAGTCATGTCTCTTTCGAGACATGATCGCCCAAGCGTGTATCAAGTATGGCACTTAACTGACTGAAAGAAATATTACACCTCATCTTACAAGCCTAAAGGAACTTTTGCAGAGAATCCCTGAGACACTAGAGAATGTTACGCAAGACGTGCTACAGCGCGTTCTACAGGAGCTGGATTATCGTCTTGATGTGTGTCGTGTCACATATGATGTGCATATTGAAGATTTGTGAGGATTTGTGAAAATTTACATATTTTGAATATCTTGCTCGAATTTCGATAAAGAATTTTTTTATTGTTCAACATGAATCCTATTTAATTTCATTTGCTTGGGACATGTAGTTACTCAAAGTTCACATTTTAAATTATGTTCATTTTTTGGGACATCATGTATATTAACAACCTTAAAGACATGAATTTGTGGAGAGTCATTATCGCTTACACCCTGAAAGGCCATGACACATAGATGAATTAAGGCATAGATAAAGACATTCATTTTTTGTACGTACTTGTGTGCAAAATCCTATTAAAGATGTTTTTTGCTGATGTTCGAACCCCAAGAACCACTCAAGACAGAGGTTAATGAAGGCGGTTATTGTGTAAAACGTAAGAATAAATAGCACGATATATCAGGATATGTGGGAAATATAACTTTTGCGCCTTTTTTCTTTATGTAAAACTTTGGTAACACCATCGAACAGTTGTTCGTCGAAGTTCTTTGGTGAATAAGTGGGGAAATCCCACACTATCTGTCTTTTATAATCTGTTTATATCTACACCAATCTGGTCATCTATCTGTAGTAACTTGTTCACTACTGCAGAACAAAAGAAAGTCGCCTTCTTCAGTTTAGGTAAGAATAAAGATTAGGCTTTATGTTGGTTGCTGAGTTAACATACAACGTCTCTCTCTCTCTCTCTCTCTCTCTCTCTCTCTCTCTCTCTCTCTCTCTCTCTCTCTCTTCTTCTTCTTCTTCTTCTTTTTCTTTTCTTTTTCTTCTTTTTCTTTTCTTCTTCTCTTTGTTTTCTTCTTCTTCTCTTTTTCTTCTTCTTCTCTCTCTCTCTTTTTTTTTTTTTTTTTTTGGGACCTCCCCACGTTGTATCTCTATTCTCGTTCGTCTCGGTGTGCAGGAAAACTTAAAAAGGGCCATTGCACGTTCACAGGAGAAACGAAAGGTGAAATTAACACCACGGTGAAAAATAAAAACACGAATCTTGTTTTCAATTTATTTTGTTATTTATTCAGAGATTTAATTGCACAGTCTGTTGTAATATATTACCTTGAACGTCAGTGGTAATTGACAGGTACATCCGGACGTAGGCGGGGTCAACAAATGCAACAACAAAAGAAAAAAGCACAAACGATAACCTGTTTGAAAGGTGATCGCCGGCAAAGATATGACTGACAGATACATCCGGTCATAGATAAAAGTTAACCAAGAACAAAGGTGATTAACAGGCATATGCAGATGTAGATGACGTCAACAAAGCAACAACTCGAAAAAGCAAAAATGTGTAGGATTTTTAAAATTAATAAAATCTAGAATCTTTGGCTAAAGAGAGAGAAAACTCCTGATGGCTTCTTCGTGTGCAGCGTCTTCTTTTAAAAAAATAAAGTAAATGGCTAATCCAGATGTCTCTTTCACAGTATTGCTGTAACTAATTGGTCAATAAACGAGTCATTGACAGCCCTTCCTTGTTTACACTTTGGCAGACAATTTAGAAACTCTTTTTTTTTTTTTGACAACGGACAGCCGACCAGTGAAAATGTACTGAGCACCCTCCTGATCAATATAAATATATAAACATGCAGTGTAGATATAGAAGAATCCAAAGGAGTATCCTGTACATAAGGTGGTAGGGTAACTCTCTATGAGTGCTCTAAATATATATGTATACAAATACATATAGAGCAAATATATCGAAAAATTAAGACCGACACGTTATTCCATGGTTAAGCGGAAATGTAGGCCTATTTCAGGCTAACCATCATCAGCTTCTGTCGTTATTGTGCAGAAGATTTTACACTAAAATCTTCTGTACAATAAAAACGGAAGCTGATGAAGGTTCGCCCGAAATAGACCTACACTTCCGCAATTTAATTGCCCAGCCAGTCATATCTATTCCAAGACATGATCGCCCAAGCGTTTATCACGTATGGCACTTAACTAATTAATCCCTTTTAACATTTTTCAACCAATAAGTCGCTTCACCGCCGACAAAAAAAATAAAAATAAAAATGAAAACCAAAACCAAAAAAACATGTTTCGTGATCCCTTTGAAGAGTATATAAGAGAAGTCTCTAGACCAGACAAACAGGAAAGAGTAAGGAACAGCAATAATTCACGACACGGCTTGGATTAAAAGAAATTACTTTACTCATTTACCTATTTTTCTCATCAGGCTACATGAAATTTAATTTCTTCTTCATCAAGCTACTTATACTTTCTTCCTGACTTTCACCTGCCCACCTTTCTTTTTCACACATAAACACCAAGAAATCATGACTGTTGCTTTGAATAGTTTTGACTTGCATATACGAGGTCTGATAAATGGCATATATATATATATATATATATATAAACTTATTTATAAATGGAACTTTGTCTGTGTGTGTGTATCCGTTACCTATAGGCTCCGAAATGGCTGAACCGATTTTCTTGAAAATTTACACAGTTTTACTATAAGCGTCTGCGAGTGTTCTTAGCTAGGTTTTGTGTCGAGGTACCCCGATAAATATCGAAAATCAATATTCGAAAAAATTGGGTTATAGAAGGAGTGGTCCGATTTTAATAAAATTTGATGCACTCATAGACAAAGACATAAGAAACGATATTCAGAAGTTTCAAGGTTGCAGTTCATACAATAGTGCAGAAAATCGATGCTATATATATATAAGCTTTCATTACACCCGAGCAACGCCGGGCTATACTGCTAGTATATATATATTGCTATCTCAGAGAATCATTTTGATCTTCATCAGTACTATTGATGCTAACCTTTAGGAGAGCAATTCACTGCGCCTTTATGATCTCGTGTGTTTCATTGATATGAAATGGAGGGATTATAGTAAATAAATTGCGCAGTCTGCTACGAGGAAAGTTCGGTCACTGTGTCGTGACAGAATTTTTTTTCATCAGAAATTTAAATTTATTAACCTACCTTTTCCCCGTGTATTGAATACTGCTTAAAATTTATTAATTATTTCCACTATTTACATCGTTCATACTGCTGTTCTTATCTTTGTTGCCATACTCTCAACGTTTTCGCCATTATGCACTCTGACCTTCTTCAGGTGATTGGAATTTCGAACTGAATCCTTTATTTCATCCACCGGGATAAATTGTTCTAGATTCATGTGCCATGCCTCTTCCGGATATCTCAGTTTCAGTTCTTTCCCTTTAGTAACTCAACTCTCTAGATTTTGTTCACCTCTGTTATGGCCAGATATTGAACTCACGAGTCTTTGGATTAAGTCACTAGATTACTTCAATCCAAGCTTATCTACTGGGCCATGTGTCCTTGGGGACAACAAAGATGAGGACAATAGTCCGAACAATGTAAATTGTACAAACAGTTACACTAGCGGCCATAATTATTAGGCTACCTCAGATTTTTAAAAGAAATGATGTATTTCATACTAATTTTAGTATTTATTGCCAAGTGGATAATTCTAAATGAAAATAGAATTGTTCTATTGTTAATACTGCACGATAATATGTGCATCAACTGAACTGTTCTGGTGTCCAGTTGTTGTGTCCTCTTCCCCATGTTAGTTTCTTCTTCTTATTGGCTGGTCGAAGCAAAGGATTCCTGGCTGCCTTGTAAAATTTTGCAAAGTAATAATAACAAAAAAAACCCTTCTATTTTCATTTAGAATTATCCACTTGGCAATAAATACTAAAATAGTATGAAATACATCATTTTATTTAAAGCTGGGGTTGCCTAATAATTATGGCCGGTAGTGTACATTACCTCATCTTAGAAATATAGACAGTTTTTTTTTTATTTATTCAATAATTTGCTGATCATTTTTAAAATTTTAAAACAAAAGGGTTTGCTTTCTTTATTACAAGTAACATTCAAACAATTACTGTTTTGAATTTACAGAATTGAACGTTAATATTTTTGCCAGTTCATCTGAAACTGTATTGGTTTCTCTATTTTTAGATTCCTCGTGATGGCTTCTGCGTAAATATTCAAGTAATTCACTGTCTCGGGTCTACTGACCACTCCCTCTGAAGATCACGCTGTTGCAGTTAATAATCGCATTAAAGACATTCATTTGTCATCTATAACAAAACCTTTAGTGGGTAAAAGCGATGGTTTGTTAATTTGGTGAGAAAGTGGTTGTGAGATCCATGGGTCGCGCTGCAATAAATAAAAATGTTAACTTGAAGATATCCACTGACATGAGCAGTGGAACGCGAACAGTCTACCCCATCCCCGTAGATTAAATAAAGAGTCGGGTTCAGAATCCTTTGAGAGTTACCCAGATCAACCAACACTTGATAAAAGTCAGAGGGGTAGAACGTTGTCATAACAACAAAGGTGAAAACATTATGGTGAAACGCACCTATTTATCAGATAATGGACTCTCCCTCCTATATTAATAAGAGTTAACAGGAAGTTAACTCGAAATGTTCTTGGGAAGTTCTTAGGAGTTCTTAGAAGTTCTAGAGAGTTCTTTAGAGTTCTATTGGAGTTCAGTAGAACTATTAGTTAGTTCCAGTTTGAACATCGTTGGACTAAGGCAGTTGATATTAGTCGACAGTTAGCCGAATACTAAGGAGTCAGCTTACAGTAGAAGATTACTAAGTTCCTAACATTTTGGGGGCGTTAAGTCGATTAGCAACCGACATAGCACGATTGTAACCTTCAGTGCGAAAACTACTCCACAACAAATAGTCCGCATGTAAAAAATGGAAATAATAACTGCTTCTCACAGAAATTCAGAGAGAAATTGTTACAATTTTTATTGGAATCCTCTTTTTGGTCAAGCCGAGAAATTGAATATATACGAGTGAATACTGAAAAGTTCACGGTCCCCTACACCTAAATCTCTGACAAAATGACCAGCTATCATAATTTCTTGTTTACTTGTTTCTTTTTAATCCCTCATAGATTAAATAACGGGTTCAGTTCAGAATTTCTTGTAGGTTACCCAGATCAATAAACACCTGAGGAAGGCCGGAGGGAACAACGGCCGAAACGTTGTGATGAGAACAACAAAAACGAGGACAATAGTCCGAACGTCAGTCAGTTAACTGATATACGTAATACATGCTTGGGCGATCATGTCTCGAAAAGATTTACCACAGGTTGCTATTACTTTCTGCGGTAGGCTGGTTGCCAACCGAGGCTATAGAACCCAATCTGTCCACTTATTTAATCCATTTCTGAAGGGAGAAGAGACGGATTATTAATATTTTTCCCAAGGATATTTGCATGTAAGTGAATGCAGTGAATTCAACTGGAATTCGAACTCGGCTATACGATTTCTCGTTCTAAGCCGATATCCCCTGTACCACAATGCACAACCTTATCCAGCCTAAGCAGTTTCGTATCATAGTTAGGACAGTTTGTTTTCATATTTTTGGTGGGGGTCACTATTTGCCCATAGCTGGGACCCTAGCAGGGTCAGTGTGAACCTGGAAACAAAAGCAATTAATGGGTGGTTCCACACTCTTCAAAACCTACAATCTCCTGATCAGAGGCTTTGCAGCCGAATGTACTTTCTCATCATACCCATTTTTAACCTATAATTGGAGGGAAGAGATGGATTAATACTTTTCTCAAGGGTATTTGAGCATAAGTGAATGCAATGAATTCAACTGGAATTCGAACTCGGCTCTCAGAGTTCTCGTTCTAAGCCGATATTCCCTGCACCACAACGCACATGTAATATAACTTCTGAATACAAATATTGTAAATAAAGTAAAATAAATTTGTTTTTTATTATTCCATAGAAGATTCGGGTTTCAGGGTGTGCTAGTGGTATAATGGTTAGCACCTTTCACACAAATACCATTGGGAAAGCAATGAACACATTTTTTCTCCCACTAGCCATAAACCACAGCGCTGAATGGGCTCTCTTGCCTTGAGGTGACATCAATTCTGAAGAGGGATGGACTGCGTCAGGTTATCTTACCCTTGACACATCACTGTTGCCCTGGCTGCAGTATATTTAGTGTCTCTACGAAGTTAATGGATTACGGAACTTGTGTCATGTTCAAGTTCGTTTCAGACTTTTTAACATGATGTTCTATTTAATTCTGCCAACTTCCACTGATACCAGGGTGTTTTGGTATAGGTTAGCGTCGTTGTAATGATTAGTACTTTCGGTCCTCATCAAGCGCCCTATAGCCGTGCCTTTGTGCTATACTAAGATTCCTGAGATCTGAGGCAGAACTCAACGAAAGTATAATTCCAGCGTGTTATTCCTAGTTGCCCTTTTAAGGAAGGTTTCGATCCCAATTTCAGGGGAATTACCGTTAGGAACATCCCCTCCGTAAATTGATAGACAAATTCTACAGATGCATGTTGAGATTTCGTACTAGCCAATAAAAATGAACAATTACCGGTCTCATTCCCATATTGTTATTCTGTCTTGTCTTGAAGTCAGAACGCTATAACTTTGACACTGGGATCTCCGGAGGTTGATCAAACAAGAAGGAAAAGAAAGAAAAAAGAAAGAGGAAAGAGCCTACTAATGGGATGATAATTATTGGAATTCACAGGAAGTTGGATTGAAAAGTTCAGGGGAAAATTAAAAACGAAATTAAAATAATGCAAAGTAGAATTGAACCCAACTTTAACTCGACTGAATTCAATAAGATTAAGTAAAACCAAGACTGTCCATCCTTCCCTATTTCCTGCCGATAAGAAAAAGATCATTAATGAATCCTTGAATATGTTAAATAGAAAAAAAATATGTCGATAAAGAAAGCCGAGTGGTCGCCAAAATAACATTTATGATTCCTCTGGACAAAGAACCGGGGAAAACATCTGGTTTGAAACAGCCATCCAGGAAAGATCTATCTTCACAGAGATAGGGGCCAGCCTGACGTATACTTACATTATAATATCTGACTTACATTATATGTTCGTTCATAAAAATGCGATATCCAATGTTCATTCGGATTCCTTTGAATACAAGTAATAAAGAAAAATCAATTACTATTTTGTAGTGACCATAGACAAAAAAGCTGTGTGGTCCTTGTTGATCGCAAAAGATAAACTTTTGAGGTTGGGAATATTTTTTCTTTCCTGTCTTTGACAATTGTTAAGTTGTCGAGTCGATCTAGAAACAGTCAGCACGGAACAAGCTGATAAAAAAAATGTAAATGACTGAAAATATCTTTTGTTTTCACTTATGCCATCTGACAGCTGGATTTGTGAAAATATGCTGAAAAAGTGGGAGAAGAAAGACAGAGATTAGTACCGCCTATATGGAGCGATGGTCCGAGATATGATATATAGAGAGTTAAGTGGTGGCTTCATTTCTCAAAATGGGGCTGGACAATTCAAAATTTGGAAAATCACTTGAGTAAACATATTATGAGAACAAAGAATTTTAGAATAAGGATACTGAAATATAGAAATTTAGAAAAAGAGACTAGGGATGGCAGACAACCGAACACAGAGCTTGGTGAACTCACCTCTTGTCGGACGCAGGATTCTATATAACGTTGAGATTTGGATACACACACACAGAGTCCAAACATTACTGCTACTGGAATCCACATCGAGACCTCCTGACCAAGACTTTGTTCTGGCCCTGAGGATCAGAATTTAGAAATTTAAGTTACTACTAACACAAACTGCAAATTTTTGGCCCGACATAGTGATACTTCCATGAGCTGTTTTCTAAGTTTTTTGTTTTGTTTTGTATTTTTATTACTTTTGTTTTTTAATGTCGTTTTATTGCTTTTTTGTTTTGGGTTTTTTATTGTTTATATTTTTGTTTTTGTTTTTGGGGGTTATTCTTTCACTTGTAAATTTACGACACACGTATGAAAGTTTATTCAGACATAGAAGCTTATTCATCTTGCGGGTAGCTCGAAATTAAATATTAGGGTAGCCGAGTTCGAATTCCAGTCGTGTTAGTTACATGTAGATGCCCTTTGGAAAGTATTATCCACCTCCTTCCCATCTATGAGTTAAATAGTACAACTAGTACCGGGAAAAATCATTTTCATTCTAAAAAAGATTTTAATGCAATATTCACTCGCAGAAAAATAAATTTATTCTTACAATCCAAAAAGACTTACTTAACCCAGAAAGGTTTGATAAATCATTAAAAATTCAATTAATCAAAACATCATGTCAGAACAAAATTATTTTTTCATTGTTTTATCTTTACTGTCCATGGGATCGTTACATTGACAGCTAACTACTGATCAGGTGAGTTGTTACACGCCATTGAACCGAGACAGTCTAATATATACGAAAAGAAATGCTGTCAGGTAATCAAATATGTTCATTGATGGATGTATTAAGTGTATGTAAAAGTTATGGTGCCCTCTCTTCTGAAAACGAGCTACTAAATACACAAAATCGTCCTTTAAAAAACACTAAAATCTTTAGTACGCTCATTATTATTCATACACCCTAAATTGTTTACGGCTGTTTATGCGGTTTTCTAAGGGATGACATTTTCCACTCTACAGTCTGTTTCCCCGCAGACGCAAAGTTGTAAGCGTATCGCTACTCTATCGTTATTTCCATAGCAGATGTTCAGATGAGCTCTAGTCTTTAGTTCAACCACCAAGGTAGTTTTTTGAAGAAGAACCGCTCCTTTGCGGAACAAAATCCCGGGTGGTTAATTCCGTGAGCATTGAATTGGGTAAAATATAGCATTAAAAAAACTAATGTATTAATCATCAAAGGTAGCTACTGAATAACAGCGATTGCTCAACGTGGCATAAAGTCTACAAGATGCTGAAATTACATGAGCATATATATTAAAGAGGTCTACAATATGTTCTATACGTGCTCAATTTGTGTTTAATATGATGAGCGTATGGCTATTGGAAGACATGGAAGCCATTTGACTGTTCATGGAACCAGTTTCCTGTCGTCAGTTCGTTACCTTTCTTAACCCTAGAACACTAACCGTCTATTAAAGTTACACCACTACTAACCATGGGTAATCATACCTGATTTAGAAGTAACCAGACTATGCTGTCGTTATTATTATGGACCCTTTGTAATACACACACACGAACGTACACACACACACACACACACACACATATATATATATGTATGTATATATAGATTACTTGATTGATTGATAGTTTTGGGGCATAATAGGGTTAGACAAGTACACATTTTTATTAAAAAGTGTTCGATACAATTATAATGTAGAACTTTTGAATATTTTTCATTTAAGACATCACTCATGTCAGAAACCTGGGTAGCAAAATAACTCGTTTAAAAATGCAATATATATATATATATATATATATATATATATATATATATATATATATATATATATATATATATGATACATGATACGCAAAAAGTCTGCCGCCTTCTACCGAGCACCCATAGCTCAGCAGTAGAATCGCCGACTGACGTCACTTTGATCGGGTTTCAATCCTGGGTTTAAGGCAATCGGATGTCTAACTGTACAGATGAGCTGTGATGCAGCGAAACAGATCTGTCTGTGGATGACTATATATATATATATATATATATATATATATATATATATATATAAATATATATATATAGTTTTAAGCAAGTTAATTGAAACAAAACGAATAATGCTTTCCTATGATCTTTCACACTTTCCCTGATCACATATACGTTGTCCCTCGGTGTTGTTTTTCTCTTCTGGCCGCATTTTCCTTTACTTTTTGGATTGATGGATTCAATTTGTTTCTTCGCCTTGATACTGATGACACGAATGACAGTTAAAACGCTGACACCAACAATATTCGTGATCTCTGTATAGTGCTTGCCGATGTGTTCGTGTAGCGTTACAATTTTTGTACGCTACGACGGAGTAAAGTCCATCGCAGACAATGGTCCTAGGACAACTAATCGACACACGAGGCAATAGTTTCTGGGCGTGAGAAAAATCTGATGCAATCACAGATGATTTTTTTCAAAACCAAACAAATTTCATCATTCACTCCGAAAATAAATTCATATTACATCATTGCAAGTGACCTACTGTGAGGAACAAATAAAAATCGAATGCACCCTGTCACTACAGAGGGTCTGTGTTAAAAGAAAGGAAACTAAAGTAGTTGTTTCAAACAAATTGCACAAGGGTGTATTCATGGATAGATAAATATAGTGAGAGAGGGGAACACTTTGGCGTTGTAGTAGATAGCAACCTCTTTTTGCAGATTATTAGTAATCAGCTTGATTCTCTTTAAGTGCGCCATACTTGTGACCTTATACCCAACCTTTGTGTCACTTAATAAATACATACGTATATATATATATATATATATATATATATATATATATATACTAGCAGTATAGCCCGGCGTTGCTCGGGAATTAATCCATGGTCCTGGAGCTCAGACTCAGCCTAAAGAATATTTGTGTGGAGTTTAGTGAGAATCGGATAAAATTGTGGATTTGTATAAAGGACATACAAACAGATACACAGACACACACACAATCATCTTGCCTTTTATGTGTATATATTATCGATTTTCTGCACTATTGTAAGAACTACAACCTTGAAACTTCTGAATATCGTTTCTTATGTCTTTGTCTATGAGTGTATCAAATTTGATTAAAATCGGACCACTTCTTCTATAACCCGATTTTTTCGATTATTAATTTTCGATTATTGATTTTCGATATTTATCGGGGGTACCTCGACACAAAACCTAGCTAAGAACACTCGCAGACGTTTATAGTATAACTGTGTAATTTTTCAAGAAAATCAGTTCAGCCGTTTCGGAGTCTATAGGTAACGGACACACACACAGACACACACACACACAGAGACAAAATTCCATTTATAAATAAGTTTATATATATATATATATATATATATATATATATATATATATATATATATTACTTCAAACGTCATTATGAGTGAATGCTCGTATTTGAAATAGACGCCCATTTTTATTTTTTGTCTTAAACAGTGTTTTAACACAAAGCTACTGTTTGATCCGGTGTGCTTCATGACTCGGCTACGAAGAGCCACACAGCTCAGCAAGACTTTCCCTTTTTGTTTCTTTAGAAATCGCTTTGATTATATTTTGGATACGAGTTTGAACAGGTATGGGCTTTCGAGAAAATAATCTAAATGAAGAAGTGTGCTTTCCATAAAAAGAAAAATATAGCCTGACTGAACTGGTACTCATCACAGCCGAGCGATAAAGCCCAACGGTTCAAACGGTAAGTTCTCCAACAAAGAGGAGTGTATGTTTGAGTCCTGCTGGAGAGTATATGTTCTTTATTCAAATTTATAAAATGCACATGCCGATAGACGTAATATACGTAACAAACACTCTTCAATACAATAAAAATGTGACGTCTATTTCAAATACGAGTATCCACTATAATACCTTTTAAAATAATTAATGCTTTACAATATATATATATATATATATATATATATATATATATATATATAACACAGTACATAGAAGATTATTAATTGGACATATTAATTGGACATTTAAGAATCTTGAAAATAACGTAGAAAGAAACGGAATAGATAATTCATATTTACACATAATTCTACTTCTTCATCCCTTAGCTAGCACAACCATTACGCCCTGCTACTACCTCATAAATAATGAACTACTCCGTTTTGATCGTGTAGAAAGACGGAAAATACAAATCAGAGACGCTACTTGGTTTCGACGAAAAATAGAAAAAGAAAGAACAAAAGAGGTGTTTACCGTCTTTTTCAGTGAAGTGAAAAAGTTGTCAACCTCAAAACTTTTAAGTTGTACCCTCTTCGTAAAATAACAAAACGCATTCACATTTATGATGGTTATTGAAATATTTTATTAGTTAAGCTCAAACATAGTAAGATAGGAAAATTTCTACAAATATTTTATTGTCGTAGAACTCGCCATGAGCTTATTCAATCATTAACTTCAGAATTAAGATTCATTAAAAAAATTCAAATAGGACAGCCTTTCAACTGTCACGGGTTTTTTCTAGTTATACATAATCTACGAAAGACTGCAATCAAGTTCCTTCATGCAAAAATGTTTTAAAAAACGATATTCAAATGTGCTTACGTAAATCAATGAATATGTCGTGAATCAAACTATTATTGTATCGTATTTGTGAGTTAATCCGCTTCCACAAACAACTTCAAAGCATGCCATATTTCAAATTATATTTTATTACTTATTTTGTTCAGTTCAAATTACAATACATTTGTTACTTCCTGAGATAAAATTGTTTAAAATTGTGGTAAAAATCTAGAAAACAAACACTTCAAAAATAACTTTTGTAATTAATCATTTCTTTCTTTTAATTTTTTTTTTTTGTTGTTGGGTGGGGGGTTAAGGACATTTTTAATTTATCCCCGCCAAACAGAAAAATCTACAAGTTTAATAAAACTGCTGCTCAAAAAACAAGTTAATTTATCATAAATAAAAATGCAGGCAAATTTAGTTTTAAATAATCAGAAGTAGGCAGAACCTATTATAAGAATCGATGACGCTAGTCTCTGAGAGAGCAACACACTGCTCTTCCTTGGCCTCACTCTCTCAAACCTCAAATGTAATGATTCCATCGAATCTATAGCTGCACTTGTTTCTAGAAAGACTGGGTCACTGTGTCGGGCCAGGAATTTTTCTCATCTGAATACATTTTGCACATTTATAACTCTACCGCTCGCCCATACATTGAATACTGTTGCCATATCTGATCGGGTGCTCCTGCTACTCATCTTGAGGTTCAAGACAAAATCCAAAGAAAGATCTGCAATATTCTAGATCTTAACTTGGCAGCTCGCCTTTATTCACTTTCTCACCAACATGATGCGGCTTCCCTCTGTCTTTTCTACAAGTATTTTCATAGTAACTTCTCTGAAAATCATTTCACCCTAGTTCCCCGACAACATGTATTTACGGGTGTTACTAGATTGGCATCAATGTTCCACCCTTTTACCATCGAAATAAGTAAATGTAACCACTCTTCTACTCTAATAGTTCCTTTTCTCGCACTTTCGGGGAGTTCCCTTCCGTTTGCTTACTTCCCTGATAGCTACAATATCCAAAAGTTTAAAATGTTCCGGGCCTGATATATATATCCATGTGATTTTTATGAAGTACTAATTTTCAAATGGCACGTGACAAAATTTGGGCCCAATCAGATTATTAGTTTACAAATTACAGTTATTTAAGTGAATCTAATGTTGCAATTTTTCAAAACAATGGAAAAATTTGAATTTCGTATGTTGATAAAATATTGCTTTCTGATGAGAAAAAATACTGTTCGAGCTAAGCAATGGCTTGATAAGTGTTATTCGGTCTCTGATCCGTCGGAAACAACGGTTAAGAGGTGGTAAACTGACTTTAAACGTGGTGGTACAGACAAATGATACTGAACTCTTGGGTCGCCCAAAATCGGCAGTTGTCCTGGAAAACACCAAATAAGTCCACAAACTCGTTTTTTGGCCGACCGTAAATTGAAGTTGCGTGAAATAGCAGATGAGTTAATTATATCAGAAGGCAGTGTATTCATTATTTTGCATAAACATTTATCAATGAGAAAGCTGTGTTAAATATGACGCAAACCGCCCCCGGTCTCAAGCTTACCTGTATGTATGTTGCGCGCGTTAACTGGCCGTTAGTTAGTCGCACCTGAGTCTGCAGCTGTTTGCTTCTGTTCCGTCCCCAGGTGAGCGAAGATGTCAAATGATCAGTCGAAATCCCTCACTTCCCCTGACACGTTGCTATTTCTGATTCTGAGAAAGTTAAGGACCTGAGAAAAGAGGGCCTGTCGTCTTCGAGCTGCACTCCTCGACAACTGAAAATCAAGAGACGGTTGGGTGCATAATGCAGAAATAAGGGAAGCTGACAAGAACAAAAAAAAATGATAACACGACAGTAGCGAAAGCCAGTCTATGTGAACTAATGACTATATTGCAAATCTTTGTACAGCAAAAGAGAGAGAGTAAAAAAAATAAGAAGAAAATACAATCTAACTTTTTTCAGAGTCCACAAATTACTTGCTGCTACTATGTCTATTTGTTGTTAGAGACAACACAGTCTTTATGCTCCCCGTCCCTTGCGTTATGCTTAGAAGTGGTGGGCGTTTCTACTAGCGTGGTGGGAGAGAAAAGTTTTCGCGTCTTCACTCCAACGCGTTTCGAGCGGGTGTGTTCGAAATTTTTCTCCATAAAAGTCTAATGTCAATTTCGTGTATCTGGCTTACATCACCTGCTTACGATTTTGTGCTAACATTTGCCGATCTGGAAGTTCAGAGATAAGATTCTGTTGACTTGCACATTCACCTTTCAAAGCCAATTATAATTCCATCCATAAGTGGGTGGTCTTATTTTCGAAATCGACCAATAATTCCGTTTTCAGTCGCTCTTTTATCTCTTTCTCCGAGAGAAAAAGGGAGAGAAACAAACAAGCAAGGAAGAAAATAACAGAGTTCTCTCCCTTCACGAGACAAGCTTGGCATCTGGTTATTGTTCAATTGTTATCATATCAGTCGATGTTATTTCGTGAATGCCTTGTGTTTCGCCTCTTTCCTATCTCTTGGCCACCCCAGCTCTCATTTCTTTCTTCCTCTCTTTCTTAGACCCTCCTTTTTTTTTTTTTATAAGCGTTTCACCCCGAGCAAGGCATGTCACTGCCACTACTGTGCAGGGGGCTGCGTAGAGTGGAGAAAGGCTGATTAAATATAGGAAATAACAGAGGGTGGGTGATAGGCGGGTGAGGATACCGAGAATGAGGGTTGGGTAGATGAGAGTGTTGTGAGAATAGTTGGGAGTTAGTGTGATAGGAGGTGTCTATTGACCCTACATTTAAACACCTGGAGATTGTAACTGTCGGGAAAGCAGACTTGTGGAAGGGAGTTCCACAGGCGGGAAGCGCGAGAAAAGAAGCTGTTGGAGTAGAATTTACGGTTACATCTTATTTGTTTAACTGTAAAAGGGTGGGACCTAGTTGCTAATCTAGTATCTCGTGTAAATTCGTGCTTAGGCGGCACCAGTGATCTGGAAGAAAAAATACAGACACAGAGATATTCTCCAAATATCTATTCCGGGGTTCGAATCCATGGTCCGTCGATATTTGGTTTAACGTGTGTGCATAAGGAACACTGAGTGTTACAAAAAGGGGGTTCCGCGTTTGCTCACAGTCGATCAAAAGCAACAACGCGTCGACGATTCAAGGATTTTTTTCGTAAATATGTGACAATGGATGAAACATGGATCCACAACTTCACTCCGGAGACAAATCGGCAGTCAGCTGTGTGAACAGCAGCGAGTGAAAGCCACCAAAAGAGACCAAAGATACAAACATCAGCAGGCAAGGTTTTGGCCTCTGTATTTGGGATGATCAAGGTATTTTGTTCATTGATTACCTTGAGAAAAGAAGAACTATCAATGGCGAATATTAGCATTATTAGTGTGGTTAAAGGAAGAAATCACCAAAAAACAGCCACAAATGAAGAAAATGTTATCTTTCACCAAGACAACGCACTGTGTCACAAGTCGATCGCAACGATGATAAAACTACATGAATTGCACTTCGAATTTCTTTCGCATCCACCCTATTCTCCAGATCTGGCCCCCAGTGACTACTGGCTGTTTGCAGACCTCAAAAGAATGCTCCAGGGAAAGAGATTTGGTTCCAATGAAGAAGGGATATCGAAGAATGAGGCTTACTTTGAAGCCAACGACAACTACAAAAAAGGCTTCGAATTGTTAGAGAAGCTTTGGAACCAGTGTATCACCCTAGAAGGAGACTATATTGATGAATAAAGTCGAATTATGCCTAAAAGTTGTTGTTTTATTAGTTAGGTCCATGATTTATTCAGTGATGTGTTAAACTGCCAATTATTATCTCCTTGATTCCCATCCATCTCTTATCTTTTCTACGACATACTCTGTACCTTGTTGTTCTCTCACTTTAATAACCTGCGCAACGGTGGTGGTCTTGCCTTGCTTGTTGTTAAATGATTATAAAAAAAAGTTATAAACACACAGTTTTCATTCTAAATATTTAGCTAGTAAATATGCATTGTAATACATGGTCTACCTTGTGGGCTACACGTACATATCTCGACGCAACAAATAACAGTTGCATCTTCGCTGTTGCGAATTTCAAAATTGTTTTCACTAAATGCGTTCTGTGTAGACAGAGTAGTTAAACAATAGAAAATCCACGTGACCAAAGAATAATAATAGTAAACCAATCACATCACTCGGTTTTACTTTCCCAGATTCCGAAGTTCAGCGCCATTAGAAGAAAATAAAAAGTGAAGTCTGCAAACCGAATACACTCCCGATCAAAAATTTAAGACCACTTAAAAATGTTTAAAAAGAATTTTCTTTTTTTACAGATAGATTTTAAACTCCTCCCACTTAAGGTTACCAATACTACAATCTAAAAGGTTATGGAAACAAAAAGCTAAATTCCAAACATTTTATTTAGAAATTTACATTTTTATAAAATGAGGAGATTTACACATGACCAAATTATAAGACCAGAGACAAAAATTCTACGAAATTGTACAAAAAGTGTATGAAAATATTCAACAACCAAATTTAATAATGAAGTCTACCTCCACTGTTTTTGATGACTTCAAAAATTCTATCGGGCATGCTAGAAATAAGCGTTTCCATTAAGGTGCAGGGGATGTTGCTCCTGCTTCTGAAGATGGCTTCACAAAGTTCATTTTTTGTTGAATATTGTTTGCCATTTCGATAAACATCTCTTGTCATCCATCCCGAAATATTTTCAATTGGGTTCAAATCCGGTGAGCATGCAGGATGTCTCAAGAGATGGACACCATTTTCTTGTAGAAAGGCCAAGGTCAGTCTTGCAGTGTGGATTGCAGTTATCCTGTTGGAATAACCATCCATCCCCGCACAAACGATGGCCCTCCGTCATCAAAGATGCTTTTTGTATCATGTTAACACAACCAGCTGCTCTCTGACGACCCTGCATCACCTGGAGCTTCATCGTCCCTCTGTAAGTAAAGGCACCCCATACCATTAGGGACCCTCCACCACTATGACGTGCGGAGAAAATTTCAGGAGGCATGTTTTTGTTATACCAATATCGTTGGAAGCCATCAGGACCATCGAGATTTAATTTTTTCTCATCAGAAAACAGGACTTTTTTCCACTTCTCAACGTCCCATGTTTGGTATTCACGACCAAACTTTAAGCGGTCCACCTTGGGATGTGAAAGCAGCCAAGGAATTTGTTTACGCTTTTTATTTACCATGCCTTTTTGTCTTAAGTGTCGTCTGATGGTTATGGGACTGCAATCAGCATCTGTGACTGCCTTAATTTGACTAGAAGAAAGTCCCCCGTCTTTCATAACAACCCGTCTTATTCTCCTACTCAATGCAGGAGAAATTTTGGGGGGCCTACCAGAGGATTTTTCTTTTCCATAATTCTCACTGTTCTTTAGAAAGTTGCAAATCACAGTTTTACTGCGATTTACCTTAGCTGCGATCGCCCGCTGTGACAAACCTTGCTTATGGAATTCTAGAATTCGAGAACACTCAACTTTTTTTGCTTGCTTTAGGCATGGTAACACCTTTACGCAGTGATTGCTAATCTCTAACTGAACTAAAAACATTGAAATTACCATAGATCAAACAATTTATACCCCTGGTCTTATAATTTTGATCATGTATAAATCGCTTCATTTTATAAAAATGAAAATTTCTAAATAAAATGTTTGGAATGTAGCTTTTTGTTTTCATAACCTTTTAGATTGCAGTATTGGTAACCTTAAGTGGGAGGAGTTTAAAATCTATCCATAAAAAAAATTCTTTTTAAAGATTTTTTAATTTTTGATCAGGAGTGTATCACCAGGCACACTCGCTTCAGAAAGATCCGCTTCCTACCGGTGATTTCGAAATAAGCACCGTTACTCGCCTACTTGATATTTCCAATATGCTATCGTCCAAGTACAACTACTGAATGTTTAACTAGTTCTTTTGTGGTGAATACGAAATAATGAATGCTCTATTTATCCACTCCGTTCAAATTCAGCCCAGCCGAGGAAGACCACGGAGAGAAATTGCGATTCTATTTTAAAGTTTCTTCTTTTCACGAAATTGGCCCTTGAAATTACAAAAAATTAAAAATGAAATGTATATATATATATATATATATATATATATATATATATATAATTTGAGGAAAAAGATCAACACGAGATGAAAATAAATTTAATATTATCAGTTGTCCCATACAATTAACTGTCTCGCTCCCCTTGCAAGTATCTTCTTATTCTATCCTAGGAATTGGATCCACAGAAGATTCATAACTGTAGAAAACTAGGATTATCTCTTATATTCTAAATCTGCTTATCTCTTTCCCTTTGCATGTATCTTCTTATTCTATCCTAGGAATTGGATTCACAGAATTTTCATATTTGCAGACAACTAAGATTATCTCTTATGTTCTATGTCTGCTTATCTCTTTCACTTTGCATGTACCTTCTTATTCTACCCTTTGAATTGGATCAACAAATTTTAATATTTCTAGAAAACTAGGATTATCTCTTATATTCTATGTCTGCTAATCTTTTTCCCTTTACATGTATCTTCTTATTCTATCCTATGAATTGTATCCACACAAGTGTCATATTTGTAGACCACTAGGATTATCTCTTATGTTCTATGTCTGCTTATTACTCTCCCTTTACATGTATCTTCTTATTCTATCCTTTGAATTGGATCCACAGGAGTGTCATATTAGTAGACCACTAGGATTATCTCTTATGTTCTATGTCTGCTAATCTTTCTCCCTTTACATGTATCTTCTTATTCTATCCTATGAATTGTATCCACACAAGTGTCATATTTGTAGACCACTAGGATTATCTCTTATGTTCTATGTCTGCTTATTACTCTCCCTTTACATGTATCTTCTTATTCTATCCTTTGAATTGGATCCACAGGAGTGTCATATTAGTAGACCACTAGGATTATCTCTTATGTTCTATGTCTGCTAATCTTTCTCCCTTTACATGTATCTTCTTATTCTATCCTATGAATTGTATCCACACAAGTGTCATATTTGTAGACCACTAGGATTATCTTTTATGATCTATGTCTGCTTATCTCTCTCCATTTGTATGTATCTTCTTGTTCTATCCTATGAATTGGACCTATTCATTTAGCAACGCAGTTTTTGTTACCATAACTCACGCACCTGAAGATTATGTCGGAAAGAAGTTGAAAGTACTTCGATACCTTGAGAAATGAATGATAATATCATCTGTCAACGTTAACGCTAATTTCTAACATTTTTCAATTGTAATACGTGAAAGATTATCCGTGAGTATGAACGGATTTTATTAAAAATAACAAACAGAATGATTGCAATTTATTTAATGTGACATATATATATATATATATATATATATATATATATATATATATATATATATATATATATATATAACTTAAACAGCGCCATCTAATGTTTAACGGAGCCAGGTGGGGTAACCCCTATTTTTTTTTTTTTTTATGTAAATCAGTGTGAGAAAGATAAATATAATATGACTAAGTCTTTTGTCAGTAGAGTTACTTTAAAGGGGATTTTCTCTGGAAGGGATTTTACTTTGATGTTTGTTATTTAATACAGTTGGAATTTTAAAAGGTAGCTCTCCAAATTATATGGAGTTAAGGTCAGTTAATATTGGAATTAAACCACGACTGAAAATCACGACTGATGTCATCGTACATTCCTGACTTTAAAAATTGTTGCAGGAGTTGAACAGTACGTCAGGATAGGAAGGAGAGTTGTACTATAGCGGAACTCTGGATCCTGGTTGGTCATCAAATCGCAAAATTCAAAATATGTTAGAAAAACGGTTTTTCCACAGCTAAAATAAAATCGTTCTTTGAACCACCTCACGTGACTGGATTGAATATTTATGGAGGATCTCTAATCGGTCACGGCGGTCAGTCAGAGGAGGCAGTTCACTGACACACATCTAAAATGTAACGGCAACTTCATATCGACCTGGAGATAAGGTCAGGTCTCACCTTGTTCTCTTTCTCTTTCTCCTTATCTCTCTCAACAATTACTGCTACAGACATTTTGTACGAACTCTTAATACTTCAAGTTTATCATGGAACTCGAACTCTTGATACACTTAATATTAACATTAATGAACATTAATTTCTACCAATTCTTGTTATTCCTTCTTTTAATAAATTTCTATTTTAACATTCAAAATGTATATTTTATTATTCCACTCTTCTACACTAATCCACACATTCCAACTGACAACCAACCTTCTGATGATGAAAACTTTCTGATAATAATTCTGATTAATATTATTCTGCATAAATCCTGTAAGCTGTAGGGAGTTCGGTTAAGTCTGACACAAGGCCGAACAAAAGAAATATTAACCAGCTCCTTACTACTTCAGTACCAACTATTATGGGATACAGGTGGTAATTATATATTAATAAATGTTTTCAATAATCAAAAGAAAGAAATGGAATTGTACAAACTATTGTGGGACAAGAGTATGACTCTAAGAAGAGTAATACTTAAATGTTTCCAACAAGAAAAAGAAAATAAATATGCACTTGAACGAACTTAAATGCTCGGTAGTTTTCAGTCGGCTCTTTCTTCGATGTTTTTGTTTTCCATTTTGAAATTATCGATATAATGCTTATTTTCAGAGATATTAATTCAAGCAACCGTTTAAAATTATAACTCTGAATACACACTGAAGAATTAACGAAATAAATTAGATTTTAACATGTTGAGTGAATGGTTTTTTATTATTCAAGGGAAGTAATTGCAATAATTTATTATATGAATTGTTTCCCTTGGATATTTTTTTAATTGGTTTTAGAAGTAAAAAATGTCATTTTTAGATTAATTTTTTACCTGTATATTACAGCTTATAAAGAATTCGCGTTTTTGTTACGCATTTATATACAAGGCATAAATGTATTCGCACCAAGTATCTTCACGAATTCGCTGAAAAAAACAGCATAATATGATGAAAAAAAGCTCCAAACTTAATAAAAAACAAAGCTTTATCGACAAATGTTATTATCAAAAGGCAAGATCAAAGTATTTCTTAATTGTTTAAAAAAAAATTTGATTCTTTTTAACACGTTCGAAATTTTGATAAAATCTTGTTTTCCTTTCGTACGTGAGTGACGCAATTTTTACAAGGGTTTACTACGGCAAACGTAATATTACGCAAAACACTTTTTTGCCTGTGAAAACAAATTCATTTGGAATAATTGCAAAAATCAAATAATGGTCGGATTTTTATAAAAATTTCAGGACTTATTCACAAACGACTGAAATAATTTCTAAAATCATTATTTTTAGAAAATCTTAGTAAAAATATATTTTACGTATGTTACCCTTCCTCCAATTAATTTCTTAAAATGCCTAGAAAGAAATTAGCGAGCAACCATAGATTTGCAAGGTTCACTGGTGAATGTTAATCAACTTTCTTTCTTTCTTTTTTTCTTTTTTTCTAAAATAGATCCTTTCAGAAAATCTACTACGAATTGTGAAAACAAAAATGCAATAAAACTTATTTCTTAGAGATTATAACACAAATAGGAGTACTACCAAGATTAAGCAACGCTTTTATTGTGCATTTCAGGCAGTAATACTGCTTTCAAATCAGATTAAGATAAGTTTAAATTTGCTAATTTGAATAGAATAACGTGTCAGCGAGGTATATTTTATTTTTGCAAGATTTTTTTAAAACGGAGAATTCAATTCCGTTTACAAAATGTGCCGATCGATTAAAAATGGCCGAAAAAGTGAAAGTTTTTTTCTAATTTGAAAAAATTTCCATTTCAATCAATATAATTTTGGTTTGAAATAAACCAGAGTATTTTGCTTACTAGGATTAGTAAATTTAATCTCTTGACTTTCAATTAACGCTAAATTGAAAGCTTCAAGAAATCTTATTTATTTATTTATTTATTTATTTATTTAAAACGCAGGTATCGAAAACGGATGTAGGTACCTTCGTTTCGGTCCGAACGTTATCACCGGATGTTACCGTAAAATATAAACAAACAAGATGCATTTCTAGACTAATGAGAATGGATATTGAGAGTCTTTCTGTAAATCACTTTTTACAACCAATGCAAATACATAAATATGATGATTTTAATTTGTCGTGTGAGTAAAATAATAATAACCCCTCTTTACCCACTCCCTTCAAATTGGGAGGATTGAGGAATTTGCGAGCCTATGTGAAATTTTCTTTGGACAAATGAAAACAGACTGACCGGCGAGCTGAGAAGATGACGAAAATAAATTCGTGGGATTATGTGACATTTTTCTGGATCAATGGAAACTTTGCCTTAACATAAATTAGCCGTTGAGACAAGAAGAAGAAAGAAAAGAAAGTAACGAGCGGATGCGAAATTCTTTTTGCTACAAAACAAGGAGAATAATTGAAATATTGACTTAATCAGAGAAGAGCACTTCGACGTGATCGCAAGTTGAAATGGTTAAAAAAAAACTGGTTTCGCTACATCAACGACGACTGAATAGTGAGTTCGATCCTGACTGGGAGCTTGTAAATATTTTTGCAGAAGTCAGATACTTACTAGAGCGGTACAATGAACCAAGCATCTTTTATCTAGTCTATTTCTTCTAATAAGAGAGTACAGCATTGTGGGTTGAGTCAAATGAATGTTCCTTTCAAGTGCTTAAAAGTCTGTATGTATTAGGATTTTCTAAGCTCAACTTAGATTTGAAACAAGGCCAAAAGTATAGGGTACCCAGCGCGGATCGAACTCACTACACAGTTTTAATTATACGAACGAGACAAACGTGCTAACCATTATACCACGTCGCGGTGCCCCCTAAAAAAAGAGTCTGCGTTAAGAAGTGATGGGATATTTATATACACAGAATGGAGTCCGTTGAACTTTCAGCTGTGTCTCTAGGTGTAAGCTTGTCGGTGAGAGTAGACGATTGATGGCAATTCCATTGAAGTTGCCTGAGCTGAAGCGAAATCATGTTGAAACGGGTCCGTCTGCCGAATTTGTCTTTACCGACTCTATTTATATTCTTTTTTAGGGGCTTGAGACTGGGGATTTGTAAATAGAACGAGTCGAGCTAAAACATTCTATCATCACCAAGCAAACCCTAGTTTTTTACTAGTCATGGTGAGCTGTTATACTCTCATCGAGGCTCTTTATCATGAATGTCTGTTGAAACTAGAGATCAACGTTGTGGTGCAGTGGTTATCGGCTCGGAACGAGAAATCGGGGAGCCGAGTTCAAATTCCAGTTGAATTCATTGCATTTACTTACGCGCAAATACCCTTGGGAAAGGCATTAATCCGTCTCTTCTCTCCAGTTATGAGTTAAATAATTGGATAGATTGAGTTCTATATCCTTGTCAGGTTGTGGTGCCGTGGTTATCAGCTCGGAACCAGAAATCGGGGAGCCGAGTACAAATTCCAGTTGAATTCACTTGCATTTACTTACGCGCAAATACCCTTGGAAAAGGCATTCATCCGTCTCTTCCCTCTAGTTATGAGTTAAATAATAGGACAGATTGAGTTCTATATCCTTGTCAGGTTGTGGTGCAGTGGTTATCGGCTCGGAACCAGAAATCGGGGAGCCGAGTACAAATTCCAGTTGAATTCATTGCATTTACTTACGCACAAATACCCTTGGAAAAGGCATTAATCCGTCTCTTCCCTCTAGTTATGAGTTAAATAATAGGACAGATTGAGTTCTATATCCTTGTCAGGTTGTGGTGCAGTGGTTATCAGCTCGGAACCAGAAATCGGGGAGCCGAGTACAAATTCCAGTTGAATTCATTGCATTTACTTACGCGCAAATACCCTTGGAAAAGGCATTCAACCGTCTCTTCCCTCTAGTTATGAGTTAAATAATAGGACAGATTGAGTTCTATATCCTTGTCAGGTTGTGGTGCAGTGGTTATCGGCTCGGAACCAGAAATCGGGGAGCCGAGTACAAATTCCAGTTGAATTCATTGCATTTACTTACGCGCAAATACCCTTGGAAAAGGCATTCATCCGTCTCTTCCCTCTAGTTATGAGTTAAATAATAGGACAGATTGAGTTCTATATCCTTGTCAGGTTGTGGTGCAGTGGTTATCGGCTCGGAACCAGAAATCGGGGAGCCGAGTACAAATTCCAGTTGAATTCATTGCATTTACTTACGCGCAAATACCCTTGGAAAAGGCATTCATCTGTCTCTACCCTCTAGTTATGAGTTAAATAATAGGACAGATTGAGTTCTATATCCTTGTCAGGTTGTGGTGCAGTGGTTATCGGCTCGGAACCAGAAATCGGGGAGCCGAGTACAAATTCCAGTTGAATTCATTGCATTTACTTACGCGCAAATACCCTTGTGAAAGGTATTAATCCGTCTCTTCCCTCTAGTTATGAGTTAAATAATAGGACAGATTGAGTTCTATATCCTTGTCAGGTTGTGGTGCAGTGGTTATCGGCTCGGAACCAGAAATCGGGGAGCCGAGTACAAATTCCAGTTGAATTCATTGCATTTACTTACGCGCAAATAAACTTGGGAAAGGTATTAATCAGTCTCTTCCCTCTAGTTATGAGTTAAATAATAGGACAGATTGAGTTCTATATCCTTGTCAGGTTGTGGTGCAGTGGTTATCGGCTCGGAACCAGAAATCGGGGAGCCGAGTACAAATTCCAGTTGAATTCATTGCATTTACTTACGCGCAAATACCCTTGGAAAAGGCATTCATCCGTCTCTTCCCTCTAGTTATGAGTTAAATAATAGGACAGATTGAGTTCTATATCCTTGTCAGGTTGTGGTGCAGTGGTTATCGGCTCGGAACCAGAAATCGGGGAGCCGAGTACAAATTCCAGTTGAATTCATTGCATTTACTTACGCGCAAATACCCTTGGAAAAGGCATTCATCCGTCTCTTCCCTCTAGTTATGAGTTAAATAATAGGACAGATTGAGTTCTATATCCTTGTCAGGTTGTGGTGCAGTGGTTATCGGCTCGGAACCAGAAATCGGGGAGCCGAGTACAAATTCCAGTTGAATTCATTGCATTTACTTACGCGCAAATACCCTTGTGAAAGGTATTAATCGTCTCTTCCCTCTAGTTATGAGTTAAATAATAGGACAGATTGAGTTCTATATCTTGTCAGGTTGTGGTGCAGTGGTTATCGGCTCAGCAACCAGGAAATCGGGGAGCCGAGTACAAATTCCAGTTGAATTCATTGCATTTGCCGCGCAAATAAACTTGGAAAATTATTAATCAGTCTCTTCCCTCTAGTTATAGGTTAAATAATAGGACGATTGGATTCTATATCCTTGTCAGGTTGTGGTGCAGTGGTTATCGGCTCGGAACAGAAATCGAGAGAGCCAGTACAAATTCCAGTTGAATTCATTGCATTTACTTACGCGCAAATACCCTTGGAAAAGGCATTCATCCGTCTCTTCCCTCTAGTTATGAGTTAAATAATAGGACGAATTGAGTTCTATATCCTTGTCAGGTTGTGGTGCAGTGGTTATCGGCTCGGAACCAGAAATCGAGAGGCCAGTACAAATTCCAGTTGAATTCATTGCATTTACTTACGCGCAAATACCCTTGGAAAAGGCATTCATCCGTCTCTTCCCTCTAGTTATGAGTTAAATAATAGGACAGATTGGAAGTTTCTATATCCTTGTCAGGTTGTGGTGCAGTGGTTATCGGCTCGGAACCAGAAATCGGGGAGCCAGTACAAATTCCAGTTGAATTCATTGCATTTACTTACGCGCAAATAAACTTGGGAAAGGTATTAATCAGTCTCTTCCCTCTAGTTATGAGTTAAATAATAGGATAGATTGAGTTCTATATCCTTGTCAGGTTGTGGTGCAGTGGTTATCGGCTCGGAACCAGAAATCGGGGAGCCAGTACAAATTCCAGTTGAATTCATTGCATTTACTTACGCGCAAATACCCTTGGAAAAGACATTCATCCGTCTCTTCCCTCTAGTTATGAGTTAAATAATAGGACCGATTCGAGTTCTATATCCTTGTCAGGTTGTGGTGCAGTGGTTATCGGCTCGGAACCAGAAATCAGGAGCCGAGTACAAATTCCAGTTGAATTCATTGCATTTACTTACGCGCAAATACCCTTGGAAAAGGCATTCATCCGTCTCTTCCCTCTAGTTATGAGTTAAATAATAGGACAGATTGAGTTCTATATCCTTGTCAGGTTGTGGTGCAGTGGTTATCGGCTGGAACAGAAATCGGGGAGCCAGTACAAATTCCAGTTGAATTCATTGCATTTACTTACGCGCAAATACTCTTGTGAAGGTATTAATCCGTCTCTTCCCTCTAGTTATGAGTTAAATAATAGGACAGATTGAGTTCTATATCCTTGTCAGGTTGTGGTGCAGTGGTTATCGGCTCGGAACCAGAAATCCAAAGAACCGAGTACAAATTCAGTTGAATTCATTGCATTTTACTTACGCGCAAATACCCTTGTGAAAGGTATTAATCCGTCTCTTCCCTCTAGTTATGAGTTAAATAATAGGACAGATTGAGTTCTATATCTTTGTCAGGTTGTGGTGCAGTGGTTATCGGCTCGGAACCAGAAATCAGAGCCGAGTACAAATTCCAGTTGAATTCATTGCATTTTACTTACGCACAAAATAAACTTGGGAAGAAGGTATTAATCAGTCTCTTCCCTCACAGTTATGAGTTAAATAATAGGACAGATTGAGTTCTATATCCTTGTCAGGTTGTGGTGCAGTGGTTATCGGCTCGGAACCAGAAATCGGGGAGCAAGTACAAATTCCAGTTAGATTCATTGCATTTACTTACGCGCAAATACCCTTGGAAAAGGCATTCATCCGTCTCTTCCCTCTAGTTATGAGTTAAATAATGGACAGATTGAGTTCTATATCTTTCAGGTTGTGGTGCAGTGGTTATCGGCTCGGAACCAGAAATCAGGCGAGTACAAATTCCAGTTGAATTCATTGCATTTACTTACGCGCAAATACCCTTGGAAAAGGCATTCATCCGTCTCTTCCCTCTAGTTATGAGTTAAATAATAGGACAGATTGAGTTCTATATCCTTGTCAGGTTGTGGTGCAGTGGTTATCGGCTCGGAACCAGAAATCAGAGCCGAGTACAAATTCCAGTTAATTCATTGCGTTTAACACGCGCAAATACCCTTGCTGAAAATTATTAATCCGTCTCTTCCCTCTAGTTATGTAAGTTAAATAATAGGACAGATTGAGTTCTATATCCTTGTCAGGTTGTGGTGCAGTGGTTATCGGCTCGGAACCAGAAATCGGGGAGCCGAGTACAAATTCCAGTTGGGCTCATTGCATTTACTTACGCGCAAATACCCTTGGAAAAGGCATTCATCCGTCTCTTCCCTCTAGTTATGAGTTAAATAATAGGACAGATTGAGTTCTATATCCTTGTCCAGGTTGTGGTGCAGTGGTTATCGGCTCGGAACCAGAAATCGGGGAACCGAGTACAAATTCCAGTTGAATTCATTGCATTTACTTACGCGCAAATACCCTTGTGAAAGGTATTAATCCGTCTCTTCCCTCTAGTTATGAGTTAAATAATAGGACAGATTGAGTTCTATATCCTTGTCAGGTTGTGGTGCAGTGGTTATCGGCTCGGAACCAGAAATCGGGGAGCCAGTACAAATTCCAGTTGAATTCATTGCATTTACTTACGCGCAAATACCCTTGTGAAAGGTATTAATCCGTCTCTTCCCTCTAGTTATGAGTTAAATAATAGGACAGATTGATTCTATATCCTTGTCAGGTTGTGGTGCAGTGGTTATCGGCTCGGAACAGAAATCGGAGAACCGAGTACAAATTCCAGTTGAATTCATTGCATTTACTTACGCGCAAATAAACTTGGGAAAGGTATTAATCAGTCTCTTCCCTCTAGTTATGAGTTAAATAATAGGACAGATTGAGTTCTATATCCTTGTCAGGTTGTGGTGCAGTGGTTATCGGCTCGGAACCAGAAATCGGGGAGCCGAGTACAAATTCCAGTTGAATTCATTGCATTTACTTACGCGCAAATACCCTTGGAAAAGGCATTCATCCGTCTCTTCCCTCTAGTTATGAGTTAAATAATAGGACAGATTGAGTTCTGTATCCTTGTCAGGTTGTGGTGCAGTGGTTATCGGCTCGGAACCAGGGAAATCGGGGAGCCGAGTACAAATTCCAGTTGAATTCATTGCATTTACTTACGCGCAAATACCCTTGGAAAAGGCATTCATCCGTCTCTTCCCTCTAGTTATGAGTTAAATAATAGGACAGATTGAGTTCTATATCCTTGTCAGGTTGTGGTGCAGTGGTTATCGGCTCAGAACCCAGAAATCAAGGAGCAGTACAAATTCCAGTTGAATTCATTGCATTTACTTACGCGCAAATAAACTTGGGAAAGGTATTAATCAGTCTCTTCCCTCTAGTTATGAGTTAAATAATAGGACAGATTGAGTTCTATATCCTTGTCAGGTTGTGAATTGCAGTGGTTATCGGCTCGGAACCAGAAATCGGGGAGCCAGTACAAATTCCAGTTGAATTCATTGCATTTACTTACGCGCAAATACCCTTGGAAAAGGCATTCATCCGTCTCTTCCCTCTAGTTATGAGTTAAATAATAGGACAGATTGGGTTTCTATATCCTTGTCAGGTTGTGGTGCAGTGGTTATCGGCTCGGAACCAGAAATCGGGGAGCCGAGTACAAATTCAGTTGAATTCATTGCATTTACTTACGCGCAAATACCCTTGTGAAAGGTATTAATCCGTCTCTTCCCTCTAGTTATGGAAGTTAAATAATAGGACAGATTGAGTTCTATATCCTTGTCAGGTTGTGGTGCAGTGGTTGTGGCTCGGAACCAGGAAATCGAGCCAGTACAAATTCCAGTTGAATTCATTGCATTTACTTACGCGCAAATAAACTTGGGAAAGGTATTAATCAGTCTCTTCCCTCTAGTTATGAGTTAAATAATAGGACAGAGATTGAGTTCTATATCCTTGTCAGGTTGTGGTGCAGTGGTTATCGGCTCGGAACCAGAAATCGGGGAGCCGAGTACAAATTCCAGTTGAATTCATTGCATTTATACGCGCAAATACCCTTGGAAAAGGCATTCATCCGTCTCTTCCCTCTAGTTATGAGTTAAATAATAGGACAGATTGAGTTCTATATCCTTGTCAGGTTGTGGTGCAGTGGTTATCGGCTCAGAACCAGAAATCGGGGAGCCGAGTACAGAATTCAGTTGAATTCATTGCATTTACTTACGCGCAAATACCCTTGGAAAAGGCATTCATCCGTCTCTTCCCTCTAGTTATGAGTTAAATAATAGGTGACAGATTGAGTTCTATATCCTTGTCAGGTTGTGGTGCAGTGGTTATTGGCTCGGAACCAGAAATCGGGGAGCCGAGTACAAATTCCAGTTGAATTCATTGCATTTACTTACGCGCAAATACCCTTGGGAAAGGCATTCATCCGTCTCTTCCCTCTAGTTATGAATTAAATAATAGGACAGATTGAGTTCTATATCTTTGTCAGGTTGTGGTGCAGTGGTTATCGGCTCGGAACCAGAAATCGGGGAGCCGAGTACAAATTCCAGTTGAATTCATTGCATTTACTTACGCGCAAATACCCTTGGGAAAGGCATTCATCCGTCTCTTCCCTCTAGTTATGAGTTAAATAATAGGACAGATTGAGTTCTATATCTTTGTCAGGTTGTGGTGCAGTGGTTATCGGCTCGGAACCAGAAATCGGGGAGCCGAGTACAAATTCCAGTTGAATTCATTGCATTTACTTACGCGCAAATAAACTTGGGAAAGGTATTAATCCGTCTCTTCCCTCTAGTTATGAGTTAAATAATAGGACAGAATGAGTTCTATATCCTTGTCAGGTTGTGGTGCAGTGGTTATCGGCTCGGAACCAGAAATCGGGGAGCCGAGTACAAATTCCAGTTGAATTCATTGCATTTACTTACGCGCAAATAAATTTGGGAAAGGTATTAATCCGTCTCTTCCCTCTAGTTATGAGTTAAATAATAGGACAGATTGAGTTCTATATCCTTGTCAGGTTGTGGTGCAGTGGTTATCGGCTCGGAACCAGAAATCGGGGAGCCGAGTACAAATTCCAGTTGAATTCATTGCATTTACTTACACGCAAATACCCTTGGGAAAGGTATTAATCCGTCTCTTCCCTCTAGTTATGAGTTAAATAATAGGACAGATTGAGTTCTATATCCTTGTCAGGTTGTGGTGCAGTGGTTATCGGCTCGGAACCAGAAATCGGGGAGCCGAGTACAAATTCCAGTTGAATTCATTGCATTTACTTACGCGCAAATAAACTTGGGAAAGGTATTAATCCGTCTCTTCCCTCTAGTTATGAGTTAAATAATAGGACAGATTGAGTTCTATATCCTTGTCAGGTTGTGGTGCAGTGGTTATCGGCTCGGAACCAGAAATCGGGGAGCCGAGTACAAATTCCAGTTGAATTCATTGCATTTACTTACGCGCAAATACCCTTGGGAAAGGTATTAATCCGTCTCTTCCCTCTAGTTATGAGTTAAATAATAGGACAGATTGAGTTCTATATCCTTGTCAGGTTGTGGTGCAGTGGTTATCGGCTCGGAACCAGAAATCGGGGAGCCGAGTACAAATTCCAGTTGAATTCATTGCATTTACTTACGCGCAAATACCCTTGGAAAAGGTATTAATCCGTCTCTTCCCTCTAGTTATGAGTTAAATAATAGGACAGATTGAGTTCTATATCCTTGTCAGGTTGTGGTGCAGTGGTTATCGGCTCGGAACGAGAAATCGGGGAGCCGAGTACAAATTCCAGTTGAATTCATTGCATTTACTTACGCGCAAATACCCTTGGGAAAGGCATTCATCCGTCTCTTCCCTCTAGTTATGAGTTAAATAATAGGACAGATTGAGTTCTATATCCTTGTCAGGTTGTGGTGCAGTGGTTATCGGCTCGGAACCAGAAATCGGGGAGCCGAGTACAAATTCCAGTTGAATTCATTGCATTTACTTACGCGCAAATACCCTTGTGAAAGGTATTAATCCGTCTCTTCCCTCTAGTTATGAGTTAAATAATAGGACAGATTGAGTTCTATATCCTTGTCAGGTTGTGGTGCAGTGGTTATCGGCTCGGAACCAGAAATCGGGGAGCCGAGTACAAATTCCAGTTGAATTCATTGCATTTACTTACGCGCAAATAAACCCTTGGAAAAGGCATTCATCCGTCTCTTCCCTCTAGTTATGAGTTAAATAATAGGACAGATTGAGTTCTATATCCTTGTCAGGTTGTGGTGCAGTGGTTATCGGCTCGGAACCAGAAATCGGGGAGCCGAGTACAAATTCCAGTTGAATTCATTGCATTTACTTACGCGCAAATACCCTTGGAAAAGGCATTCATCCGTCTCTTCCCTCTAGTTATGAGTTAAATAATAGGACAGATTGAGTTCTATATCCTTGTCAGGTTGTGGTGCAGTGGTTATCGGCTCGGAACCAGAAATCGGGGAGCCGAGTACAAATTCCAGTTGAATTCATTGCATTTACTTACGCGCAAATACCCTTGGGAAAGGCATTCATCCGTCTCTTCCCTCTAGTTATGAGTTAAATAATAGGACAGATTGAGTTCTATATCCTTGTCAGGTTGTGGTGCAGTGGTTATCGGCTCGGAACCAGAAATCGGGGAGCCGAGTACAAATTCCAGTTGAATTCATTGCATTTACTTACGCGCAAATAAACTTGGGAAAGGCATTAATCCGTCTCTTCCCTCTAGTTATGAGTTAAATAATAGGACAGATTGAGTTCTATATCCTTGTCAGGTTGTGGTGCAGTGGTTATCGGCTCGGAACCAGAAATCGGGGAGCCGAGTTCAAATTCCAGTTGAATTCATTGTATTTACTTACGCGCAAATACCCTTGGGAAAGTTATTAATCCGTCTCTTCCCTCCAGTTATGGGTTAAATAACAGGACAGATTGGGTTCTTTAACCTTGGATGGTAACCAGTCTACCGCAGAAAGCAATGGCAACCTACTGCGGGATAATCTTCTACTCAGTCATGTCTCTTTAGAGACATGATCGCCCAAGCGTGTTTTACGTATGGCACTTAACTGACTGATATACAATCCATTGCCAAATACGGTGAACAAATGTAGCGCTTTAAAAGGTCTATAAAGAATCCCGCCATACTCTGTTTTACGAGAGTCAGATCTGACCTAAGCTTGTCTGGGTATCAAAGTTTTAATATTTGTCAGGATACAGTCCTTTCATTGTCGTTGTTTTCCAGGATGAAAAGAAATGTGATTTAAATATAGCATTTAAATATAGAAATGTGATTTTATATAGTAATGTGATTTGTATAGAAATGTGGTTCTGTTTAGGAGGTCCGTTGTGGTGCAGTGGATATCGGCTCGGAACGAGAAATCGGGAAAACGAGTTCGAATTTCAGTTGAATTCCTTCAATTCACTTACGCACAAATACCCTTCGGAAAGGTATCAATCTGTCTCTTCTTTCCAGTTATGGGTTAAATAACAGGACAGATTGAGTTCTATAGCAACCAGTCTACCGCAGAAAGTAATGGCAACCTACTGCGGGGTAATCTTCTGTCCAGTCAGTCATGTCTCTTTCGAGACATGATTGCCCAAGCGGGTATCACGTATGGCACTTAACTGACTGATTCTGTTTGAATATAGAAATGTGATTTTACATAGAAATATGAATCTATTGTGATTTTATATAGAAATATGATTTTTATAGAAATGTGATTTTATTCAAATATAGAAATGTGATTTTACAACTAAATTATTCTTAGCGTGTGTGAGTGTTAACGCTTTTATATTTGTCAGGATACAGTCCTTTCATTATAGTTGTCTTCTCGGATGAAAAGAAATGTGATTTCTTCGTGTCTATGTGTGAGAAAGAAGAGGTGACGGAGAAAGTTGGAATGAAAGTACAAGTGTTTCGTAGCTTAGTGAGGAAGACAGGTGAAAGTATAAGGGAATTTCGTTCAAGTCAAGCGCCATGACCTATTGATGGCTGCTGCCGTTTGTCTCTCCTTATTTGTTTGTCTTAAAAATTCTTCGAAGAGATTATGAAGAATGTATTTTATTGTTAGCAGGAATGTTGAAAAATGTTAAATATTTATTTTCGAATCATTAATTTTTTAACTGGATCAATGCACTATCCTCCGACTCAGAAACCGTTTTTTTTTTTGGTGGGGGGGGGGGGGTGTCGTCTGGTGTTTGACTGTATTGATGTCTACTTCCGTCTTCACTCAACAGTCTTATTGTTTCAAAAATCGTCGAAATAAAGTTTCCAAAAGGAAATACATTAAGTGATTTTTTTTTAATCATTAGGGAAAGTAAATTAAGAACCTAATTTCTGATTCAACTGGGTACCGATTCGTAGCTATTTAAGAAGTTTGGCTTATCAGACCGACAGAAGGGGCCTAGCTTTCACTTGAGAAGGAAGTCGGCTGACTACTGGGAGATAAAGGAAAATAATATTAGCGTTCATAGGCTAAACTCTCTAGCAGATGCGAAGAGAGTAAACGGGTGAAAGGTTTCGGTATGCTTATGACTACGACGACAAAAAGTAACCCGGACAAAGGAAAAATAGACGCCAGCCACGCCATCGCTGACAACAAACAAGGTGAAAGATAATGAAGGGGGAAAAAAAGAAAATAGACTGAAAGAAAGCAAACAGAAAACTGAATTAAAATTCACAAAATTGTTAACACTGAATTTTGAACGTTTATAAAAAAATCAGATTTTATCACAGCATTGAGTTTCAGTTTAAAAACTGAATTGTTGTTTATGTTTACCCGACGACACTTGTGAATTTGCTATTCTTCTGAAACATTTTCACTTGTCGATATATGAAAGTAAGTGAATATTTAAAAAAAACTATAACTTTTTTTGAGCCTAACATATTATCATTTTAGAACTTGTTATCTTGCTTAATAATAGGGCGCACAAAGAAAAATTTGGGGCAAACTAGTATTGTAAATGTATGTTATGTTTTATTGTTTTAGGGCAGGATATGTAATTAATGTTAATTTATTTCTAATTTCACGTCGGCGTAGGAGTCTCGTTTGTTTCCATTTGCGCATTTCACAATACTCAGAATAAGAGAAGTAATGTTTTCTCTTTTCATCTCCCGATATGAAAATATTTTTTATATTACGCTATTATTATTTTTACTCCATTCAAAAAATGTAAATTTCTTTCAAATATCACACTGGAATATGGGGTTTGTCGTTTGCGCTATTCATAATACACGAGATAAGAGATTTGACGCTCTCGTTTTCACCCAATAAATTCTCTTTGTCATGACAATTCATTAGGTACCTCTACTCATTTTCGATACCTAAATTTTAAATTGAATTTTTTTTTTAGCAATAAAAAAGTTTTCTGAAAACTTTTATTTTAGCTTAAATAAAAGCTAAACGATTAAATTTAATATTTCCAGTAAGCAAAATACTCTGGTGCATTTCAAACAAATTGTGTTCATTGGAATTTAAAATTTTGAGATTTATTTGTTAATTTTTCAATTTTTCGGCCATTTTTGAGCGATCAACACATTTGTAAACAAAGGTTAATTCTCGGTTTTAAAAATCTTGCAAAAATAAAATATACATCTCTCACTCGTTATTTTAGAAAATTTGCAAATTTAAAGTTAAATTAATCTGATTTTAAACAAATATTACTTGTTTATGGCATGAAATTTAGAATAAAAGTATTTCTTAATAAGAAAGGTTTGAGTCATTAGTCTTTCAAGGAGGTGATGATGACCCCCTGTCGTAAATCAGTTTCACACAACTGCAAATATGGTGACGAAAAATTAACATCACTCAATTTAACGTTTCGTAAGAGGGACAACCCTTGAAACATGTGACCTTTTAATGATAAGTCTGTTATAGGTTTCCAAAGTAAAAGAAAATGTGCAATTTAACATGAATAAAAAAAACTTAGAAATTATTTTTAAAATGTTAATTCTAAATGATTTGTATTAAGCTTTTGAATGTTCGATTTGTAAATAAAGTCTTTATTTAATAAATTAATAACCGAAGATACTGAGTAACTGGGAAAAAAATTAAAACATGTTTGAAACTTTAATTGGCAAAGAAAAAAATTAATTATTCAGCGAATTTCTTTTCTTCTTCAGAATATGATATCCTTAAATTATATTTATAAAATCAATTAAAAGTGTACCTAAATTAATAATGGTGTAGTTTTAATGCATTTTTTAGGGAAAAATGTTCTCGTAAATAAAAAAAAGTACATGATTAACATTCCCCAATTAGTCCTGCATTTAACTAATAAAAAGATTGGTATAGATTATGTATTTCTAGAAGTTTTATGCAATTAATTGGAGTAGCAGGGTAACAGATGTGGAAAAAATTATTTTTACCAAGATATTCTAAAAATAATAATTGCATAAATAATTTTATTAATTTGTGAATAAGTCCTGAAAGTTTCACTAAAACCATACAATTAGTTGAGTTTTGCAAGCATTTTCAAATTAATGTCTTTCAACGCCAAAAAACAGCTTGTGCAATATTAGGTTTTTCTTTCTAGTCGTGTGATGAATGCTGAATTAATAGTAACTCTCTTCTCTTCACTGTTTACAAATTTCGTAATCCGGTGTGAAATCTAATTTTGACAAATAGAAAAAAGGATTGACCCCGTACTGGGGGGAAAAAAAACAGACAAAGCCAAATTTCGCGATCCGGTGTTAATTATTTTCTAACCAATGAAAGGGAGCGATTTATGAAACGGAGAGAAGTTAACAACCCTGTGCGAAACAGTTCTTTTATATGTGCGTGCGTGCGTGCGTGCGTGTGCGTGTGTGTGTGTGTGTGTGTGTGTGTGTGTGTGTGTGTGTGTGTGTGTGTGGAGAAAGAAAGCGGAATCAGTCAGATGAGAGCAGATATCATATAAGAAATCGTCACAGTGTAAGGGAGAAAGTTCGAGCCGCTGAACCAGACATGTTTCGTCGACATACATTCGTTCTTTCTTTTCTTTCTTGCGCGGTATTTTCCGTTATCTCTTCTTCGTCCTCACCATTCTCGCCGTCAACAAAGAAGACAATAACAACAACAACAACAACAACAATAAGACACTTCAACTGACTCCTAAAAAATTAACTTCTATACGTACAATTTTCCTTTATTGCTTTACCTTTCTCTTCATTTTCTAGCAGTCAACAAAAAGAAAGGAACACAGACTTTATTACTACTCGGTTAATCTTTTTCTACATACACACATTTTGCTACAACTACGAACTCTGGATTCGTTTAACTCCGTACTACACTTTCTCTTAGAACATTTACACAGTTAATAATTTCATTTCCTACAACTTGATGTTCTGCTATTCTGAAAATAAATTTTCATTTAAACATACAAGCGAAACACTTATATATTCTTTCGACCTTCTGATCTGTAGTAAATTGTGGGGAGTTCGGTTATGCTTAGCGCAAGGCCAGTTTAATAAACATGCTCGAGCTCCCTACTTCAGTAGCATTACATGTCATGAATCGCTGACGGGAAACAAAAAAAGAAACTTTAACTGAAATTTTGAACGTGCTAGAAAGGATTAAAAAATTTGAAAAAAGTAATGACAACAAAATTTGATCTTTCCTTTAAATAATAACATAATTTTTTTCGTGATAAACTTTGTTTTTCTTAAGTTTAAGCTCTTTTAACATCATGCTGTTTTTCGGTAATTGCGTGAAGGTAGCTACAATTCATAAATAATGAAGAAATAGAATATGTGGACAGCCACGATCACACACGTCCTGAAATGACATGACATTCATTAAAATATTGTTCTGGTCAATATAACTGGTTGACTTTCTTAATCCACTGAAAATTACAAAATTGCATTAAAGTTATAAAAAAAAATAAGATTAAATGTCTAGAAAGACATACTGAGAATAATTTGTCAATTGGAATACTAATTGGTTAAAATTACTAATTGGTTAAAATTACTAATTGGTTAAAATTACTAATTGATTAAAATTACTAATTGGTTAAAATTACTAATTGGTTAAAAAATATTCATGCATTGCCATTGTTATATGCACCTTTTTATTAGATAAAATACCGATGATTGAATTTCGAGCTGGAAGGCTGTTTTTGTTTGTTTGTTTGTTTGTTTGTTTGTTTGTTTGTTTGTTTGTTCATACTGAAACAACCTGCTGACAACTTCAAATATTAAAAATTGTAAAATTAAAGAAATTCTTTATTTTGTTTTGTCTTCAATAACATATTATTTTCTCACTATTTTTACGTTACTTTAATGTGACCTGCGATATACGAAGAAACTAAACATACCTACTCTTATGGTTTTCACACAAGACGTTTAACAACGAAAATGAACAACAATTATGGAAACCCATTTCAAACTATGAGGACAAAACAGCAAAACAAAACGAAAACTATTTGGAAAAGCGACACCAGATACCACCACAAAACATTCAAATTGAAAGATGTGAAATTGAAATTGATGTGGTGAACATGAAATTCTCTTCTCTTCTTCACTTTTACAAAAATTCGCAATAACGTGTGAAATCCTGATTTTGCTGAAGAGGAAAAGGATTGACCCTATTGACCCCTGGACTGAAAGAAAAAGACGAAGCCGGATTTCGCGATCAGATGCTAAATTAATTTTCTAACCAATGAAAGGAAGTGATTTGCAAAACTGAGAAAAAGGTTAACAAGTCTAAGTTAAAAATGTCTTTGGCTTTAAAAACAGAAAAGAATATCGAAGCAGTCAGTCAGATGGGAGCAGAAATTAGAGACGAAACAGCAAGATGTGACTAAAGAAATTTTAATCTGCCGACCCGGACATATAAAGTCCCATCATACATTCGTTCTCCTTCTTCATAATGCTAATTTCTTTTACCTCTTCTTCTCCATCCTCAACATTCTCACAGTCAAAAGAAGACGACAACAACAACAACAACAAGATACTTCTGTAATATAACAATCTAGGCCCACCCGAGGAAGTGAGGAAGCGGGGGCGTTTTCCGGCCGTTGAAAGGAACGGATGGTTGTTTGACCTTATTTCCGGCAGTAGCGGAAATGGCCACAAGAGGCAAACAGAACAGGTGTCTCTGAGAATTACGTGGGCGTGCGTAGGCGAGGCAAAAATCGGAAGTACCGGTTTGGAGATAAAAAGACCTCGGGCACGGATTTCACGACAGACGATTCTGGGCAGAGAGAGGAGCAACAGATACGACACCCCCCCGTCAACCCTTGGAAGCGCGCTCTCACTCTATGTTCACTAGGCTACACGGTCCATTTTTATATATATGCGTGTTTGTTGTTTGTCGCTATATAACAAACATCATTTGGTGCCTAAGTGACTTGGTTTTGAAACAACAAAACAGATTGATACGAACATTATTGGGTTTACCACGGCAGTGATTGCAATTCAACCGAACAACAACGACGATTGGAAAAACTACCAGATAGAAAGAAGACGAAAATAGAGGCAGCGGACGAATATAGACCATAGCCATCAACGAAAGGTAAGTGACACTTTGATTCGATAGTGTGTGTGTTTCTGCTCGTGTTTATAGTAGGTCTGGTTGAAAAAAAATGGGACAGCATACTGTTGCCGATCTAAACTAGAGTTGAAAAATGGATTGTTCAGTAGAACGGACGGGGTACAGGTTACATGTAGAGAGAGAAACAGAGTCGGCCGGTGAGAGGCAGGTTACATGTAGAGAGTAACAGAGAACGCCGGTGAAGTAGAGAGAGTATTATGCCTAGCGCTTAGGTTTGGGGTTGACGGGGGTGTTAAAGTTAACGGGTGTTAAAATTGAGTGGGGTGTTAAAGTTGACGAGGGTGTTAAAGTAGACGGGAGGAAGAAGTTGAGATATTTACCTATCTGTAAGTACAAAACATCTGAGTTAATGATTTATTTTTGTTGTTAATATTTTACCATATATGTGCAGTGAGTTTAAGTGGATAATTGGATTAACTTGTTGATAACAATGTTTTCTTTGGTTTGTGCAAGAAAATAGTTAATATTTCGTAGAATAAATATTTAATGAAATAATTTTGGGTTGTGTCTTAATTTTACTTAAAAAGCGGCATGAACTTTCCAGACAACCCGATAGAAATATTGACGAACAACTATTCTCAATGTGATTATGAAGGTCAGTTGTATGGTTGAAATAGTTGAGTTTTTCTGACCAGTACTCGAGCCGAATTAAAAAAAAAAAAAAAAACAATCGATGTTCTACGTACACAAACTTTCCCCAATTGGAGTATTAGCGTAAAATGACCCTCTCCATTTTCTCCATTTGGCCTTGTATTGCATGAACTAAATCAAAATTGGTAAACATTAACAAATTATAAATGTAGCTGAATGCTACCACAATAGGAAAATCAGAGAAACGAAAGGGTTCTTTAATTTTGATCTCGTCAACAGAATTTGTTCGTAAACGTCAATTTGTAATCTTTACACAGATATTGTCAAAATTTTAAAATGTTTGTGTTTTGCGTGACATTTCTACAGCATAGAAATGACTTAAATTTTATCGAGAGTTTTAAAGTGTATTTTAATTATGCAGTTAACAACAGCCAACAAAATCGCCAATTATAAATATATCTCAACATCGTTGCTTGAAAACAACTGCATTGTTTGGTTATTTCTTTGCGAATACACCGATTATATATATTCTTAAAACATTCACCCGCGTCTCAGTGTTTCGCGATGTAAGTCAGATATTGAAAAGATATTTTGTTATCAATATGGTGGAATCGGATTATTTGGGGAGATTTGGGAAAATTATTAATAGTATCTAAAGCATAAAGTAAATTAATTAACTTGTTGATAACAATGTTTTCGTTGGGTTGTGCAGTGTTAGGTTTTTTTTGGATTTCTTTTCAATGACTGTACATTACAAAATGATTTACATTTCTATGTGTGTGAATTATGCTTTTGTGCAGATTCCCATCAATTCAACATCCTCTGTGAATGTTCATTTATGTGACTTGTGAAATATCTTTTGAAGATATATTAATTTCTGAAAACTAGTAAATATGGAGAGATTTAGTGAAGGATATGAGGAACTCCCGAAGAAGTTGACGATAGGAGTCATTGCTGGCGTGGTCGGCGTAATAATAATCCTGGGAATAATAGCCAGGAAGCGGATTTTTAAGTGTAAAAGAAGCAACAGTGCTTCGGAAAAGGAAATTGAGTTATCCGCTGTGAATAGTACTCCGGGGTCAACGGGCGTTCAACACTCTGCGTTAAACAGAGAGATGTCAACAAATCAGATATGCTTGGTTTCGAATCCAGAGGAAGTAGTTCAGGGAATGGAAAGCATTGTACAAACTAAGGAACTACGAGTCACGGGTCCATTTTTTTTAGACTAAATTAATATCCTCCACAAGTAAATTGCATGCGGATTAACGTTGGAATCAGGGTAATTTTCTTCATTTTCTATTGAACATTTCTCGGTCAGACTATGAATGATATGTACGGCAAATAATGACCATTTTTTTCTGTGTTCAAACATAGTATGTTTGAAATTAAATTAAATTAAATGAGGTTACATGTGTAACAATAAACTCGAGCAGAGGCACGCATGGTGTTGGTCAAAGGTCATTTACTCGATGTTAGTTTGGAAACTGGGGCGCGGTTACCGCCTATAATCATGTGGTTATGCATCGAGGAGTCTACGCTTATGGACAGAGTCGAGAATGAAAATGAATATTTTTAAGAACTTTGCCCAATTCTGTGAAAATGGATATTAAAAAAAAAAAAAAAAAAAGAACAATGAAACATCGAGCTGGTAGAACAATTTTCAAGAGGGACACGAACATTGTTGGGTTGCCGATGTAGGCTCCCCTATATTTTTTTTTGTTGTTGTTTTGTTTGTTTCGACACATGTTTTATACAATTGTAGGGCTTGTGTGGCATGGGAAGGAGAGTGAGGATGTTGCACTTAAAATGTTCTTAGGTGAACATTTTGGAAAATGGGTGGGCGAGGAATGTAATATAACAATCTAGGCCCACCCGAGGAAGTGAGGAAGCGGGGGCGTTTTCTGGCCGTTGAAAGGAACGGATGGTTGTTTGACCTTATTTCCGGCAGTAGCGGAAATGGCCACAAGAGGCAAACAGAACAGGTGTCTCTGAGAATTACGTGGGCGTGCGTAGGCGAGGCAAAAATCGGAAGTACCGGTTTGGAGATAAAAAGACCTCGGGCACGGATTTCACGACAGACGAGTCTGGGCAGAGAGAGGAGCAACAGATACGACACCCCCCCCCCCGTCAACCCTTGGAAGAGCGCTCTCACTCTCTGTTCACTAGGCTACACGGTCCATCGATCATTAATAAAAAATATGATATATTTTTATATATATGCGTGTTTGTTGTTTGTCGCTATATAACACTTCAACTGACTTTTAAATATTAACTCCAATAAGTAAAATTTCATTTATTGCTTCAGCTTCCTTTTCATTTTCAAAAAAAAAAGGAAAGGAATACAAACTTTATTAAATGCATTCTGCTACTTACTACTATTTCTCTTTGAACATTTAACTCCTACAACTGATGTCATTCTGTTTAGTTAATAAAATTTACTTTAAACATACAAACGAAATATTGTATTCTTCCACAAATTCACATTCTGATGATATTCTAATAAATCCTAAATTGTAAGGAGTTCGGTTATGTTTGACACAAGGCCAATTTAATAAACGTTAACCATCTCCCTATTGCTACACACTCTCCTGTGTTGAAGGGGAAATGCTGTTTTCTTATTTCAAATGAAATATTTATATTTGCAAGGTTGACTTTTTAATTTTCCTTCACCATGAAATTTCTGAACAACACTTTTTATCTCTGAAGGTTGTTTTGAACCAGTGTTTTAATTTTAACTCAATGATCTTGTCGTGTCTACGAAAATATCTCATACAATAGCTCCATAAATATTAAAACGAGCCTACAAAATATTTATAAACCAATAACACGCAATAAAATGCTTACATCTTAAAACACGCCAATTAAACCGTACAATACAAAACCATAAAATACAAATCGGAAAGGTTGTTTTATTAATCATAATTCAAATATATACCACGCTGACGTAGTAGCAGACATAAATAAAATAATATAATTCTGGAGCCGACTTCTGGTCGTAAGAAAAAGACTCAAAAATGCCACCAATGTTCATGTCACTCTAGTTGCTGATATTCAAGACTCCATTCACGTTCACACGCAAAAGCAACGCTCAACTCAGCAATCACCAGCTACAAAGAGACCTCTTCAATATACGGTGCCACCGTCCACAGTAAGAACTAAATTCTACCTGTCTCCTTCATCCACGTTAATACTACGCACGCATACACGTATTGACTCTTTTACACAAACACACATATAACCACATCATTTAACTGTTCTCACATACGTACTCAATATAATTTACCAGTGAGGTAGTAGGGATTCTTCCACTGCATGTTGTTCGCTGGCTCATCAGTGTGATAGTGGTAATAAAGTTTTCTTCCGCTGCGTGTTTTTTTAGACGTCGGGGTTTGTGGTAGTAGTGGTACATGTTCTTTGTACGTCGGGAGTCACCAATGTAGTGTTGCGGAGCTGGTTAAAGATTCTTTGGTTCGGCCTTGTGTCTTACTGAACCAAACTCCCTACAGCTTACAAGTTTTATCTGGAATTATCATCAGAAGTTTTTTATCAGAAAGTTAGTTGTCGGCAGGATGGAATGTGTGGAATAGTGTAAGAATAAAAAATACATTTTGCATTTTAAAAAAGAAAATTATTAAAGAGAAAGACTAACATTAGGAGCTAATGTGCAATTAGAAACATTATTAAGAGGTTAAGGATAGAGTTCGTACAAAATGTTCGTAGTAGTAATTGTTGAAAGAGATAAGGAGAAAGAGGACAATGTCCGAGTCACTTGAAGTTGAAGTTACATTGTAGATGTTTGTCTCGCAGCTCCTATCTGACACTCTTTGTCTGACTGACGTTGATGAAATCCTTTTATGGTAGTTTAGATTTTTCGCACTTACTCGCAAAGTCCTTTTTGATCTTGCAAGTCGCTCCCATCTGTCAAAAATCATTTTAACACCTACTTGCGAAATCTGGTTTGACTTTTTCTTTACGCACATGGCCAATCTTTTTTCTATTTAGGAAAGCCAGGGTTTCACACGTCATTGTGAATTTTTGAAATGAAGAAGAAAGTTGATTTTAATTAATTTCTTATCCGCTACAGGTTCACTAGTGAAGAAACGATTCTTCCATTGCCTGTACTTTTCAGACGTCGGGGTTCGCCAGTGTGGAAGTAGGGTGCGTGTTTTTTGGACGTCGGGGGTCACTAGTGAAGAAGTGATTCTTCCATTGCGTGTTCTTTTCGACGTGGGATGTTACTAGTGAGGTTATAGGGAGACGGTTAATGTTTATTAAATTGGTCTTGTGTTAAACAACCGAAATTCCTACAACTTAAGGTTTACTCTTAATCGTCAGCAGGTTGGAGATTGGAATGTGTGGATTTGTAGAGGAATAAAAGTATACATTTTGCATGTTTAAATTAGAAATGTATTGATGGAAAACAATAACAAGAATTCGTAGAAGTTAATGTTCAATTATAAACATTATAAAAAAGTTAAAGATAAAGTTCGTTAGTCGTTGCAAGAGTGAGTTTATGTGTACGTAGGCAGTATATGTGAGCGTTTGTTTGATAGGAATGTCTTTAAAAAGCTATCGCTCAGTGTGAATGGTGAAAGGTAAGAGGTGAGAGGTGAACGATGAAGAAGAGGGGGTGAAAGAGAAAGAGAGCGGCAATAACAATACGATCGCTTCATATTTGTCAAGGGTACGTGTTAACTACGCTCATCTCATTTCTTTCTGACTGACGCTCGAACTTGCTCGTCTTTTATTTCGTTTAAGAATTCACTCCCGGTGTGATTCTGGCCTTTCCGTTGGCCGCAAACCATTTCGCATCGAGATGCGAAATTTCGCAAGTATTGTGTGTGTTAAGTTTGTAAATTCGAGAAAATTCGTTTATTTCTGACAATGGATCAGATTTGAATTTTAAATGTAGATCTTGTTTTGTTCACTACAAGGAATCCTTCTACTCAAGTTTTTTATTAAGCGTCAAAATTCTGAGTGTCGGTAAAATATTTTTTTACAGGACTGCTTGTAATTCGGCCGTTTAGAATATAATCCCACGGTTTTCATTGAAATAATAAAAATTCATTCAAAAACGACAACGTAGTATCAACAAACGTCTGGTACCCCAATAATACTTTAAAAAATCAATAGCTAAATTTTTTGATTTTCTGTTTTTTTTTTTTTGTTGTTTTTTTTGTAAATTAAAAATAAAAGGGTCTCAAGCAAAATAACTATTTATTAAGTGGTCAGTTTTGCTATTAATACACCTATTTTCTTTCTTATTAGCTACGTGTAAATGACACATTCAAACAAGAAAAAGCTAACGGAAGTGTTCATTTATATAGTGATAAAGGAAGAGAATCTTCACAAAACGGAAGTGCTTACGTATCATTCTGAAAGCCGGACAAAATAAACCAGCATTCTGAAAACTTCATAATAAATATAGAATTAATATTATAATAAAGCTATTACTTTTTTTCGTTTAGTTAGATGATTATTGGTGAACTGCAATAGTTATTAATTCACTTGACTTGTCATTTTTTTTTAACTTTGATAAAACCTTCTCTACTTTTGTTAAAACGGAAAGCGCTTCATTTGACACCGGTTCTTGCAAAAAAAATTTAAGCATGGCGTCAAACGATGTTGGTGAATGGTACAGAAGTATTCCACAAATCACGAAATATTGGTTTACTGGCTCCGTGGTCTTGCCTTTGATTGCTAGGTTCGGTTTAATTTCTCCCTTATGGCTAATTTTGCGGTACGACTTGGTCGTTTACAATTTCCAGGTCAGTTTGTTTATATTTTTATTTTAATCGATTAAAAAATGTGGTCATCAATTTCTTTTCCTAATTTTTTTATCTCTTAAGTTAACATTAACAGTCAAGTATCTCCGTTTTAATTCACTTTATCTTTCATTCAAGTGTATGTCTTATAAAGGAAGAATCGTCTTCCCTAATGGGCCCTCGTCTCTAATTTACAATTGTCTTAAAATAATAAAACTATCAACAATACCTACGCCCTATTTTTTTTTTTATAGTCCTTTCCCTTGTCGAGTAAAAATTAGACAAAAAAAGAACAGAAAATCTTATAGAGCAAAATAAGTTATTTTTTTATTATTTAGCTAGTATAATTTAGTGCGACATGTGGTAAAAATGGTAAGTCTTAATTTTAAATCTAAACATCTAATACTTGGGTTTTATTTTATTTTGTCAATCATGAATCTTAAACTTATTACAAAGTCGGACATTTTCTATACAAGGAATGGATTTTTTCCTATCACCGTTTGGAATCATTCTGTTTACGGAAAATAATAAACCTGTTTTCAAAGAACGTTTTAAAAACTGCCTTTTTCTTCTTTCTTTTTTTATTTTCTTTTTATCTATTGTACGCCCTCGTCTATTCACGCGTCAAGTATTTATCCATTTTTAATGCAATGTACTGTCCAGGATATCGTCGATTGCCATGATGTCCCCAGATTCTTAATTTTTTTTCCCAATAAAATCAATTTTATCGAAATTCAAACCTTGCTAATCCCCCAAATGAAAATAAAAAATGTTTTGGACACACTTAAATTAAAAAGGTTTGTTAAATTCAATAAAACGATAGAATGGTGTTTCTGTTTTACAAAGAGAGAGAGACTTACTTCAGTAAAAACAAAAGATCGATAGCAAAAACTAGTTAAATAAAAAAAATGAAAGCCTGATTTTGCCCAGGTCAAGTAAATAACATTAGTAACAACAATTTTTAAATAGTCAATAAAGTTCAGGTTCCGTATTGTATTCACCTGTGTTTAACGGTCGTAGAATACATAATGATCGGAATGAGAGAAGAAGCGATTTAAAAAGTTAGAAAATATGATGAAATTCTTTCATCTTATTTCTCTCTATCTTTAATTTTATTTAAAATCTCAATTTTGAAGACTGAAAAGTGTTTTCTTTACTAAGAAAAATTATATTTTTACAGTAAATAAAAAAAAAGTAAACATAAGGAAAATTACTTGAGCTTTTTAAACCGGTTTTTGAAATTATTTCTTGTTATCGGTGTTACTGATTTTGATAAAAATCTTCTTTTTTTTTAATTTTTTTGACTTTTTCTTCTTTTTTTTTAATTATTTAAATTAAAGTTTTGAAAAAGTACCGTAGTGTTTGTATTTACTATTCGAAATCATTTTTGCTTCTTAGCTGAATCTTTTCGACGTGTTACTTTCTACAGGAGAACAAATAAGTTGTCCAGTAACATATGGACTTTCACTTTCTGTGTGTAAAAATCGATTTCTGCCCTAATTATTTGTTTTGGCTACACATGATATCATTAATAGTAACACTCAGTAACCCCCACCTTGCGTCCTAACGGCTTTATCGCCTTGCTCGAAAAGTTGATGGGGGGCGATTTTAGTTTATTATTTATTTTATTTATTTATTTATTCATTTTTTTTTAATTAAAATAAAAGAAAAGCGTGAATACATTAAAAAAAAAATTAAAGTACAAAAATAATTGAAAAACAAAATGATTTTTTTTTCTTTGTAAATTTTCGTTTTAGGTCCCGAAGATCCCTTCAAATTTTTCCAAAACAGCCTTAATTCCGTGCAAATGAATATGCTGAACTCAAATCAATAATTATTTATTGAAGAAACCTACCTTTTTTATGTTAACGACCAGAAAAAAAAATCGAACTACTTCTCGCTTTTTTTGTCATCCACAACTATCTCAATTAGAAGACATTCGCTGCGGAATCACTTTAGGCGTAGGAAGCTAATTTCGGCCTATTTACTTCCTTTACTGTAAATTACTACGCTATTTTTCTTCTTTTTTTTTTTTTGGTACTTATTTTCAGAAGAAAGTTAACTTTCAAATGTATGAAAATAAGTAATAAGTGTAGTTGTATTTAACATTCAAATATAGTTACGTGTATTTGTGTGTTTTTTTCCTTTTTTTTTTTGTAATTAATTTAAGAAAGTTGCGTGTACTTAGAAGAAAGTTAACTTTCAAATGAAAATAAGTGATAAGTGTAATTTAATTAACTTTCAAATACATGAAAATGAGTGATAAGTGTAGTTTTATTTAACCTTCATATAGAATAGTTATAAATTATGAATAACAAAATAAGTTGAACAGTAAAGCATTTTTTTATAATTAACATTGAAAATAAAACAATAATTGGAAAGGAAGTTAAAAGTTAAAAAATGGAAAAAATGACATTGACAATTTTTAAAAATGCAGTAGTTTTCAGAAAGTTGCGTGTATTTGCATTTTTTTTGGGTGGTGGGGGGGTACTTAAAATATACTTTCCTGAAACTTTATTTGAGGAATATTAGCTTATTTAAAGTATAAATTATCTGATTTTAAATAAATATTTACATTAAGTTTAAAAATATTGCAGAAATGCATTTTTTTAACCTGACAGTAAGTTTTGACATCTTCACAGACTAATGAGAGATCTAATGTTGTTCTATGGAGACTCTCTGTAAAACACAATTTCAGGACAGATCGGGTTCTATAGTCTTGGTCGACGATCAATCTACCGCAGAAAGCAATGGCAACCTACTGCGGGATAATCTTCTGCCCAGTCAGTCATGTCACTTTCGAGACATGATCGCCCAAGCATGTATCACGTATGGCACTTAACTGACTGAATCTTAAGAATTTATGAAAATATTCTCCATGATCTAATGCTTTATTGAATTTTAAAAATGTTGACTTTAAATTCACTATAATTATTGCTCTTATTTTCTGATAATGTTGTGTATAGTCACCCATACTTACAAAAAATTGGCATTTTTATACATATACAAATAAATTCAAAATTTTAGTTTTAATTTCAAGCTAACAGATTAAATTTAATATTTCTAATAAGCAAAATATGTTGCTGCATTTCAAAAACTAATTTAAATTGACTGAAAGGAGTTTTTTTTTTTTTGTTATTTTGATAAAATAGTTGATTAATCCCCAGTTTTTTTGTTTTAAGTTTTTAGTTATCTTTTATTGTAATGTAATTATCTTTATTAAAAAAAAAAAAAATCTTCCAAAAGTAAAATATACTTTCCTGAAGCTTTATTTGAGGAATATTAAATGATTTAAAGTATAATTAATCAAATTTGAAAAAATATTTACTTTAAGTTACAAAGAACAGTGAAAAAGGTTTTAAAACAAGCTGCCTTGGTGATTTACATGTCTTTTATCATTCATCAATCACTTAATAAGCACTGATAAGGTGTATACAGGTTTTACAAAGACTATCTTTTAAAACATAACTTAAGAAAATAGCAGGTAAATGTTTTTTTTTTAATATAATTTTTGAGTACTCAGTAATCTTAAAAATGTTAGAAATATTCTTCATAATCTACTTTTAAGAATGTAGATTTAAAATTTACCATAGTTTGGAGCTCAGACTCTTTGGACGTTGGCACGAAAGACTAAAAAGCAATAGTTGTTTCCAGTTAAAGTGAAACCGTAGACTGAAAGAAAAATGAATGGATGTGAGTCAAATTTTGATTTCCTGGTATCAAATGATATCAAATAAGTTTTTTTCGTCGTAAACTGAATTTTGAAGACTAAATAAATCCTCTGAGTAAATGGTATCATGGCTGAGACTAAGAACTACAATTATACCTACTTAGAGCCAAACCCGAAGCAAAAAAAAGGGCTGAAAAAAAAATACAGACATACAGGCAGATAAACAGACACACACACACACAAACATCTTGCCTTTTATATATATATATTATCGATTTTCTGCGCTATTGTAAGAACTGCAACCTTGAAACTTCTGAATATCGTTTCTTATGTCTTTGTCTATGAGTGTATCAAATTTGATTAAAATCGGACCACTCCTTCTATAACCTGATTTTTTTCAATATTTATCGGGTGTACCTCGACACAAAACCTAGCTAAAAACACTCGCAGGCGCTTACAGTACAATTGTGTAAATTTTCAAGAAAATCGGTTCAGCCATTTCGGTGTCTATAAGTAACGGAGAGACACACACACACACACAGTTCCATTTATAAATAAGTTTAGATTAGATTATAATTAAAATTTTAAAAAACAAATAATTTTTGTAAAAATTCATTATTCATCAAAAAAAAAATTTTTAAGACAATAGTATCCTTATTAAATCTTATTTATAAAAGCAATTAAAAGCTTTTCTAACTGAATAATGTCAGTTTTATTGCATTTTTTATTTTACGATTTGGAGCAGACTTTCAGGAAACGAGTAACCATTTGCAAAAAAATCATGGGACTCCCCAACAAGTTTGAAAAGAAATGTTTGTCAGTCTAGGGATATGTTGGATGGTAACATTAATTAACATATGTGTATCATAATATTCCTCACATATATAAACTTAAAAATTATCTATTGCTCTAATACATAGGACACATACCTGACCAATAAGAACTAATTCAAAATCATAACATAACCAATATTGTCTCTCTGTTGTTTTTTGTTTTTCTTTTTTCCTCTTGATCTGTAAAGTAACTTTAATAAAAGTTAAATTGGTTAGACTAAGATACATTTCACAATTTGTTTTTTGTTTATTTTATCATCTTGTCAGATTCTAATCCATATATTAAACTTATTTTGTCTGAACACAGAAACCACTTCAAAGAAACTACATTATATTTCTGCCTACTACATGCTTCTGTTATCTGGCAACTCTCTACAAAACAGAAGGAATTTCCTACTTAATTGCATTGCCAGAAAAAGTCGTTCCAAGAAGTGCTTTTATAAAGTACTGTATAGTACAAATATTTATATTATAATTTTTGTTTTAATTAAAAATAAAAAAACACAATATTTTTTTCCTTGCTTTAATACACTAAAAAAAAAATGAAATTGTTTTTTTACGATCTAATGTTTTTGTTTTTCTTTTCAGTTATGGCGAGTATTTACTTCTGTCTTGTACTACCCCATCTCCGGCTCGAGAGGATTTCATTATTTGCTTAATCTCTACTTCTTGTATTCTTATTCAGTCCGTTTAGAAACAGGTAAGTTAGTAAATATACTTATCAAAGGTCTATGTGGTGCGGTGAATATCAGCTCGGAACGAGAAATCGGAGATCCAAGTTCAAATACCAGTTGAGTTTGTTGCATTCACATACGCACAAATACCCTTGGAAAAGGTATGAATCCCTTGCTTCTCCCTCCAGCTATGGGTTAAATAGCAGGACAGATTGAGTTCTATAGCCTTGGTTGGCAACAGGACTACCACAGAAAGTAATGGCAAACTACTGCAGAAAAATTTTCTGCCCAGTCGGTCATGCTTCTTTCAGGACATGATCACCCAAGTGTGTATCACATATGACACTTAACTGACTGACTGACTCTTTCAGTAGGCATTTCTTTATAAATTTGTTAAGGTTGAAAGGTAAAGAATCATTTCACCTTACAAATGAAATTGCCTTTTAGATAAGCAAATGTTTCTAAATGACACTATCAAAAATTAATGATCTTTCAACTCAACTATCAAGAGCAACTTACACTAGTCTTTTAGATTCTGATAACAATCACTTGTTAAACTGAAGAATGGTTTTTCACCATGAAATTTCTGAAAGATAAAAAAGTACAAGCAGGATGTAAAGTCTATACATGACCGTAGTCAGGATCATTAAGTCAAAGCGAATGGTCCTTCCTTAACTGCATAGTATGTACTTTGCCAGGGTACATACAGTTTTCAATTGAGAGTTTTACTTTTTTTTAATCATATTGCCCCAAGCAAGGCATTTTACTGCCACTGTTGAGCAGGGGGTTGCATAGGAGGTAAGTTATGAGAAAGAGTGACAGGTTACAGGGGGTGTTAGGAAGAGGGCAGGAGAAGGATGAGAATAGTGATGAGTGGAGTGGATGAAGAAAGGAGCATGAGAGAGAGAGAGATGATGCAAATTAGTGGGATAGGAGATGACTATTGACATTACATTTGAATTCTTGAAGATTGTAGCTGTCGGGAAAGCAAGTAAACGGAAGTGAATTCCACAGGCGAGAAGTGCAAGAGAAGATGCTGGAGTAAAATTTACATTTACAATTTATTGGTTTCACAGTAAAAGGGTGGGACCTGGTTGCTAATCTTGTGGTTCAAGTAAATTTATATATAGGGGGGCACCAGTGAGCTATGTTCATCAGAGCAGAAGCAGTGAAAGTATTTGTAGAAGAGACGCAGGGAAACCACATTCCGCCTGTGAGAAACTGACTGTATCTGAGCTGCCTAGTCTGGATCAATCACATTACTGATTCTCCGTTGGATTTTGTCAAGGACCTCTAGGTGGATAGTAGGAGCACCCGACCAGATATGGCAGCAGTATTCAATGTACAGGTGGATGGTAGATTTGTATATATGTGCAGGATTGTTTCAGACAGGGGAAAAACTTCCTGGCCCTGCACAGAGAATCGACCTTCTTAGCAGTGGATTTAGCTATCGGTTCTATATAGTCATTCCACTTGAGGTTTGTTGTGAGAGTTAACCCAAGGAGGCGCCGTGTTTTACTTTCAGGGAGACTAGACTGATCCATGCAAATGGCGGGTAGGAGTGATTGTCTGTGATGGTTAATAGATAGCAGCTTCATTTTGGAAGCATTGAAATTCACAAATTATTTCTTACCCCAGGCCACCACGAATTGGCGGTCCTTTTCAAGCTCAGCAGCGAGGTTTGCTTTGTCAGCCTCGGCAAATTTTTGATCAAGGCGAGAGTAAAGCATAGTGTCATCAGCATATATGCCTACTTGGGATCTTATTACATCGAGGAGATCATTAATGTAGATAAGGAAAAGTGTGGGACCTAGAATAGAGCCTTGAGGGACACCTGTGTTCGTGTGATTGTATTGGGAGACATGTCCATTCAATAATAACTTCATTGTGCGATCTGAGAGAAAAGACTGGATTAGGTCAAACAATTGTCCAGATATACTGTAGCCCAGCAGCTTGGATAGAAGACCAGCATGCCAAACTGAGGCAACAGTTCGGGCTTCACTGTTCTTGTCGAGAGCCTGATGTATATACTCAGTGGTGGTTGTGAGCATATTAGCAGTAGACCTGGAGAAGTGGAAACCATACTGTTTGTCAGAGAAGAGTCTGTGGGCTGTGAGATGTTGTACCACCTCGGTATTGATGATGGCTTCGAACACTTTGCCAAAGATTGGTAGGAAGTTGATAGGGCAATAATTAGCAGGGTCAGAGGGTTCTCCGGTATTTCTATATATAAGAACCACAGAGGAGGATTTCCAGCAGGTAGGAAAGCAAGAAGCAGAGGCACTAGTTATAGAGGTTAGAAAGAACAGGAGAGTTCAGGAGCACATTTCTCCTAGACTGGTTACCACCAAAGGCTATAGAATACAATTAGTCCCACTATTTACCCAAGAAAGAGAAGAGTTAGATTCATACTTTTCCCAAGTGTATTAACATGTAAATGAATATAATGAACTCAACTGGAATTTGAACTTGGCTCTCTTATTACTCAATCCGAGCCACAATCCATTTTTTTTTTTTTTTTAATTTGGCTGTGTTTTGGTTGCAAAAATTTGCAACCATTTTGTCCAGTTTTGTTTTGGTCTCTTTTAGAATCATCCAACCTTATCAAAGGCACACAGGGACATGTCATCATCCTCTTTTTCCTCCTTTCCCTTCCCCCCACACACACATTTCATAACAGCTAAATCTATAATATTTTCCTTTCTTTTCAGCTATCTGTTTACAGAAGAGAAGTATCTGTTCTCTGTTTTTGTACTGTTATGTGTGTGTGTGTGTGTGTGTGTGTGTGTGACAATATGAAGCCTGAGAATATTGAAAACCAGATAAAACTATGCTAAATTGTTTGGATAGGGTTAAAGCATAAATATCAATTCCCAAAGCTAGAAAAGTGTTTTCACTCTCACCTGTAAGGTCTACATAATCTGGAAAATGGTAATCATGATTCAAAATCAATTGGTATTTTGACTAAGCAATTGATAGGGTCAAGAGTTGAAAATTGTCAAAGCTGATTATATTGTTCAGATCACAATCAAAGGACACTGGGTAAAAGCGTGTGTGTAGAAATAAGATGGAAGAAATAAAAAGAATCAACACTTGGTCTAAAAATATTGTGCAAGTGTTTTTTTGTTTTTTTTTGTCAAGTTTTACACTTTGTGTGAGAGTTGTGAAATTTAACAAAGGCTGCATGTTTGTATTGTAGGTAAAAGTGCATGTTTAATATGTAAACAAAGATAATAGAACTCTCTTATGTAGCCCCCTGCATATCAGTGGTGGTACTGCCTTGCTTGGGGTGAAATGATTAAAAAAAAAAAGCATACAAAACTTGAGTTTCTACTACAGACATTTATTCCTTTTATGGTGACTATAGTGAAACAAAGTTCTCAATGTCTCTTGAGTTTGTTTGCCTTTTCGGTTCTGATGTAAGTTAGGATAACAGTGGCTGAAATGGATGAGTTCAAGTCAGCTTTGTGCTGATTTCGAACAACAGATACGTTATTTTATTAGTCAGTCAGTTAAATGCCATACGTGATACACGCTTGGGCGATCATGTTTCTAAAGAGACATGACTGACTGGGCAGAAGATTATCCCGCAGTAGGTTGCCATTGCTTTCTGCGGTAGACTGGTTGCCGACCAAGGCTATAGAACCCAATCTGTCCTGTTATTTAAGCCATAACTGGAAGGAATAGACGAATTAATTACCTTTCCCAAGGGTATTTGCGCATAAGTGAATGCAATGAATTCAGCTGGAATTCGAACTCGGCTCCCCGATTTCTCGTTCCGGGCCGATATTATTAGTAGGGCTGCTAAAACAATATTGTTGGAAAGTGGAAAGAAAAAGAATCTGTCCTTTCCGGAGGTGGTGGTCATAAAATCACGCATGTGACCAGAAACCCTTTCTTGCTACTTTATAACTTGTCTTATGGAAAAGTGAATTTCTTTTTTCTTTCTTGATTATTATTCTATTTTTTGGTTTTCTTTTCTTTTCCCACAGAGTTCACAATAAGGAAGAAAGTGTCGTTCTCTTTCTGTTCAAGATTTGAGATATGACAAACAGAAAGAGTTGGTAGAAATTGTTTCCAGTATAAGGAATTTCTTATATAATAGTAAGGAAATTTTAGGTTTAAAAAGAATTGGGGCATATGCGATGGATACAGTTATCACAAAAAAAAAAATCATCCTTACGACATGTACGACCCTAATTGTGGCAAAAAAACTAAGTTTTCCTATTCACCCAGTTTATACTCCTCCCCTTTCTCTTGAACAGGAGTAGAAGTTCATCCCTTATTTCTTGTTTAGAAAGAGGTTCCTTTCCTTTTCTATAAATAATTTCATGGCAACTGACAAGCTTTTTTTCCAGGTACTTTGACCACATGAATTTAAGCACGTTATTAGATTGGCATCTAAGTCCCACCCTATTACCATTGACATAGCTTACAGCCTATCACATTGAATACACTGGTTCTGGCTCAAACACCGAAGTTAAGCAACGTTGAGCCTGGTCAGCACTTAGATGGGTGACCGCTTGGGAATACCAGGTTCTGTAAGCCAGTAAGCTAAAAAATAATTTAACTTTTGGTCAGTCCATATGATACAGAGTGAGGGTCGGTTGACAACTGTAGCTAGTATCTGTACATCAGAGGGGTCGAGGAACTAAAATCAACAGCCCGTTAAAAACAGATAATCTGAAGGCCGGTATGGAAAAAAAAGAAACAGAGACAAGTAATCCGGCAACCAGAGAAATTTTGCCAATTAAAAAAAAAAAAAAAAAAATTATGCATGGAGAGTTGGAAAGTTTTAAAATTAAGCAAAAGAAAAGCAGATGATAGTAGGTACAATCTATTCGAATTCCAGAAGCACTTTTTTCTCCTTCTATTTGGTCAAAAGGCCTAATAGGAATCAGCCATACTCATAATCATCAAGTCAATGCAAACCAACCTTTTCTTGGCTGTATAGTATATGCTTTACCAGGGATACATACAGTTTTGAATTCAAAGTTTGTCTTTCTCCTAGATTGGTTGCCACCCAAGGCTATAGAATCCAGTCTGCTCTGCTATTTACTCATAGCTTGTGGGGAGCAAAGTTGAATTCATACCTTTCTATTAGCACTTAAGTGAATGTAATGAATTTTACTGGAATTCAAACTCAGTTCTCTCGTTTCTCAATCTGAGCAGCAATCTATTTCTTTACCCTGCCTCCTTCAGTCAGTTAAGTGCCATACGTAATACACGCTTGGGCGATCATGTCTCGAAAGAGACATGACTGACTGGGCAGAAGATTATCCCGCAATAGGTTGCCATTGCTTTCTGCGGTAGACTGGTTGCCGACCAAGGCTACAGAACCCAATCTGTCCCGTTATTTAACCCATAACTGGAGGGAAGAGACGGATTAATACCTTTCCCAAGGGTATTTGCGCGTAAGTGAAAGCAATGAATTCAGTTGGAATTTGAACTCAGTTACCCGATTTCTCATTCCGAGCCGATATCCACTGCACCACAACGCACATCTGTCCTTCCCCCTTAGAGCCTAATAATATACAAAAAATATTATTATTATCAATATTATTGATTTTTTTGTTGACCTTAAATTATTTTCATACTCTTTTTTTTGTATGTGTATATATATATATATATATATATATAGTGGTCCAAAAGTAGGTAGACAGTAAATAACATTTATTTTGAGATTACATATACAATTATATTTACTAATACAATTACTACATTGACAATTATAAAATTTAAATTAATATAGCACAAATATCATAGTTACTTATATACCATTGTAATATGAGTGATGCACAAACGTTTAAATGTGCACAGTTTGAATGCAACATCAGTTGCCATCACTTATCTTCTTGACTCACATCTTTTGCTTGACAACCCTTGTTCTCTCTTTCCACTCTACTCTCATGCAGCTCTCTTCACTCCAATGTTCCCATCCTTTTTCTTACCCATTCTCTGACACCCCCTGTAACTTGTTCCTTGTTCTCTTCATTATCTTCTTATGTAACTCCCTGTGTACCAGTGGCAGTACTGCCTTGCTTGGGGTGAAATGATTATATATATATATAGAGAGAGAGATGATGATGCTGAAGATAAGTTTATTTTTTTGTGAATTAGGTAGTTATATATATCTTTTTTGTTTTTCAGGTATATTTGATGGCCGCCCTGCTGATTATATTTTTATGCTGTTGTTCAATCTCACCTGTTTGGTTGTATCCTTTGTTTAATATATTTATTACTAAGACTATTTACCAGTTTATTTAATGAGATAACTTGACTACCAA